>CAXKVI010000006.1:27379375-27709977 GCA_964058755.1 Campiglossa producta | reverse complement strand
ATTTCACATTTGTGGGAATGAAGTCAGCTGTGTACCATAATTTTCTTAACACAAAGTAAATTTTTGATAAGACATAATTAACATGACTTCTACAACAGAGGTGGGAGTTTAATTTGAACCCTAGGCTCCTAACAACTGAATCATAATTGATGGTCGTACCCTACAATGTGACTAATGGCAAATTGTTTACAAGTTGCAAAGACGAAGAAATACAAATTGCTTTTGTTTTGGACGCATTTAGATTTAAGTAATTTTCTCTCGCCCATGAAGAGATGCGCTCAAGATCCTCGTTAATTCTGTGCACCAAATCATCAGATAATCCAATTGGACGAGATAAATATATTTGTGCATCGTCAGCATATAGATGTATCGAAACACTCTTACAGCAATCAGTAATATCGTTAATAAACATACTAAACAAAATTGGTCCAAGTATAGATCCTTGAGGTACCCCGGAGTAAAGAGACTTCGTCTCAGAACAACCACTTTTAACGACTACCTTCTGCCAACGATTCCTTGGATAGCTTTCGAGCAATCTCAAAGCACTACTAGAAAATCCAAAATAATGTTGTAATTTGAGCAGAAGAATGGAATGATCTACTGTGTCGAAGGCTTTAGAGAAGTCTAAAAGAGTCAGCACAGTCAGATCACCTCTGCCAAAAGCAAGGCGGACATCTTCAATCACCTTGAGTAATGCCGTTGTACAACTATGGTTGGCCTTATGCCCGACTGGCATTCCGTTAGCAGGTTGTTTTTATTAAGGTGTTCAGTGATCTGAACCACAACTAACTTTTCCCAGATTTTAGAAAGAGCATGTAGTATACTTATGGGCCGAAAATCAATTGGTAAAGCAGCCGATAGCTTTTTAGCAACGGGAATGACTTTTGCTATCTTCCAAGCATCGGGAAAAACTGAGGCCGTTATTCAAAATTAATTACATGTGTCAACGTTGGAGCAATGTGTAGTGCAATGAGTTTCAGAAACCTAAGATTTATGCCATCCTCGTCAAAGGCGTTGGACTTTAAGGAATGCAAAGCTTTTAAAACATCGTCCTCGTTTACTGCGATAAAATTAAACATGTTTACTGAAGTATACAAAATACCTCTATTTATTTCAAAATTACCATTATTTTCAAATCTACTCGCATGAAGAAAGAAGTCGTTCATGGAGTCAGGGTCTAAATCACATTTCGACTCGATTTTACTTCCACCGCCCACTGAATTAAGGTTTGTCCACAAGTTTTTTGTTGGCAAATTAGTATCAAGCTTTGATTGAAAAAAAAGTCTTTTGGAATATCTAATTGACAGCGTAGCATGATTTCTGGCTAGACGATACAAATTCCAGTTTTCATTTGTGGGATGTTGCTTCCATATTTTATACAATTTACTACGCGCTTTGATAGTGAGCAACACTTCATTTGTGAACCATGGCTGTTTATTAGATTTAATTTTGACCGCGTTTACTGGTATATATTTATTATAGAGATAATTTATAAGAGACATTAGATGAAAAAGTTTTTGGTTAATATCTGGAAACATCCAAACGCGGTTCCAATATAGTAAATTAGCCTCATATGTTAGTTCAGAGAGATTTACTGACTTGAAATCTCTGTAGTAAAACTGAGTTTCGGTATTACAATTAAAGTAAATATTATAAGATATAAACAGCATATCGTAATGTGATAATCCAGCAGCAGAAAACTGGTCATAATGAAGTACACTAGAATGGTCGGAGGTGCACATCAGATCTAGCAAGCTAGGTTTGCAATTAGGTGAAAACCGTGTAGGAAACTTATTTACAACTTCTAAGCCAGTAGAATTCAAGTTATCAATTAATGTAATTGATCTCAAATCATTGCTTAATAGATCGATGTTAAAATCACCACAAACCAAGATATTTTCATATTTGCATATCAGCTCCGACAGTTTCAGAAACAAATTGTCCAGCTCATACATTTTGTTAGGGTTGTAAACACAAACAACAAGGCATTTCGTAAAACCATCATTAACTTCTAAAATTAAATACTCAACAGAATCATTTTCGCTAGATTTAAAAATAATATTTTGCTTCAAAAGTGTTTTACAATAAATGGCAACACCTCCACCTCGCGCTCCGGTTTTCCTATCATTTCGTATCAAGGTGTAACCATTTAATTGATAAATATCATCCTCAACATCATCTCGAAACCAAGTCTCAGTCACACAAAATATATCAATATTAGCATCTTTCAAAATATGATTCATATAGTCAAGCTTCGGTAAATTGAAACTACGCGCATTCAAATGGCAGAGCTGCAAATATAATATAATATCTGATATAGACTTTGCCTCTAATGCTAAAAGTAGATGCCAACGAACCTTGACGTTTCAGCTGTGTTGAGTGGTGTATTAGTTCTCTGTTTCGCCGAGTTAAACTTTCGTGCACGAATATTTTTCCGTAGCCAACCACATCAGCATCGGAGAGAGTTAATGATCGTTTATGCTGTTTCACAAAAGAGGCTACAGCTTTGAGCAGTTGAATTCTATCATGGGCTGTGTTAAGTTGGATCAATACAGGCGCTTGATTCTGTTATTGTTTATGTTATTGTTATTGTTTTTGTTTGAGCGCATACGGAAGGCTTGGCGGATGCCGGGTGTCTCAAAATTGATCGCTCCACACAGCTTGGTGAAAATCTCCTTCAAATTTTCATCACTGGAATAAGGTATGCCATGTATTATAATATCTGTTGACACTGCCTTTTCTCCTAGATCTTCAATTTGCTCACGCAGTGCATTCACGTTCGTTTTGAGCAATGCAAGCTCTGTATGCATGCTTGTGTGCACATTATCGACACCTGTTATTCTTTCTTCAAATTTGCCTAGTCTGTCTTTCGTATTCGCCAACTCACCAGTAAGCTCGCTCAATCTCTGCATAACTCTATTTTCCAAAGTTTGCATTGATTCGTTTACATGTTTTATGATGTTAGCTTCGTGCGTTTTAAGTTTTTGTTCCCACATTTCGTTCATCTGTTTGATAATGTTGCCTTCGTGTTGTTTTAATTTTTGCTCCCACGTTTGCATCAGCTGTTCGGCTGAAACGCTCTGACCAGATAACTTCATGTTAGTGCCTCGGGATTGTATTGAAGTTGACGTATTTGGCGACAACATATTAATTGGCGATGACATATTCTCTTTTCGCACCAAAATCCCTGGTTGTTGTTCTTGTCTTGTAATTCTTTTTGAGGTCTCCATTAAACGCAAGTACAATAACAAATGCGAACACCAAAATTTAATGTACATTTTTTTTGGTCTTACATATCGTCGGAAAAAGTACAAAACTGCACATCGCAATTCTGCAAAACCGCAAATACGTAGCCGCACAAATTTTACAGCAGACATTGAAAACTGATTAACTTTTTTACGAACCACTATTTGGTGGGTCAAATTCAAATGTCGTTTTTTTTGACATTCTTTTGCACAAACCCCTACTTCTTTGTTAAATGAATGGATCCGGGTACCCAGAAGCCCTGGTAGGCAAATCTTATTTTTGACAGAAATGTCGAATGTGCGGTTTTGCAGAAGTGCGATGTGCGGTTTTGTACTTTTTCCGACGATATGTAAGTCGTTGTTAATCATATATGTACGTATATTTGGCTATGTTTACCAGTAGTACAAACAACTTATGTTTCAACTGCCTGAATAGTAACTTTGAGTTACAAATTTAATGTAACTTTTCGTTCGTTATAAAAATGACTGCCTTAATAAATACATACATACATACTTAAATGAATTACTATAATTTAGTCTACTATATTACATAGATATGGGGTGCCATTTTTAGCAAAAAAAAAATTCGGGACAATCCCGGAATTGAACTTTCAAATCCCGAAAATCCCGAGAGGCTAGAAATCCCGGAAATTGGATTCCCTATTTCGAACCGAAGACGTTCCGAGCTTGAGGAGGGGGATAGTTAACAATGACAATGATCCACAAGTTTATTTTCCCCTGCAGTACGCCACTACTGGCTTGCATTGTGAACCAAGCTGATGCTGGGATATAAAAATGCACATAAACACATATTTACATCAGTTAAGAACATAATTATGATAATGATATTGGTACCGTGTGCAAAATTGAGGAATTGTCACCTTATGCTGGAGAAGAATAATTGTAACAAGTACAGCTAATTGCAAAGCAAAGCGACCAAAGCAGTATCGAGAGAAACTGAATTGTTGCTACACACAAAAATGCGATATGAGAAATTGTGCAACGGGAGTGATCAGCATAGCAAAACACAGGTATTGAGAAGGAAAAAACCAAAGCTCGGCTCATTGCGTAAAAGTCATTGGAAGAGTTCTGAAACAACCACTTGTCTTAAGCTAGCCAGAAATACATAGTATTGCTTTCAACTTAATTAAAGTCTTTGTGAAACCAAGGAAGTGAATTTTATTTTATATGAGTCAATCCATATGAAAACGTCTAATAAGATCAAAAATCGTCGCTGACTAGTTTCGGTTTTCGCTCAAACTTTGAGGGACACTTCTTTAGGGCCCTCAAGGAACAAATTTACATACATTTAATTTGGTCGAATTTCAAAGTTTGAAAAACGTCATTTTTAGGCTTACCCTATTATTGCTGTAAAAATGTTTCAATTAGAGATATCCTTACCTGTGATACGGCATTTTAAAGGTAAAAGAGAGTAGTTTCTTTAAAAGTAAATAATAAATCATATAGCGAGTACCTGGTATAAAAAACTGGTACTAAAATTCCGTAATTTTTATCCTTTTTGTCAATTTGAGCTGACTTTGGCGTCTTCACTGTTATAAGTACCCAATAATTTTTTTTCAGAAATTAAGGGTACATATCTCAGAAGAAACTAACCCATCCATTGGCCAAAAAAACTCACTCCTTATAAATAAATTATTATTTCGAAATTTGTAAGTTTTAAAAAATCGTGTTTTTCAGGCTCTAAAACGGACATGTTTCTCAAGAGATAGAAACACGAATTTCCCATGGACTCCAGTCCTGACCTTTAGCTTCTAATACCTCAACATTTCGTTTTGTTATTTTCATACTAAGGGTCTCTGCTGATGGATCTCCTAAATATAAATTTTTTTTTTTTCAAAGTAAATTTTCGTGTAATATTTGGAACTTTTTTCAAGCAACCACTACATAGTCTTAAACTTGAAGTGTGCAATTTTCCAACAAAAAAACCGCGTGCAATTATCATAACTGTTGAACTAGTTACAGAAATTTGAAAATCTTTATATATAAAATTGAAATGGTGTTCAGTCGTCACGCTAAAACTCGAAAACAGCTAAACCAAATCATATACTTCCTTTGGGGGGTTTGTTCGTTATTACCACGCGTAGATCATGTTATAAAATCAGAACAAAATATTAGGGGGGCGTGGCACCTCCCATACAAACTTTTTTCTTCAAGGTGAATATCTCTAAAAGGGTTTAAGGTAGGGACCTGGATATTGGTACAGAGCTATAGGATAACAACCCCATGCTAACTGGGGATAACGAAAAAGGGGGCGTGGCACCTCCCATACAAATGAAATACGTCATAGTCGATATCTCTGGAAGTATTCATGTTAGACCACTGAAATTTGGTAAGGGGTTATATGAGATCGATCCCTACCACCTCAAAAAAAACTGGGGATAACGAAAAAGGGGGCGTGACACCTCCCATACTAATGAAATACTTCATAGTCTATATCTCAGGAAGCATTTAGGTTAGACCACTGAAGTTTGGTGAGGGTTTATATGTGATCGATCCCTAACACCTCCCAAAAAACTCGAGTTAACGAAAAAGGGGGCGTGGCACCTCCCATACGAACGAAATACTTCATTGTCCATATCTCTGGAAGTATTTAGGTAAGACCATTGAAATTTTGTGAGGAGTTATATAAGATCAAATGAAATACTTCATAGTCGATATCTCTGGAAGTATTCATGTTATACTACTAAAATTTGGTAAGGGGTTTTATGAGATCGATTACCACCACCTCCAAAAAAACTGGGGATAACGAAAAAGGGGGCGTGGCACCTGCCATATATATGGAATACTTCATAGTCGATATCTCTGGAAGTATTCATGTTAGACCACTGAAATTTGAAAAAGGCCGTGGCACCTCCCATACGAAGGAAACATTTCATAGTCCATATCCCTGCAAGTATTTATGTTAGACCACTGAAATTTGGTAAGGGTTTATATGTGATCGATCCCTAACACCTCCCAAAAAACTCGAGTTAACAAAAAAGGGGGCGTGGCACCTCCCATACTAATGAAATACTTCATAGTCCATATCTCTGGAAGTATTTGGGTTAGACCATTGAAATTTTGTGAGGAGTTATATAAGATCCCTACCACTTCCAACAAAACTGCGGATAACGAAAAAGGGGGCGTGGTTCCTCCTATACGAAGGAGATAGGAATATGGATTAAAATAAATATAGGTATCGGGTTAGAGAAACATGCAGGGAAATAAATTTGAGGCAGGACAACGTCTAGGATTGTAATGGGGTGTGGCTGCTGTGCGACCTTGCCCAATCCCGACTCTTGCGTCCTCGTTCGTACACTCTGGGCAACGTGAGCTATCTAGGCTCGCGGCAGAAAGAGAGGGAGCCCCGGTGGGGCCACTCTGACATACTTGGTTTAAGGACTCACCGAGGACTTTTGCGCAGCGTCTGTTCACCATGAGGTGCGGCTGCAAGCGGGCGTCTGTCTTGAAGCAAGCGGCTCGCTATACCACTGTGTAAATATTTTCCAAAAACCCCAAAACGGGTTGTGCGCTTGGTAAAAAACTTAATTCCAATGAAAACTAATGTACCAAAGCCTCGGATGAGAACCCCCTTTAATGGTGACGACCCGGCAAAACGAATAAGGAATAATGATTTGGTTATTAGGGCATGTCTGCGATTTGTGACGAAGTGTGTGATGTGGCGTTCAAGGGGGAGGGGGAGGTCTGGAGTTTGTGACTGGGTGTGACATGGGGGGAGGGGGGTCAAAAACTACCAAAAACCGCGTGACATCATATATGCACGACCCCTAAGGACAATAACGGCGACCTGGTAACCGACGTACAGAATGTACTTAAATTATGGAGGGAGCACCTCTCCTCACTGCTAAATTGAGAGGGAGACGTCTAACCCGATACCCCAATCCCTGACGATGGAAAAGTCGTCCCACCACCTGACTATGATGAAGTGAGGATAGCTATATCCCGGCTCAAAAATAACAAATCGCCTGGGAAAGACGGACCACCCGCCGAGCTGTTCAAACACGGAGGCGAAGAGCTGGTAAAAGGCATGCATCAGCTCTTATGCAGAATATGGTCAGATGAGTGCATGCCACCAGATTGGAATTTAAGTGTGCTCTGCCCAATCCACAAGAAAGGCGATCCTGCTAACCCCACCAACTACCGCGGAATCAGTCTTCTTAATATCGCATATAAGGTTATTTTTAGCGTATTGTGTGAAAGACTGAAGCCCATCGTAGACAAACTGATTGGACCTTATCAGTGTGGCTTTAGACCTGGTAAGTCTACCATCGACCAGATTTTCACGATAGGCCAAATCATGGAGAAGACCCATGATAAAAGAATCGACACTCACCATCTCTTTGTCGATTTTAAAGCCGCTTTTGACAGCACAAAAAGGAGTTGCCTGTATGCCGCCATGTCTGAATTTAACTTCCCTGCAAAGCTTATACGACTTTGCCAAATGACGTTGAGCAAAACCAACAGCTCCGTCAGAATCGGGAAGGACCTCTCTGAGCCATTTGAAACCAAACGAGGCTTCAGACAGGGAGACTCCCTTTCGTGCGATTTCTTTAACCTGATGCTGGAGAAGATAATTCGAGCAGCAGAGCTAAACCGCAATGGCACAATCTTTTACAAGAGCGTGCAATTGCTGGCGTATGCCGATGATATTGATATCATTGGCCTTAACAGCCGCGCCGTAAGCGCTGCTTTCTTTGGGTTGGATAAGGAAGCGAAAAAAGTGGGTCTTGCGGTGAACGAGGACAAGACGAAGTATCTGCTCTCATCAAAGAAAGAATCGGCGCACCTGCGCCTTGGCAGCCATGTCACCAACAGCTACAAGTTTGAAACGGTGAGAGACTTCGTCTATTTGGGAACCAGCATTAACACCGAAAATAATATCAGTCTAGAAATCCAACGGAGAATCACCCTTGCCAACAAGTGTTACTTTGAACTAAGTAGGCAATTGAGAAGTAAAGTCCTCTCTCGACAAACAATGATCACGCTCTATAAGTCTCTCATAATACCAGTCCTGATTAACGGCTCGGAATCATGGACAGTGTGAAGAGAAGTTGATATGGCCCTTGTATTTGAGAGAAAAGTTCTCCGGAAGATTTATGGTCCTTCCCCTGATGCCAACGGCGAGTATCGAAGGAAATTTAACGATGAGCTGTACGAGCTTTACGCAGACACCCGAATTCGTCAGCAGAGGAAGGGGGAGACCTCGACTGAGATGGAAACAACAGGTGGAGGATGACTTGAACTCCCTTGGGGTTTCCAATTGGCGTCAGTTATCGCTAAAAAGGAATGACTGGCGTGCTTTGATACGAAACGGCCAAAATCGTCTAGGCGGTTAAGCGTCATTATGGCGCAGGGTAAGACTAGTAGTAGGACAACGTCTGCCGGGTCAGCTAGTAACTTATATAAATTTTGTTCTATTTCAAGGTACACGTACATTAGAGCGTCTCGGGCTTACAGGCAAAAAAAAAATCAAAGAAAAACAAAAAACCCGCGTGCAATTATCATAACTACTAAACTATTTACATATATTTAAAAATTAATTGCGGCATATATGTACCTTAGAGCGTATCACCAAAAAAAAGTCGGCCGTACCTCCCCTCATACGAAGTGTTTTTGAAAAACATTAAAAAATTTTTTTTTTTTGTGGCAACCCTAGATGTCGCCTAATTACATTTTCTTCAAATCTTTGACATTTGGTGTCGGATTTTAAAGTTTAACACATCAATTTTTTCGTTTCAAAGAGGAGGGGTTTTCTCAAGAAAGTTCATTGAGCTCATGCGTTTCGTTGTGGTACCACACTTTAAAATCCGACAAAAGATGCCGAAGATATGAAGAAAAATTCAATTGGGCGACATCTAGGGTTGCCAGAAAAAAATATATAATTTTTTTTTTTAAATGATTTTCAAAAACACTTCATATGAGGGGAGGTACGGCCGACTTTTTTTTGGTGATACGCTCTAAGGTACATATAATGCCGCAATTAATTTTTAAATATATGTAAATAGTTTAGTAGTTATGATAATTGCACGCGGTTTTTTTTTGTTAGAAAGTTGGAGGCTTCAGCTTTCAGACTGTGAAAGGGTGCTTGAAAAAAGATTAAAAAATTATACGAAAATTTCCTTTGAAAAAAAAAAATTATTTTGGTTTAGGAGATCCGTCAGCAGAGACCCTTAGTATGAAAATAACAAAACGAAATGTTAAGGTATTAGAAGCTTAAGGTCAGGACTGGAGTCCAAGAGAAATTCGTATTTTTTGAGCGTAAAAAAACGATTTTTGAAATCTTACAAATTTCGAGATAATCATTTATCTATAAGGAGTGAGTTTTTTGGCCAATGGATGGATTAGTTTCTTCTAGGATATATACTTTTAATTTCTGAAAATAATTTAGTGGCTACTCAAAACAACGAAGACGCCAGAGCCAGCTAAAATTGACAAAAAAGGATAAAAATTACGTATTTTCAGTACCAGGTTTTTAATACCAGGTACTCGCTATATGATTTATTTTGAAGAAACTACTCTCTTTTACCTTTAAAATGCCGTATCGCATGTAAGGTTATCTCTAATAGAAACATTTGTACAGCAGTAATAGGGTAAGCCTGAAAATGACGTTTTTCAAACTTTGAAATTCGACCAATAAAGTCCAAATCAACCGTTTTTAGAACTTTTGTCTGTCTGTCTGTCTGTCTTTCTGTCCATATATTTGTGGTCGTATCACTCAAAGCTGCTAAATGGATTTTGATGAAACTTTCTCATGTTTGGTCACCCCTGCTCCACGTATTGATCGATAACTCTGAAGTCGAGTTATCGAAATAAGGGATGTCTTAAATTTTAAGGTGAACGTCTATTAATACAATGGTGAAAGTTTCATCAAAATAACTCTGAAACCGGTCGAGTTATCGAAATAAGGGATGTCTTAATTTTTAAGTTGAACGTCTAATAATACAAGAGTGAAAGTTTCATTTAAATCCATTCAGCAGTTTTCGAGTAATACGAGCACCAACATACAGACAGAAAAACTGACAGACAGGCAGAAAGATAGACAGACGGACCGACAAAAATTCTAAAAACGGTTTATTTGGACTCTATTGGCTTAGTAATGATTAATACTATGAATCCTAAGTCTGTGGTGTGTTATGCACTCGTTAATCGGAATATTAATATTAACCCTTTCGAAACTTCTTTTTTGTCTTTGGCCTTAAAAATCTGTTTTTGTGTTTTTCCTACTATTTAAGCCATCGTTATGAACAATTAAAAAGAATTTTTCAAAATTTTTTTTTTTAAATGGTTTTTTAGCACCATGCCATATGGCATGGAATTTACTTAACGGAAAGAAATTTTACATACGTGCGTAAGTAGTTTCAGTGGTTTTATGGATAAAATATAACAAATCATGCCACATTTACATAAAATGTGATTAAAAAAAAATCTCTCTTTTTACCAACCTTCTTCTTCCTTAGACAAGGAGGCATAAAATAACCTAGTAGGTTCCACTGGTCATACCAAATCGTTCCTGCGACAGTCGCGCAAGTACCGCAAACTGCTGGTACCGAAGGGTACCGAGTTCTTAATCGACTAAAATCTGCCACTATCGACAATACTCCCCAAAACTTATGGGAGGGTTTCGATCGTTCCAGCGACAACAACAACAGATGAAGTCCAAGTCTTCCAAATTAACTAAGATATTCTTCTTATCTTTGTTTAGCTTCTAAGCCATGGCAATTACATACCAAGGTACCGAATCCCAAAGCTTTTTGACAATCCCGGGATTTCGAGATTTTAGAAATGCAATTCCAGGGTCCTGGAATTTTCCTGGATTATCTCAGATGCCGCCAAAAAGGTCGGGAGAGGTATCCAAAGACGCGTTTTGACGTATAATGCATAATTCGAAAGCGAAACCCGATATTTTCGGTCAAGAGATATTTCACCCCAGAAAGGTGATCTGCACATAAATACAATGGATCACGCTCCAATTTTGGAATCGGATTTTTGCCATTAACTTTCCTCCGAAAAAAAGCCAATTCAAGAAGAAGTTGATACCTCTTCCGTCCATTTTAGACGTTTTCTAGCAGTTTAAGGATGCCGAAGCCCGCGGATTTGAACCAATATGGTACGGGAGGCGTGGAATTCGAGATCGGGATTCCCCTAAATCAAGTCAAAAGCTACGTAAGAAACGTCTGCCGACTTCAGCGTTTATCAAACGAATGCGATATTGGGCTCTATCAGCTATTACTCTATCAGCTATTACGACGGAGGAAAAGATACCCCTGCGAGTAAGGGGTTTAGAATATGCCCGAGGTAGGTAAGCCGGTGGTAAGAGGCGCCTATTCTCCACTTGAACCACGACTACGTGGTTAATGAAATCGTTCCAATACAGTCGGGCTAGTACCACAAGGTGTTTTTCACCGGAACGTATAGGATCCATATCCGGCAAAGCATTGTCAACATTAGTATAACCCTGTCTGGGCTGTGAAGTAACTTTTATAAGTTGATCTTCCTACTAGGCAGGGCGAAGTACTGCCACAAAAACAACGACGGAGGAAAAGATAATAGATTCATCAGAATTTGGGGTGGATTTCGATGAAGTCGATGCAACCCCTATCGACTATCCCGAATTTTTTCCGACTGGAGCTCCGCCGGAATAGCTGATAGACCTTATTGTTAGAGAAATTATAAAAAATTAATGCAGACTTTATTTCATCAAATAAAATTTTTTACTTCCGTTATGTAAAATCTATGCCGTATGGCATGGTATTAAATGAAAAAAATCGTAGAGCCTTACTCAACGGTCCTATGGTCTTAATTTTTTTTAATCCCATTTAATGCCCTAATAAACCCATTTTCTAATAAACTGAATTCAAAAAGTTAAAAAACGAAACTATTTTTATTGTTAAATTATTAAAATTATGAAGTAACTTTTTCTTGAAAAAAAAAGAACTCGATAGAGACACTTGAGTTTTTAATTATAGCAATTTACTGGGTTCAGCTCTCAAAATTTTTATGATTTATTTTTAGAGATAAAGCCTCAAAGAAAAATACATAATTAAAAAAAAAAGTTAATTCCTTAAGTTAATGTCAAAAAACAGCCATTGAAATGAGACTATGCCATATGGCATAGAACATCCATATGCCATATGGCATAGAACATCCGGGTTAACGAGTTAGTTAAAGTTAGTTTCAAACTTGTAGTGCCGCAGTGCTTTTACGATAAGGTACTTAATGCTAGCATCTGGCCTACGAATGTCCAAATACGGTCATTTCGTTCTTTTCGCAACGAAGGACAACCTCAACACGGGATGTAATAAATACACAGCCTCGTAAAGATGTTAAAATCTATTATCAAAATGATTCAGGCCTCAGAACCAAGTCCGTCTCACTCTTTACGATGAGTTCAAACTTAGATTATGATATTTTTGTAATAGTTGAGACTTGGCTAAATGATACTTTTATGGACGGTGAATTTTTCGATGAAAATTTATTCTGCGCTTTTCGTAAAGATCGCGATGCATTAAAAACTGTGCTGTCTAGAGGAGGAGGCGTTTTAATTGCGGTTCGACGAAAATTTCGTGCGACTTTGGTGCCGTTTCCGAATGCTGTTTCCCTCTTGGATATTCTCTGCGTTTCCGTACATGGAGTTTCTGAACTTTTAATTTGTGCTTCTTATATACCTCCTACTAGTAGCGACTTACTGTATAAAGAACATGTTGATAATATTTTAGCCTTAGCATCGAGTCATGATAATGTTTGCGTGATTGGCGACTTCAACCTTTGCAATTTGGAATGGTCTACTTTTGATATTAGTAGGGGGCTTCTTCCAAAGTCTTCAAATGCGTTTGCTGAAACCTATTTGATTGACGGGTTTTCAAGGTGTGATCTTAGTCAGATCAACAGTTTTAATAACAGTCTTCATAGAATTTTGGATCTTATATTTTTAAGTGATGACATGAATTTTTGCCTTCAGGAATGTGTTGACCCTTTGTCCATTCCTGGCCCGCATCATGTTCCGCTGGTACTTCATTTGGAGTTCTATGAGTTTAATACTTATGTAGAGGATACAATTTCCAAGTTTTGTTTTAAAAATTAAACTGTAGATGTGACTGGGATACGCTGCTTCTGAGGTTGATGTTACCGATTGTTTCAACACTTTTAAGAATAATCTAAATTATATTTGTGATGATCACATTCGTAAAGTAAAAAAAAAAGTTTACAAGATTTCTTGGTTCACGAAGGAGTTGAAGAAAATAAAGAATTTGAGAAACAAGTTTTTCAAAAAATTTAAAAAATCAAGGTTTCCGTTTTACAAAGAAAGGTATTTAAAATATTTGAGCGAGTGTAAAACATTGAGCAAAGTCTTGAAGAAGAATTATATAAGAAAATACGAAGAGGATATTAAATAGAATCCGAAAGCTTTTTGGCGCTATGTGAAGTCAAAAAAATCGTGTTCGAGTATTCCCTCTGCTGTATTCTATAAAGATACACAAGCTGATTCGGCATTAGATGCTGCAAATCTATTTGCTGACTTCTTCAGCACGAATTTCGAGGTTGACTCTAATTTGAGTAGTGATGGGTCTTACTGTGGCTTTGATTCGTCATTAAATTTTGGGCTCTTGAAATCTCTATAGACGATGTTAAAATGGGGCTTCATCAAATCAAAATGTCTTCTCAGACTGATGTTGACGGTTTGTCGTCTCACCTTTTCAAGAATTGTTCAGCTCTCGCCTACCCAATATGGCTGCTTTTTAATAAATCGCAAGGCGTTTTCATTGATTCATGGAAATATCCTTTATTACGCCAATTTTTAAATCTGGCAATAATAATAATAATTCCCAGACGGATTACCCACCATATCCCGCCCAACCGGCACGAGGGGCGCATCCGCATAATGCGCGGATTGTTTAAAGTTGCCGAGCCGTTGAAAGGCATTGGTTTGCTAATCGTCGAGATCTAAAACTGCTCAGCTACAGAGAAAGGCTCATCAGCTAAGTTAAATACTTAGATATAGAAAAAGTAACACAGTTATAAATAATTGGTTAACGAAAGATTGAGAGCCAACTGTAGAGATGGACAGAGAATATTAAATAAACAAACAAAGTGAAATAAATTTAATAAATATAAATATATATAATAAATACTAATAAAAAGAATTCAAACCAGGATTAAAGACCACAATACAGTTTCTATGTATTAAGGGCAGAAAGAATAGATTCTTTTATTCTGAGAAGCGAGTCCGAAATATCAAACGTATTGCATGAGAGTTATAATCCTGACATAAACAGCGAAATGGTTCATTTAACTCATAGTTCTACACTGTTTCAAGACAAGTGGTTTATAATGACGTGATGGCCGAGAGGGTACATTGAAATTCACCTGGCTTAGAAGAAAGCAGGGTCGCTCCTCGGCAGTAGTTTGGCCATGACAAGCTTCTCAGCAAAAAATTCATTTGCTTTGCAAGTGCCGTTCGGAGTCGGCAAAAAACTGTAGGTCCCGCCAACTTGTAGGAAAAACTCAAAAGCAACACACCACAAGTTGGAAAGAGAAGCTCGGCTAAAAATCTCGTTAGAGGTTATAATAACCTGTTGGTATATCGCCGCCATTAGTTTTTTTTTTTTTTTTTAGAAGAAACGGGCTTGAGAGAGATCCATTTAGTAACTTAATCATAAAAACAATTCCTAGCATTTCCCTCCGACTAGAAAGGGTGTGAAGACTTATGAGTTTCAAACGACTAGTATATCTAAGGTGGTAAATTATACAAAGGGTCCCATTGAAAATCTCTTAGAGAAAAAAGTAAAAATTGTTTTTGGACTGATTCTAACCTATCTATATGGACTTGGTATTCTAGTATCGGTCTGACTAATGTAGTAAAAAGAGCTTTAGTTACATAAGGGTAGGGCTGCCAGACGTCCCGGTTTTCCGGGACATGTCCCGGTTTTAGGCAATTTGTCCCGGTGTCCCGGTCCAACCCTAAAATGTCCCGGTTTTTAAATCTAATCGATTGTAAGGAGCCATGAAATCTACCAACTATTTGGTTTGCTTATAATGCGCCGCTCCAACTAGTCTGAATAAAAGTACCAACTACCGACTTCAATTGTAAAACTCTAGCATCGCTCGATAGTTGCACATTGTATAGTATACATATATCGATTATCGATGTAAAATGTTCTTCCTAATTAGCTACAGCTGTTTTTGTTTTGCGCTAAGTATTTGGTTCTTCGAGTTGAGTGTTTCTGATTTCATTGTAAGTTTTCTCACAAAATTTATAAAATAGATATGTTTATAATACATTAAACCACTTGGAATGTTCTTTTATGAATCGTGGGAGAAGTGAACATGAATCGTTGTGCACAGTTTGCGATTGTTTTATTGCCATTGGTAACGGTGGTCGCTCAGATATTCTTGATCATATCGGCAGTTCCAAGCACAAATCAAGGTTATGCGAGGCGTCTACTTCAAAAGAAATTTCTTCTTTTTTTGTAAAACCAAATACAGCAAAGAGGCATCTGATCTCCGCCGCTGAGCTAACAAATGCCTTTAAGATTATTAATCACTATCAGTACTTCAGCTCAATACATGTCACTACAAAACTAAATGCGCTCATGTATCCTGATTCGGAAATAGCAGCAAAGTAATCAGTTTGCAGGACCAAAGCAACAGCTTTAATCAAAAATGTTTTGGCTCCGCATTCAGTAGCAAACTTTGTAGATATTTCAATAAAAAATTTACCTTTTTATAGAATTTCAACGGACACCAGCAACCACAAAGCCGAAAAAATGTTTCCATTGCTTGTTCACTTTTTCTTGAATTTCCAAAGTGTCCCGGTTTTGCCCCAGGGGGACCTGGCAGCCCTACATAAGGGTCACTAAATTCTTTAGACCATCGTTTGACAAAAGCTAAGACCCCTCTAGCCATACTGGCTGTTGCGTTAATATGGTGGTTGAAACTAAGCTTGCTATCCATAGTAACCCCCAGGTCAACGAAGTCGTACACCTGCTCGAGACTATACTTGTTAATTGTGTAGGAGGCTGGCTGAAAAGTTCTTCGCGAAAAACGCATGTATTTACATTTCTTAAGATTAAGTGGCATATAATTTAAATCGCACCAAGTAACTAAGTTATCTAGATCCGATTGTAGCATAGATTCATCCTCACACGACCTGAATGACAGGAAAAGTTTTACGGCATCGGCATACATCAAGATTTTTGAAAACATTATTGTAGTAGATATGTCGTTTATAAACAGCAAGAACAGAATCGGACCAAGATGGCTACCTTGAGGAACACCTGTTGAGACATGAATAACATCTGATAAAACATTTTTAAACACTACTTTTTGTGTTCTGTCAGTAAGATAAGAAGAAATCCAGCGAACGAGACCCGGCTGGAAGCCCAAGAGATCTAGTTTATGAATAAGTAATGGGTGACACACTTTGTCGAAAGCTTTACTGAAATCAGTGTAAATAACGTCAGTGTGCATATTTTTTCGGAAGCCGTTTGAGACATGAGTGGTAAATTCAAGTAAATTAGTAACTGTCGATTTTCCCTTACAGAAACCGTGTTGGCAAACAGTGATCAGAGTAGATATTGGCATCGCAATTTGGTTTGTAATAATAGCTTCAAACAGTTTTGGGATAGCAGAAAGTTTTGCTATGCGACGATAGTTATCTATGGAAGACCTACTCACACTTTTATGAAGTGGTAGAAAAAAAGATTCCTTCCATGCTGATGGAAAAACCCCGCACTTTCAGGATGGAAAAACCCCGCACAGGCGGAAGTCTCGGCAATCCTAGACGCCGCGGCCTGGTTAAGCAAACGTGTTATCGGAGCAGATATCGCTATTTTCAGCGATAGCCAAGCGGCCATCAAATCCCTTGGCTCATACACGTTCAACTCTGAACTGACGCTCAGCTGTCGTCGATCCCTTCAGGAGATGGCACAACAGAACCGCGTTAACCTCATATGGGTCCCGGGACATAGGGACATTGAGGGAAACTGTAAGGCAGACGAGCTTGCCAGGCAGGGCACGACCAAGCAGGTTCTTCAGGATAAAGAGCGCTTAGGTATGCCGTTTGCCACATGCAAACTAATGCTGAAGGAGCACACACTCCGTCAAGCCAACGAAAGATGGCTGCAATCCCCAGGGTGTCGGATATCGAAACAAACCTGGCCAAAATGGGATCTTAAAATGTCTAGACGCATTTATGCCCTAACTAGGAGGGAAATCTGCATATTGATAGGGCTATTAACCGGTCACTGCCTCATTGGTAGGCATGCAGAAAGGCTAAGTGTGCCCTACCGACGATGCTGCAGGAGTTGCAAAGATGATGAGGAGGAGGAAACAGTGGAGCACCTCATCTGCAACTGTCCGGCTTTAAGCGGCGCGAGAACGCGGGCGTTCCGTTCCTGGATAGCCTAAGCCAGATCGCGGAACTGGACATAAAGGACTTGATGGCCTTCATAAAGTCATCTAAGTGGTTCGAGGAGGAGTAAAGGTGTCGGTTTAGGAGTGTCAGTCCCGGGATTCTGCTATGTGGAAAATCCCAACAACTCAGGGATTTTCCATTTGGCTGGGTCCCGGGACTGACTTTCCTTGTGTTGGTGGTATCACAACGGGCCTTTCAAAACTGGCCTAAGTGTGCCTCTGCGGCAGCCACTTGAACCTAACCTAAGGATAGATTGAACAAATTGGTGAGGGGCTTGTAGATATATTTTACACATTTTTTCAAAAAACAAGTAGGAATTCTATCAGGACCATATTTACTGGATTCTTTTAAAGTATTAAGGTAAAATAACACATCTTCAGGGCATATGATTGGGGTGCAGTTTATAAGGATAAATATTAGAGAGTGAATTGGTTACGTTAGAGTAGTTCGAGCTGAAAAATTTTGCAAAGGAATTTGCGATATCATGATTGTCGCTAGATGAAAGGTCTTGATATTTCATGGCTGAGGGGAACCCAAATACTTTACGCTTAGAGTTTACAAAACCATAAAATGACTTCGGATTAATAATAATGTTTTGTTTTATCTTAGAGATATAAGCCTTGTAGCACTTTTTATTCATATCGATATATTTCTGTCGTAGAGAGGAATACTTAAAGTAATGTTTATTTAATCCTGTTTTCTTGAATAACTTAAATGACCGCGTCTTTTTATTCTTCAATGCCTTAAGATCTTTAGAGAACCAGGCTTGCATTGGTTGATCATAAGTAAATTTACATTTAGGAACATGTTTCTCCAATTGAAGTGTGAAACGTATATATCAATATCGCCATTATATTCAGGCCATTTTATTTTAGACAGATCTTTATTTAACTTGCGGTAGTTGGCTTTGGAAAAATTAAAATCGAAACGACTACTAGAGTCGGACTGTGTATTGTTATCATTGCTTATGGTTTCGTAGACTATCTCTAAAGAAGGATGGTAAAGGTCTTCTGGTAACACCAGAGGATCAAACCTATTGAGAAAGAATTTATTTTTGTCATCAACGTAAACTAAATCTAAGACTTTTCCCAACTTATTAGCAATAATATTTATTTGATTGAGGCACAGATCGGAAATGAAATCCAAAAAGTCGGGGTAACCCGGTTTGGATGGAATTGGAACAATGCTTCCATCAAATAAACCCCATGAAATATGAGGTAGGTTGAAATCTCCCAAGACAATCATTGAATCACAAGGGTTAATCATTAAATGAACAGTTTTGAGTAGTGAGATATGTTGCATGTAGACAGAAATATCAGATATATTTGAACTCTATTAAATCTATGCGAAAATTAACCTCTTCTGAAATTAAAGAGGTATGAACGGCCGACTATGTTCAAGCGATCATTCCTGTATACTTGATATGTACTAGGTAAAAACTCCGCATTGAAAACATGAGGTTTCAACCAAGTTTCGGTAAAGGCAATAACGTCAAAATTACATTGAAGAGATTTTAAAAAAGGTCAGTTAACTTTGTGTTTAAACCTCTAACATTTTGATAGAAGAAATTTACAGACTTCAGTTTTTTGATTCGGCATTACTACGATCTATTCTGTACGCATTTTGAACGCTCCTACTCGGTCTATTTTCAAATTCTTTTAGTGATGTTCATTAATGATATTACTAGTTGTTTTAAATTTTCGAAATTTCTTTTGTGTGCTGATGACATGAAGATTTCTAGTAATATAACGTGTTCCTCTGATTCGATGAAACTTCAGAGTGATCTTGACAATGTTACTGCTTGGTGCCAGAAAAATTACCTTCCACTCCTGTGGACGAGCGTCTGGCTGCGATCCGCATCAAGGCGAGGTTTTTCAACATAACATTTATCTGCGCCTATGCACCGACAGAGGAGAAAAACGACGCAAAGAAGGACTCCTTCTACGATAAACTTGAACAGACTTATGATCGCTGCCCCCAGCATGATACCAAAATCGTGCTCGGCGACTTTAATGCCAAGGTGGGCAAGGAAGGAGTCTTTGGTCCTACAGTTGGAAAATTCAGTCTCCACGATATAACATCCCCCAACGGCACTAGGTTGATTGACTTCGCCGCCGCTCGCAATATAGTCATCAGTAGTACCAGGTTCCTCAATAGCGAATACACCAAGCCACATGGCTTTCCCCTGATCAAAGAACTAGAAACCAGATTGATCATGTCCTGATCGACGGCAGACACAGCTCCACCGTTCTGGACGTGCGTACCCTACGTGGTCCCAATATCGACTCGGACCATTATCTTGTTGCAGCCAAGATATGCACACGGCTCTGTGCAGCGAAGAAAGGGCGCACAGTAAAGGAAGGAAAGTTTGACGTCGAGAAGCTGCGCACGACACAGACAGCTGATAATTTCTCCACTCTACTCTTACACCTGCTATCGGGGAGCATTCCTCGACCTAACGATGTTACCGAGCAATGGAAGCATATCTCTAACTCATTAAGTACCGCCGCTGAGGCCACTATAGGGTTTCAGCGAGCCCGCAAGAACAACTGGTACGATGAGGAATGTAGCACTGCCTCGGGCAAAAAGACGCTGCATACAGGGTGACGTTGCGAACGGGCGCAACCCGCAGTGTATGGCAACGCTATAGTGAGGCGAGGAAGGAAGAGAGGCGCCTTTTCAGAAAAAAAGAAACGTGAAGCCGAAAGGCGTGAGTGTGAGGAGCTTGAGATGCTGGCTGACAGGAATGATGCCCGAAAATTCTATGAAAAGATCTGGCGGATGACGGAAGGTTTAAAGACCGGGGCAAGTTCCTGTAAGGACAATAATGGCGACCTGGTAACCGACGTACAGAATGTACTTAAATTATGGAGGGAGCACTTCTCCTCACTGCTAAATTGCGAGGGAGAAGTCGAACCCGATACCCCAATCCCTGGCGATGGAAAAGTCGTCCCACCACCTGACTATGATGAAGTGAGAATAACTATATCCCGGCTCAAAAACAACAAATCGCCTGGGAAAGACGGACTACCCGCTGAGCTGTTCAAACACGGAGGCTTAGAGCTGGTAAAAACATGCATCAGCTCTTATGCAGAATATGTTCAGATGAGTGCATGCCTCCAGATTGGAATTTAAGTGTGCTCTGTCCAATCCACAAGAAAGGCGATCCCGCTAACCCCGCCAAATACCGCGGAATCCGTCTTCTTAATATCTCATATAAGGTTCTTTCTAGCGTATTGTGTGAAAGACTGAAGCCCATCGTAGACAAACTGATTGGACCTTATCACTGTGGCTTTAGACCTGGTAAGTCTACCATCGACCAGATTTTCACCATACGCCAAATCCTGGAGAAGACCTATGATAAAAGAATCGACACTCACCATCTCTTTGTCGATTTTAAAGCCGCTTTTGACAGCGCAAAAAGGAGTTTCCTGTATGTCGCCATGTCTGAATTTGACTTCCCTGCAGAGCTTATACGGCTTTGCCAAATGACGTTGAGCAAAAGCAACAGCTCCGTCAGAATCGGGAAGCACCTCTCTGAGCCATTTGAAACCAAACGAGGCTTCAGACAGGGCGACTCCCTTTCGTGCGATTTCTTTAAGCTGATGCTGGAGAAGATAATTCGAGCAGCAGAGCTAAACCGCAATGGAACAATATTTTACAGAGAGTTGGCCTTAACAGCCGCGCCGTAAGCGCTGCTTTCTCTGGGTTGGATAAAGAAGCGAAAAAAGTGGGTCTTGCGGTGAACGAGGACAAGACGAAGGACGTTGATAGCAACAAGTTTGAAACGGTGAGAAACTTCGTCTCTTTGGAACTAGCATTAACACCGAAAATAATATCAGTCTAGAAATCCAACGGAGAATCACCCTTGCCAACAAGTGTTACTTTGGGCTAAGTAGGCAATTGAGAAGTAAAGTCCTCTCTCGACAAACAAAGATCACGCTCTATAAGTCTCTCATCATACCAGTCCTGATGTACGGCTCGGAATCATGGACAGTGTCAAGAGAAGATGAGATGGCCCTTGGAGTGTTTGAGCGAAAAGTTCTCCGGAAGATTTATGGTCCTTCCCGTGATGCCAACGGCGAGTATCGAAGGAAATTTAACGATGAGCTGTACGAGCTTTACGCAGACTTGACCATAGTTCAGCGGATTAAAGCCCAAAGGCTCCGCTGGCTGGGTTATGTTATGCGAATGGACAAATAATCACCGGCACAGAAAGTTTTCCTTCGACACCGGAATTCGGCAGCAGAGGAAGGGGGAGACCTCGACTGAGATGGAAACAACAGGTGGAGGATGACTTGACTCCCTTGGGGTTTCCAATTGGCGTCAGTTATCGGTAAAAAGGAATGACTGGAGTGCTTTGATACGAAACGGCTGTTGAAGCCAAAAGGCTTGCAATGGTTGGGAATCGCTGGAGGCCTTTCGATATAGTTGTCCGCTGCAAAGCGACACTGTGATGGGAAATTCACCGGTGAACATTTCCATGCTAGGAAGGAATGAGTTGATGATTGGCTGGAACGATCAGTCTTTGGCTAACCATCTATCGAATCGCTCCAGGCAATCATCGACATTCAAAATTCTTTCAGGTAATCTTTGGTATATCTTGCTATACTTATTCTCAATCACTTTTAATATACTCCTTTGTATATCAACCTACCTTTTTCTAATAAATTCCACCCTTTATTATTTACTAATTAAATTATCTTGTTTTTATTTCTTTTCGTGGCTACATCTCGTTCGTGAGTTCGCACCGGCAATTCCCTCGTTGCTTCCCCCCCAAACATTTGGTCCTCCGGAGCCGTCGAACTCTACGAACTGCATTGGAAAGCACTAACAACAAGCCAAATTCTTTCAGCCACCAAAGAGAATATATCAACAAGAGCCACCACTCGTTATGAAAGCAACGAACAAGATGGATGCCGTTTTCTTTCAGGGTTTCGGTAATTTCGATATAAATATGTTATTGTCTAATCAAAACAAAATGTGTAAAAGAAAATAGACGAGAACTGAAATAACACAAGAGTCGAAATAAAAATTTACCACCTGTCGAATTTACAAAACTGAGGAAAACAAAATTACCGAAACCCTGAAAGAAAGCGGCATCCATCTTTTTCCTTACATTTATAACGAGTGACGGCTCTTGTTGATATATTCTCTTTGCAGCCACATACATTTAATAAGTGAAAAGAAAAACACAAGCGTGAAACAACACCAACATAGAACAACAAAACACAAAGAAGAACAAGAAGCAATACAATACCTAAATCGAGTTGCAGACTAAAATATTAACAGGTGCGTGTAATCATTAATTTGTTGAGCTGGTAGGAATTTTGTTTTATTTGCTATTCCTAATAAATTGATAGTGTTTGAAAATAGTTTTTGTGGATAATCGGTGCATAATAGTGCAAAATAAAAAAGTGTGATAAATACGATTGTTACCGGCATCATAGTGGTTAATTAATTTGTACTTCAGAAATCGTTTTGTACGGCGAAAATTCGTTTGCCCAGGAAAAAGTGCAATTTAAATCTTTGGTTTAATTTTCCTTTTGTAAAAAATAATCAATAATTAATTCGGTTAGCATAAATAACAAAACAATCATGTTTATCCTCTCCCTTACTTGTTGCTCTATTGGATTTTGTGCGCGATATTCCAGATTGGAAACCTTTTACAATTTTTTTACTTGTTTTGTGAGAGTTAAAGTTCTCAACGTCGGCTTTTGCCCTTTTCAATTTGCAATCGGCAATAAATTGTCCATATTTGTACTTACATACATCCATACATACAAACGTATTAGCTTGGAAAAATTTAATAGTCAGCCGAATACAAATCTACCCTCGCTTTGTTAATTTAGCCTTACAAGCAAACAGCAGTAAGTGCAGTAGTACCTTTTTTGGTTTTTGCGACAATTTTTTATTGGTGGAAAAATATCTTACCACATCAATAAACATAAAATTTTCATAAATCAGTTCACGCGGTCACTTTAGTAATTTACAGCATTAAACATAAAAGCTTTATTTATATATACATATTAGAATTTCTTAACGTTAGAATTTTTGATATACGTTTTATTTATTTAATTATACATCCACATTGAACAATTCATTCCAATTTTCTTTGGTGTTGCTTTGTTTACCACCTTTCAGCTTCGTTAGCGCGAGTAAGTGTAGTACATAACACACATGCCTACGTACAAGAGCGCTAAAATTTGTACAAGCATCCCTTTAGGAAATTTTTGCATTGACCCAATAGGAACATATTGCGTCAATAACTTCGTCGAATATACTCTTATTTATACTACATTGGGGCGCGTATCATCCCTTTCGGGTTATAAAATAATTTTGAGCTAGTTTCCGCAGATTTCTGCTTTGTTTTAGTACAACCGAATTTCGTCAAATTTTCAAGATGCCTTTAAATTATTATACTAGATGCTCTGATCAAGTCGTCGCATTCAATGCGGAATACTCCGACGCCTCAATAAAAGAGCAATCAAAATTCTCATTAGAAGTTCTGAAAACAGAATTAATCGGTGCTTGGTCGAAAGCAAAGGAAGCATATGAGGAATGTATGCGCACGTTAGTAAAGACGGGTGAGGTAGAAGCAGTGGAAGCCAAGCAGGCAGCCACCCGTAAAGATTATATAGAGTGCCTATCTCGCATTGGTGAATACCTTCAGCAGGCCGAGGCAAAAGCTGCGCCAAGCCCAACCCCTGCCCAAGTAGTGAACTCGTCCAATAGCCTTCGTTTACCCCCTTGCGACACAGATATATTTCATGGGGATTATGTCTCATGGCCATCATTTCGGGATCTTTTCACAGCGATTTACATTAATAATGGGCGGCTTAGTGACGTCGAAAAATTGTACCATTTGCTTCAAAAAACAAGTGGTGAAGCAAAGGAAATCGTTTCAAAGGCTCCACTTACCAACCTAGGCTTCGGGATGGCACGGACAAATTTGAAGGCGACTTACGAGAACAAACGAGTTCTAGTCAACAGCCATCTGAAGGTACTTGCAGCGGTGAGTTGCAGCGGAGCATTAATGGATGCCTAGTAGTCCTGGAAACGCATGAGGTCGCAGTGAACAATTGGGATCCAATCCTTATTTTCCTCTGTTCGAATCTCCTCCCAGAGACGACGCTGAGTTTATGGGAACAATCGCTCGTGGACAAAGCAGCTTTACCAGCTTGGAGTCAAATGGATGCATTCCTCACGCAACGGTTTAGGACACTTGAGTCCATAACAGACGTAAAAGCTTCAACGTCCTCGTCTTCGAGAAACCAGCAACAAAAATCGATTTCGACCTCACAAAACCCAACGGGTCAAAAAAAGGTAGCGCTAGCGACAAAAATCGCGTCTGCTAATTGTCTGTTATGCCCAAAACAACAACACCACTTGCGTTTATGTACCAAATTTTTAGCGCTTTCGGTAAATGATAGATTCGCTTTTGTTAAAAAACATAATTGTTGTTTGAATTGTCTGTTGAAAGGCCATTCCCTAAAAGACTGCAAAAATCAATTTTCGTGCTCTAAGTGCCAGAGTAGACATCATACTCTACTTCATCGAGTGCCTTCTAGCGCACAAACGTCCAAAGACTCAACAACCGCAACCGCTTCACAAGCATTTCATACAAACATACAGTCCACTTCGTCGAATAGTAGTAAGCCGTCAGGAAATTTGATATCGTCAAATTTAACCTCGGCACTTCTGGGAAACCGCGATGGTTCATATTTGCCATTTAGGGTCAACATATGTCGCTCGGGCATTGATTGACTCAGCTGCAGAAGCATCGTTCATTTCGGAGCGACTTCGGAAACTTCTAAAGCTACCTTGCGCAAAAGCGAACGCAATTATATCGGGACTTAATCAAAAAGTTTGCAACAATACTTCGAAAAGTTGCTCGTTCGTTTTGGGCTCACCCCGTGACCCAAATCTTTTCATAGATGCCTATGCATTTGTGTTACCAAAAATTACCGGTAACTTACCTTCATCCTCAATAGATGAATCAATATTATTCCAACTGCCTAAAGTGCCTTTGGCAGAGTCGAAGTTCCTTCAAAGCGGCCCCATAGATGTTTTGATAGGAGGTGACTTATACCCCAAAGTTATGTTAGACGGGGTAAAGCGCAGTTTGAATAACGATTTTCTGTCCCAAGAGACCGTGTTCGGGTGGATCATCACTGGAGCATCTTCCACTGCACACGTCTCTTGCTTTGTTACAAAAGTCTCAATGGGGGAGGACATCTCGTTAGATTGCCAACTGCGCAGATTCTGGGAACTTGAGGAAGTTCCTAAAAGAAACCTCCAAACGGAAGAATACTCGTTTTGTGAGGAACTTAACTCGAAAACCACCACACGTAATTCGGAGGGGAGATACATCGTATCATTACCTTTTAAAAAATTTTACCCAACGGATTTAAAACTAGGAGTGTCTCGACATATTGCGCTACGACAGTTTCATCGAAATGAATATAGGCTGTTGAAAGACATCACCCTAAAAGAAGAGTACGACAACGACGTGAAAGAATATTTGGAATTAGGACATATGGAGAAAACGGATCCTCCAAATTATGAGCATTCACCCAGCCATTTTTACCTTCCACATCACGCGGTTCTGAAGCCTGAAAGCACTTCGACAAAATTAAGGGTCGTTTTTAATGCGTCAAGTAGTACCTCCAACGGAGTGTCTCTAAATGACACTTTACATGTAGGCCCCGCTCTTCAAGCTGACTTAACGATGTTAATAATTCGTTGGCGCATGTATAGGTTCGTACTAAACAGCGATATTCAGAAAATGTATCGTCAAATCTTAGTAAATCCATCGCATAGGCCGTACCAAAGGATTCCTTTTAGAGATGACCCACTTAGTAACGTAGACGACTTTGAATTAAAGACGGTTACCTTTGGCATAAATTGCGCACCGTACTTAGCAATTCGAACTCTTCTTCAATTGGTGCAGGATAGCCAAGATTCACACCCACTAGCAGCCCAAATCCTCCGAAATTCGATGTATGTAGATGATGTGCTGGCGGGATTCCATGATATATCCACAGCCCTAACGGCACGTAACGAGCTCATCGGAGCATTAGGCAGCGCAGGTTTCGCGTTGAGGAAGTGGTCATCCAATTCGAAGGAAATCTTAGCAGACCTTCCACAAGATCACCTGCTCGATAGGGATTTCCTGGAGTTAGAGGAAACAAGCACCACGAAGGCTTTAGGTATAAGATGGAATGCTAAGTCAGATAAATTTTTCTTTAAAATTCAAAACCCAGTGGTTGAAGATACTTTCACCAAACGGGAAACTCTCTCGATGATAGCAAAGCTTTTCGACCCGGCTGGGTGGCTAGCACCAGTCGTGGTACTAGCTAAAATTATCATGCAACAAATTTGGTCAGATGGGACTCGTTGGGATCAACCTTTAGCACCTCAAACCCTTTCACAATGGTGTGCCTTTTTGGAAAACTACAAGTATGTTGAAGAAATACAAATTCCGCGGTGGGTGCAATATACAGACCAGTCTTATTTCCAAATTCATGCCTTTTGCGATGCGTCGGAAAAGGCATACGCGGGGGTGATATACTTAAGAGTAGAAAATCAAAATATCGCGTCGTCTAATCTGTTGCTAGCAAAAACGAAAGTTGCACCTATCAAAACTATTTCGCTCCCCCGTTTAGAGTTATGTGGTGCAGTTCTCATAGTCGATATGCTTAAATCTCTTCTAAGCGAATTCCCCTGCAAAATCGAAAATGTCACTTGTTGGACGGATTCAACAATCGTTTTAGCATGGCTAAATAAACGACCTAGTACCTGGACAACCTTTGTCGCTAATCGAGTGGCAAAGATTCAGGAAATGGTAGGATCTAGGCATTGGAACCACGTCGATTCTAAAGATAATCCCGCAGACCTCGGTAGCAGAGGAACTTACCCACAGGAATTACGATCGAGCAAGCTGTGGTGGCATGGACCCCCATGGTTAGTAAACGAGGTAGAAAAATGGCCATCATATGATCAGCCAATCGAAGACGTCACCCTCGAGGCCAAGGTAGTAAAGGCACATACGTCGCGAATATCGAAGTATGAAGATCCCCTAGAGAGATTTTCGTCATTACCAAGAGCACTTCGGGTTCTCGCATACATCTTTCGATTCTACAATCGGGCCAACAAATACACAAGACCATTTCATTCGTATCCCTCGCGTACTATCTCGGGAGAAGAAATTTCAAAAATCCGCACTCGGCTGATAATTGTTGCACAAATGAATAATTTTCCTGAAGAACATCAACATCTCACATCGAAAATCCCGATTCACTCTAAAAGCAAAATTCTTACGTTAAATCCGTTCTTAGATAATCGTGGGGTAATCCGAGTGAATGGACGACTAGCAAATTCTTTAGTTCTCTCCTACAATGAAAAACACCCCATTCTACTTCCCTATAGTTGTTCTTTTTCCAAATTATTAGTCGAAATGATACATCGCATTTCTTTACATGGTGGAAATCAACTGACATTGCGTTTACTTCGTCAGCAGTACTGGATTCCAAAGGCGAAGAATCTCATCAAGACAGTTATCCATAACTGCAAGCCGTGCGTTCTTTATAAACAAAAGGACCAGTGCCAAATCATGGCGGCCCTTCCGGAAGAGCGTACAATGCTTACCAGACCGTTCTAAAATACCGGGGTCGATTTTGCCGGACCTTTCGATATCAAAACTTTTTCGGGACGATCGTTTAAGGTAACTAAGGGATATGTTTGCATTTTCGTATGCTTTTCAACAAAGGCAATCCACTTGGAAGCCACTAGCGATCTATCCACAGAAACATTTCTTGGTGCCTTTTCGAGGTTCATTGCTAGGAGAAGTTGTCCAAAAAATATCTTTTCGGACAACGGAACGAATTTCGTAGGCGCGTCAACTTGCCTAAAGAAGGACTTTAAAAGATTTCTTGTTACATCGCAGGAGTCCTTATGTAACCTCTATAGTCACCAAGAGGTCTCGTGGTACTTTATTCCTGCCGGCGCTCCCCACATGGGTGGGCTATGGGAAGCCGGGGTAAAAAGTTTTAAATTCCATTTTCGAAGAGTCGCTGCTGCTCAGAAATTCACTTTCGAAGAGTTTCAAACATTGCTGTGTCGCATAGAGGCTTGCCTTAATTCTAGGCCAATATCGCCAAACTCCAACGAGGTTTCTGACTGCGCAGCACTAACCCCCGGCCACTTTCTTACTGGAGGTCCACTTCTCTCGCCCGCGGAGCCCTCAATCGACGCCAATCCTACGTCGTTAATTAATCGTTGGCAAAAATTGAAAGCTCTGAGCCAACAGCATGCCATGCGCTGGAAGGAGGAGTATTTGAAGGAACTACACAAACGACAGAAATGGAAGTTTCCCAAGAAAGACATCGAAGTCGACGACTTAGTAGTCGTCCGACATGAAAATCTGCCTCCTAACGAATGGCGCTTGGGCAGGGTTACTAAGGTTTATCAAGGTACCGATAAAAAAGTCCGTGTCGCTGACATTCGCACCCAAAAGGGATTGATAACGCGCCCCATCGTCAAGTTAGTGGTCTTACCCAATTAACCTTTCTCTCTCTCGCACTGTAGCATCATGGAATCGGCACGTTCGAACGAATCGACAACCTCCACGGCACCAGCCTCATCGCCACCAGCGCCAACTGCACCGAATAAAGTCGCCCAAACATCATCAAAATCAGACAGCCGCTTCAAATGCAGAATTTGTCACCGCGCGCATCCACTGCGGTATTGTAAGAAGTTTCTGCAAGCGAACCATGAACGTCGGCTAAGGCTCGTACTATTGCATCGCTACTGTTCGCGCTGTCTAGCACACTCGCATGGGGCCAAAAATTGCGAAAGTCATGGGACGTGCCAGTATTGCCATGAGAATCATCACACGCTGTTACATTCCAAAGCCTCTCTGTACCTTCAAAAAGAGGTGCCTCAGCTTTTGACACAACTCTCGGGAACCATCACCGTACTTCCAACGGTCGCGGTGTATTTGCATGTGGGGCAGCGGACGGTCTTGACCCGGGGTCTGCTCGATCCGTGCTCGCAGACGAGTAAAGTCTGTGGGTCACTAGTCAAGCGTCTGCGCTTGCGCACATTACCGGTGGCCACCACCGAAATGTGCAAGTTACGCGTCAGCTCGTCTAATGACCCATACGTACAATTCTCGTTTGCTGCCAGGGTCGTCGCGGAGGTCGGGTTGAAAACGCCTGCCCGCCACCTCAGCCAAACCACGCTCGAAAAATTCGTCAATCTTCATTTAGCAGACCCGAATTTCCATACGTCGTCCGCGGTAGCTGTAATCTTCGGCGGCGACGTACACCGTAAAATTATGCGCCCCGAGATCATCGCGTATTCTGGGTATCCTACTGCCCAGAATTCTATATTCGGTTGGGTCCTTTCTGGCCCATGTGTCCTTTAAGACACACATACCCCTTACTGGGTACCGAAAAACTTTATGACGGCACCTCCTTACTGAGGATTAGTTTTCAGACATTATGCATTGAATTGAATTTAATAAAGAATTAGAAGACCATTGAAAAGCTCAACAATTAATGTCTTTACACGCATATTTAGCCATAGATTTAGTCACATATTGTTTTGAATTTGAATTTGAATTGTAATTATAAGAAATCTATTTTGCCACATCTCAGAAATTCCTGACCTAGTATGTTGCAATTCCTCAGTATTGCAAGGCTGGCGGCAATGTTGAAGCCAAAAGGCTTGCAATGGTTGGGAATCGCTGGAGGCCTTTCGATATAGTTGTCCGCTGCAAAGCGACACTGTGATGGGAAATCCACCGGTGAACATTTCCATGCTAGGAAGGAATGAGTTGATGATTGGCTGGAACGATCAGTCTTTGGCTAACCATCTATCGAATCGCTCCAGGCAATCATCGACATTCAAAATTCTTTCAGGTAATCTTTGGTATATCTTGCTATCAAGGTATGAAACCGATTAAAATAAAGTTCCGGTTTCGGTTACGGTTTTGTAACGTGTTTCGGTTTCGGTTCCGGTTTCGGTCTTCAACATTTATTTCGGTTTCGGTTACGGTTTCGTTCCGGTTTCGGTTTCCAAATAAAAACACCAACACAAAAAAATTGTGCTACTACAAAACTCAAATATGTACCTAAATGCAAAATAAGTCTGAATTTTTATAACTTTACTCCGGTTTTCATGAAGAATTTTCTCAAATATATGGAAAAATTTTTTCTTTAATATAAGTATGTATGTTATAAGTTAGTGGTCATTAATTTGAAAATCTTTGAAAATTTGGTGGACTTTTGACCGATAAGTTTAAAAAATTAACTCTACTTTTTATATTAGAAGAATGTTAAAATGGAACGTTAATATGATGACGCTTTCTGAGACGGCAACTAAACATTTTTTTTTTCGGTTGTCCTAAATTTTTTCGATGGCTTCATTCGCCTATAGTTCAGTTCTTTCGAAATTTTGATATTGAGGTCAAAAAGTGTCTTGCTTAATCATCTTTCATGAAAATTATTCAGGCTAGCCTCTTTTAAAATAAAATAGGTATGTGTCCACAAAAAAATTCAAAACCGTTTGGAACCGGTTCCGGCTTTTGAAACGGTTTCGGTTTCGTTCTTTTTCAGAAAAAAATATCGGTTACGGTTTCGGTTTCGGTTTTGAAAAATGAATCGGCTATAATCGGTTACGGTTACGGTTTCGGTTTCGGTTTCAGTCCTTGCTTGCTATACTTATTCTCAATCACTTTTAATATACTCCTTTGTATATCAACCTACCTTTTTCTAATAAATTCCACCGTTTATTATTTACTAATTAAATTATCTTGTTATACCTTTCATGAACATGAAATGGTATTATAACTTTGGTCCGATGTTTGTAAATATGAGAAGAAGAAGAGATAGACCCATCAATAAGTATACCGAAATGATCAGGATGACGAGATGAGTTGATTTAGCCATGTCCGTCTGTCTGTTTGAACGCAAACTAGTCCCTCAAGTTTTGAGATATCTGGCTGAAATTTTGTATGTGGCCACCATTTTGTAATATAGGAATCATTTGTCGGAACTGACAAGATCGGACCGGTATAACATATAGCCCCCATACAACCGATTGTTCAGATATAAGGTTTTTTGGTCAAAACTTCCGCAATTAAAAAGTTAGGAACGTAAAATTTTGCAACTCGAGTAATTTCTATTTATGTAGTGTATATAGTGAAAATCAACGAGATCGGGCAAATGTAACATATAGCCCCCATACAACCGATTGTTCAGATATAAGAATTTTTGGCCAAAACTTCTGCAATTAAAAAGTTAGGAAAGTAAAATTTTGCAACTCGAGTACTTTCTATTTATGTAGTGTATATAGTGAAAATCAACAAGATCGGGCAAATGTAACATATAGCCCCCATACAACCGATTGTTCAGATATAAGGTTTTTTGGCCACAACTTCTGCAATTAAAAAGTTAGGACCGTAAAATTTTGCAACTCGAGTACTTTCTATTTATGTAGTGTATATAGTGAAAATCAACTAGATCGGGCATATGTAACATATAGCCCCCATACAACCGATTGTTCAGATATAAGGTTTTTTGACCAAAACTTCTGCAATTAAAAAGTTAGGAACGTAAACTTTTGCAACTCGAGTACCTTCTATTTATGTAGTGTATATAGTGAAAATCAACAAGATCGGGCAAATGTAACATATAGCCCCCATACAACCGATTGTTCAGATATAAGGTTTTTTGGCCAAAACTTCTGCAATTAAAAAGTTAGGATCATAAAATTTTGCAACTTGAGTACTTTCAATTTATGTAGTGTGTAGAGGAAAATCAAGAAGATCGGGTAAATATAACATATAGCCCCATACAACCGGTTGTTCCGATATAAGGTTTTTTGGCCAATACTTCCGCATTTAAAAAGTTAGGAACGTAAAATATTGCACCTTTAGTACTTTCTACATATGTAATGTGTATAGTGTAAGTCAATACAATTGAACACGTATAATATATAGCCTCCATACAATCGAATGTTCCGATAACTCGGATCCTATTATTTTGTAAGTTTTTTTAAATTATAACAAAGATGTGTAATGTGTATAGTAAATATAGTTAAATTGACACAGGCTGTACTGGGTATCGAACAGTGAAAATCGTGACGCTTATTCATGAAAGGTATATAGCCTTCGGCACAGCCGAAGACAGCTTTCCTTACTTGTTTTTATTTCTTTTCGTGGCTACATCTCGTTCGTGAGTTCGCACCGGCAATTCCCTCGTTGCTTCCCCCCCAAACAACGGCCAAAATCGCCTAGGCGGTTAAGCGTCATTATGACGCAAGCCAAGATTAGATTAGAAATGCCAAAAAATGTTCCCATGTCTCCTGTTCCAAATCCCGTTCTCTTATCCCTACTTCTTATTATATTTCTGGCTCCCAACTAAGCATTGTTTCCAAAATCACTGATCTTTGGGTGGTCTTTGACTCGAATTTCTCATTTCACAGCCATCTTAATTATACCATAGCTAAATCTTACTCTATGCTGGCTTTTGTCAGACGTTTCATATCGAATTTCACGGATCCGTATACTTTGAAAACACTTTTTACCTCTCTGGTATGCTCGAGACTTGAATATGCGGTTTTTATTTGGCGTCCGTATTATTTCTGCCATATTAGTCGTTTGGAGAGAGTTCAGAAAGTCTTTATGAAGTACGCTCTGCGCCCCCTTCATTTTGAACTTCCAGTTCCGACTTATGAGTCTAGATGTATGCTTATAGATCTCAAGACTTTAAACTGTAGGAGAACCTTCCTCTCACTTTTGTTTTTAATTTGATATCTGGGGTGGTCGACTGCCCTTTTTTACTTCAACACGTTTTTGTTCTTATTCCTAATATTTGTTTAAGGAATCATGCGACATTTTACGTTGGGCTAGCAAGGACCAATTATGCGGCCAATGCTCCTGTTGCTAGAGCGTTTAAAGAGTTTAACTTGCTTTCAAATTCTTTTGTGAAAAAAAAGATTTAAAATGCTACTTATTGAGCAGTAAAATTAGCTGGTAGTCTACCTACACTTGTAATTAGTCTGTAAGAAATGTAAATTTCAAGATTAAATAAATAAATATAAAAAAATGGCCAAAAATACAGTTCTTCCTAGATCTTGGTAATATTACGCTTAAAGTGTTTGCAATTATACGCACTAATTTTCGAAAAAATAAAAAGATCCTGATTTTTACAACTTCGGATGGAAAAAACATTTTTAAAATCAAATTTTTTTCAAAAATCGTAAAAATTCGACAAAATTTCGACTTTGGCCATCTTTTGCTTAGCGATAGAAGCGTATTTTAATTTCCTTTCGAACGAGGTATCGCTTGGCTCCATCGCTTTTGCAACATTTGCGAAAAAACTTTTGAATAAAGTGATACCTGAAAAAACGCAAAATTACCGATATCTCGAAAACCTACCCATACAAAAAATTTTAAAAATATGTTTTGTGCTGGGGATATCAGTGCCAAGTCACCCATATACATGAATATCTTGGTATTTTTTCAAATTAATTATTTGTAAACTAGTGTTATTATTGTATTTTTTTATTATTATATAATGTAGTTAAGAGCCAGACAGGGAGCATACAGAAAAACCAGCCATAGGGCTTATGTATTGAACGTGTTAAGGAGTTGTGCGAGGATAATCCCGTCTGGTCCAGCAGCCTTGAATGGCTCGAAGCTTTTAATTTCCCACCTTACCCTTTCCTCCGTGATGGGAGTATGTGCATCCAGGTTTGTTGCAGGAGCTAAGGGTGCTTGCGAGTTCTCTGAAAAGTGTGTATTCAAGGGCAGCTCCAGCGTTTCACCTTCCGAGCTGATCCAGGATCCGGCAGGTTTCCGCAAATAGCTTATAGGTAGTTCGTCTCAGTCGCGCTGTATAGTCGACATTTTCGACCCCAGCACAAAAATGTATCCACGAAGTTCTCTTCGCCTGCCTCGAAGCCTTGTAGTTTATCTTTATATCCGAGCCATTGAGTCTCCTTGCCAAGGCTCTTGGCCTTATTAAATTGTTTCCTCCAGGACTTGCTGAGCGAGTCCAGGTCGTAGGACCACCAGTGTGGCCTATGTTAACAGCGTGGTTTTGGCACTGGACAGGTCTTATCGAGGGCATTTGAGAGCGCCGTTGTAAAGGTCGTAACCAGGTCCTCCGGCTACGTGTAGGACATACCGCCACCGGTCTTCTCAAAATGACACAAAAATGTTCCAAAAACGACCACAAAATAACAACAAAATATCCCCGAAATTAGTCCAAACTGACCACAAAAAAACTCCAAAATAACCCCAAAATATTTCCAAAATGACCACAAAATGGCACCAAAATAACAACAAAATATCGCCGAATTAGTCCAAAATGACCACAAAATGACCCAAAGATATTCACAAAATGACCACAAAAAAGACACCAAAATATTCCAAAAATGCGCACAAAATATCCCCATAATTAGTCCAAAATAACCACAAAATAACTCCAAAATGACCACAAGTGACCCCAAAATATTTCCAAAATGACCACAAAATATCCCAGAAATTACCACAAAATGACACCAAAATATCCCCGAAATTAGTTCAAAATAACCACAAAATCGAATTTTTCCTCCTAGTCACCTGTAATCGCTTCATTTTTTACATTCGCTTAATATTGAAGTTTGAGGTGAATGTTACCGAAGACTCGAAGTCGGTAATATAAATGTCGGCGAGTCGCTCATATTTTTGTTCGAATCGCAAACCGTAATAGGCCCCTATAATAATGGTTGCTTCGCCTGCGCTTCGAAAAGAAGCGTGCAATAACAAGCTTTCAGCAAATCTGCTTCAACAAAATGCCCACCAACACAAAAAAATCTTCGTTGGACAGTTCGGTTGCGGATTGAGCGCACATCTTTCAACATATAGTTCGGTCACATCGGTCCCATGTGTGCTAAAAAAGTTATTGGGGGTCAAAAGTCAAAATTTTAGATTTTTTGTACTTTTCTCAAAAACGGTAAGTTTTTTAAATTTGAGGGTTTTCTATTTCTCTCGACATTTGACTCCGAATAACTTTTTAGCCCAAATGGGATCGATGAGGACTTTTGCAGTTTTATTCCTAGGGGTGAACCTAAGCCCCGGACCAGAAAATTGGCTGTGTGGGAATTTTCGTTATAAACTAAACTTGCCGGACTATGGTATAATGCATACTAAAGTTTTCGAGAAAAATCCTGAAAAGTCCATGCGTTGAATACAGGGATGGGCAATATTTTTTTTTTGAGTGACAAGTGACGAAAAAATAAAAAAATTTATTTTTATTCATTATTAGACTGCGGATGTTTATGCAAAAAAATTAAAATATTTTATTCAGTGTTTCAATGGTTTACGACAATAAGTTCACATATAAAAATTAATTTTAAGCTACCCTTAACGATATGCAACATATATGCAAGTTGTATGCAAGTTATATGCAAAAATTAAATGGTACACAAAATAAGAAAATTTACTTGTAGTTAAGACAACAATAACCAACCATTGTAGGGTTTTCTCCAGATTTTCAATGGATAAGTTGTGACGCTTATCCGTTAAAATTCGCTTGTATTAGGAACGCTCAACATCACAAGATGTGACCGGTGCAAATTTAAATTTGCTCCAAAAGTGGCCGGGAATAGGTATCTCAGTTGCAAGCGTTTTTTCCCCTGAAAGTATTTTCGCCACTTTTACCATGTCCTCGAAAGCAGGGTTCATTTTCAACACCGCATCAATTTTGGTGGCCATTACTTCACCACATTATTCAGGCGCAGCGTGAAGTCCTTGAAGCATTGATGATGTTAAGGCTATTGATTCTGTCAGAGGAACTCCTCCTGATTCTAGCTTGCTGATGCAATTTGGTAAACTGCCAAAGTTGGCTTTTATGTAAGCCAAATCACCCAACAGATTGTTGCTTTGCAATATGTTTTGAGCTGCAGCAAGATAAGTGCTGTCACCCGCGTTTAAAAGCATAATAACCTAGGTACATGTGAATTTTTAATAAAAGAAATTATAACTTCAACTCCCTAACAAACCTCCTTAATTTTATTGAAGTTGTTGGCATAAAAAATAACTGCTTCCAACCATGTACCCCATCGTGTTAGTATTGGTTCTGGTGGTAGCGCAGTATTTGGCAGTATTTCCCTATACATTTCAATACGCATCGAGCCTTTAAGAACATTTTTTTTACTGAAAAAATCAACTTGTTAACATTTGGAAAATACTGCCGAACTTTTTCAGCGACGCGGTTTATGCCATGTGCAAAGCACGTTAAGTGAATAAGGTTTGTATAAAAACATTTCAAATTTTCACCAGCCTTTAACATGTATGCGGCGGCATCTGTTACCAGCAACAACACTTTCTCGTCATTATTACCGTTTGACCATAAGATCCTTAGAGCGTTGTTAACGAATCTAGCGATAGTGTCAGCGTTAGTTTTTGGTAGCTGCTTGCAGGCCAACAAATGTGGAGTTGGTGGTTCTTCCGCTTCACATAACTTACCAACTATTAGATTTGCAACATAGCGTCCAGCTTTATCCGTTGTTTCATCAACAGAAATCCATACGTAGCTGTCAGCGATATCAGCTCTAATTGTTTTTATGGCCGATCTGTAGCAGTCATCCAAATAATTTTTTGGAAGCGTAGACTCGTTTGGTATGCTATTCTTAACATATTTCTGAATAATACCTCTCCATGTTTCATTGTCCAAGCTCCGCCATGACATTCTAATTGCTATCATCGCTTGACACATATCTAAATATAATTGATCTTTCTTCGTGTGTTCTATAGTTGAATCATTTTGAGCAACTTTACATTCTAGATTAATTTTGTGGGTGGCGGTGTTTAGATGCGGTACTAGCTGATACTTTCGAATAGATATTAACTAAACAGATAAAATTATAAGCCCGTGCGTGAAGATACAATACTTTAACAGTTTAATATGTATACCTTCTTATTGCAAGCTTTACAAGATACGGTTTCACCGTCCAGACCTAAAATTGGATCTTTAATAATCTCAACCCAATTTCTAATCTTCACACACATTTTTTTCTTTGCTTTTCCCATAGCTAATGACGAAAACTAAATCTCTAGAACTTTATGAATCAAAGTGATGAATAACAAGTTATTTTTATTTCAAGCGATTCTTGAATAAAATGGTTTGTTTTTTATCCCTCGTGAAGGGTGGATACGTTGTCGCGGTACGAGGGCTTAGTCGATAGCCACGGGGCTACGTTGCCCTTGCGATCATAGCTCCGCATGGCACTACATCACGAGAGCAGCCTAGCCTCGCTGGCGCGATGACAAAGATCTACCCCCTCCCAATCCAGGGTGTTACGCGATACCGTGCCCATTGGACGTTTGCAGCCGGGAGGCAAATCGTGGCTGTAGTCGAACGGTGCCTCTCTGATACCGGACCGCCTCAGAGAGTAACCATGGTCTTACCGCGGTATGGGACTCTGCCGTGGCGGACGACACATTCCCCTTAATCCACCCTTGACCCTAAGCTGGCCGTGTCCGGCGAGGGGTCGTACGAACAAGATGAATACAACTCAAAATTCAAAACAATCAATAACTTCGTTTACTCCGCAGCAGAGGAGAACTATGCTAGAGCAAGAGAAATCACAACGCCGGAGGACAAACTCTATTTCAAAGTCAACTGGGAACCGACAACGATGGTAACTACGGGTCGGTCATCCTCGAAACTGCTAGCAAGTGAGAGTGACTTGATGAAAGCCAGCACCAGTGCGGCTGCATACGTAGGTAAGCAGAAAACGGCGGATGCTAAACTTCCATCAAGCGCCGGCACGAACATCAACCTCTCAATGTCTGTGGCAATGGTCTCGGGACCTGGCCTCAGTGATCCGAAAGAGAAGGAAGACGCAACTAAGCTTCTATCAAAGGGAGAGACCGCGATGGCAACTACAGGTCTGAACTCCTCCCAAAAGACATCTCCCCGACGCTTTGCGTACTGGGATAAAAGGAAGGCTGCAAGGATCCTCAGCCCTGGTGGAGAAAGCGAAAGCTCTGATACCAAATTTCCAAAGGCCCTATGCGCCTAAAAGGCTGAACGGGAATCCCTTCAAACGCCAGAGACAGAGATCGGACGGAGAGGTGGATCCCCATCCGAAGCGGCATCAGAATATCCCAGTAGTGGGCAAACCCAGCTTTGCTGAAGTGACCAAGGACAGGATCCTTATAGGTGTCATTGATCGAGGCAACGACCGTTGGTCCATACCTAGAGACCGGTGGCTGTATGTCCGGAACGAAATTGGCAGGGCCCTTCTCGACATATGGCGTGAGTCTCCGGGTAGTCCGCCGCGGGGTACAGACGCGGGTTGGCACCAGGGTCAGATTAAAGTTTTCGCGTGTGAGGATGCAAGAACTGTTGCACTGTACAAGGCAGCAGTTGCAAACTGGGTGAAGTCTACCCAGGGGCAAAAATCGAGGTCGTCGACTGGAAGGACATTCCGGCCCGGCCAAGGGTAAGGGCATGGATTCCTGCCATCCCTGCTGAACCGGAGAATATTCTTGAGATGCTGCAGGCCTGGAATCCGTCTCTCCCGACGCAGGACTGGAGTGTCAATCTGGTCGAGGGTGAGGTTGGGCCTCATAGACAGATGGTTTTAACTTTGAATAAGGAGGCACTCGAGCCCCTTAAACGGTGCAACGGACGAGTGCATTATGGAATGGGTCAGATCGTGATCCACGTATACCGTGGCGATGCACAACGCGCTGCCACTCCGGCCGCTTCGAAGGACTCGGAAATCGAAGGACCAGTGGAGGAGGCAGGGGTGTCAGATGCGGAAAGTATGGTATCCGCCACGTCAAATTGCGAGGAAGCCGTGAACGACTCGGCGATGGAAGATAGCCTAACGGACGCGAAAGACCTCGACCGCACGGTGGTAGAGGGCAATCCGGTGCACACTAACGTTGATGCCGCTTCAGACAGTAGAGATTCCGCCACGCCAAATCGTGCAGATAAATTGTCGTTGAGAGATAGGCCCCGGGACGGGGTAGACCTCCACGACGGTACGACGGTGGTAGGGAAGTCTGAGCGCTCTCATGTTGGTGGTGCTTCAGATTAACCTGCACAAATCTAAAGCAGCCTCAGCTGCCCTAAGCAGTCGTCTTTATAAAGGCGACGTAGACGTGGTCCTTATCCAAGAACCCTGGGTTAATAGCTCAAGGATCTGTGGATTGGGGGCTAAGGGGTACAAGCTCATCCGAGCTAATGAGGAGGGCAAGGTCAGAACCTGTATCTTGGTCAAGTCTGAGCTGAACACCTTTCTCTTACCCAACTATTCAAATGGTGACGTTACATCTGCCAGCTTAACGGTCGGCAGCACCAGCCTGACGATGGCGTCGGTCTACATGCCCTATGACGCCGAAGAACCTCCTCCACAAAAGGAGGTGAAAGATCTGGTGGAAAATTTCTGCACGGGTCATCTTTTTATTGGAGCTGACGCTAATGCTCATCACGTCCAGTGGGGAAGCTCCGATATTAACGCTAGGGGCGAGTCTCTGTTTGACTACCTACTAACAACTAACCTGGTGGTTTGTAACGTGGGTAACGAGCCTACTTTTATCACTAAAGCCCGTAGGGAGGTCATAGACCTCACTATTTGTAGCGAAGGCGCTTATGAGTGGGTTAGGAAATGGCGTGTTCTTGAGGAGCATTCATTTTCCGACCATCGGTGCATAGAAATTGCCTTAGATTTTTCTGTTGAGCAGCCAGTTATGAAACGAAATCCACGCAACACTAATTGGCAGCTACATAATCAAATATTAGTTAGGGACCTACCAGTGTTACCCCCACAAGCTCCATCATCAGTAGGAGAACTGGATGATCTGGTTGCGACCTTTACAACGGCGCTCTCAAATGCCCTAGAGCAGGCTTGTCCAGTGCCGAAACCACGCGGTAAACATAAACCACACTGGTGGTCCTACGACCTGGATTCGCTCCGCAAGTCCTGCAGGAAGCAATTTTATAGGGCCAAGAGCCTCGGTACGGAGCCTGAATGGCTCGAATATAAAGTTAAACTGAGGGCCTATAAAAGGGCCCTAAGGCAGGCGAAGAGAACTTCGTGGAGAGATTTCTGCACCGGGGTCGAAAAGGTCGATGATACGGCGAGACTTAGACGAGTGCTCTCAAAAACTCAAACAGCCATTAGCTATTTGCGGAAGCCTGACGGATCGTAGACTAGCACGGAAGGGGAAACCCTGGAGCTGCTATTGAATACACACTTTCCGGGGAACTTGCATGAAGCACCTTTAGCATCTGCAACAAATATGGCAGTGAATATACCCATCACGGAGGAAAGGGTAAGGTGGGCGATCAAAAGCTTTGAGCCGTTCAAGGCTGCTGGGCCAGACGGGATTTTCCCCGCACAACTCATAAACACGTTGGAAACATCGGCTAAATGGCTGGTATTTCTCTTTTCAGCCTGCCTGGCTCTCAACTACATTCCGCACTCCTGGAGAAGCGCCAAGGTAGTCTTTATTCCTAAGGCTGGAAAGGCCTCACACTATGAGCCTAAGGACTACAGACCGATCAGTCTCTCGTCCTTTGCACTCAAAACCTTCGAGAGGATAATTAGCGATTATCTCTCCTTTACTATTGATAGCAACCTTATCTCTAGCTATCAACATGCATACACCAAAGGTAAATCAACGGAAACTGCGCTTCACAGCCTTGTCTCTGTTATTGAAAAATCGTTGTATGAAAAAGATTACTGTCTCGTGGCCTTCCTAGACATTGAAGGTGCCTTCAACAATATAAGCCCGGAGGCTATTACACCGCTCTAACTAATCTGGGCAGAAGCAGGTCTCTTATTGGACTAATTGATAAGCTACTAAAGGGAAGGAAAATAGTTTCTACACTGGGCACAGTTGATTTCTCACGCTATGTCACAAGAGGAACGCCTCAGGGTGGTGTTCTCTCTCCGCTTTTATGGAACCTCACTGTAAACTCGTTGCTACGAGACACAAGCTGGGGGGGCGGGAGGATAGTTGCATATGCAGACGATTTAGCTATTGCATACAGGGGCAAATTCCCACAAACCCTGTGTGACTTGATGCAAGTAGCACTGCGAGCAGTTTCCTCATGGTCATCTCGCTGTGGACTTAATATCAACCCGGGAAAAGTGGAGCTTGTCCTTTATACTAACCGGTACAAAATACCAACGCTAAGCCTACCAGAACTAAATGGCGTGCGCCTGAACTTGGCTGATAAAGCCAAATTCCTAGGCACAGTTCTAGATAGAAAGCTTAACTGGAAGGAGAATGTCATCTAGCGCCAGAGGAAAGCGTGCATTGCACTTTACACCTGTAAAAGAGCCATTGGCAAAAAATGGGGCTCAGTCCCAAAATCTGCAGATGGATTTACACTGCGATAATCCGGCCAATTATGCTGTATGGAGTCGTGGTATGGTGGCCTGCGCTGAGCAAGGCAGCCAACCTAAACCTGTTAGGTAAAGTCCACAGATCTAGCATGATCTGTATAAGCGGCGCGTCGAGAACAACGCCCAACGAAGCTCTCCAGGCCATTCTTGGCATTTTGCCACTCGATCTGGAAGGGTACCGGGCAGCGGCAGCATCGGCTCTGCGTCTAAGGGAAACTTCCGGCTGGGGCGCAGGCACTACTGGACACTCCGGTATTCTGGATTCTTACAGCTTTCTCCCTCCGAGCACGGACCGTTGTGCAACCACAACAGTCGGAGATAGCTGGTTCAGAATAAACATTCCCAGCAGGGAAGACTGGGAGAGGACGGATCGGTGTCCTGCTACTAATGGCGGCATTTCCATATACACCGACGGTTCGAAGTTGGACGGCAGAGTTGGAGGAGGGATTTATTCCAAGGATCTGGACCTTGAGCTTTCCTTCAGACTGCCTGATCATTGCAGCGTCTTCCAGGCTGAGGTCTCAGCAATCATGGACGCCGCGGTTTGGATAGGGCAACACGCTATCGGACAGAATATCGTTATTTTCAGCGATAGCCAAGCGGCAGTCAAATCCCTTGGCTCTTACTTGTTCAACTCTGAACTGACGCTCAGCTGTCGTCGATCTCTTCAGGCGATGGCCCAACAGAACCGCGTGAGCCTCACATGGGTCCCGGGACACAGGGACATTGAGGGAAACTGTAGGGCAGACGAACTTGCTAGGCAGGGCACGACCAAGCAGGTTCCTCAAGATAAAGAACGCTTAGGTATGCCCTTTGCCACATGCAAGCTAATTCTGAAGGAGCATACACTCCGACAAGCCAATGAAAGATGGCTTTTATCGCCAGGGTGCCGAGTATCCAAACAATCCTGGCCAAAATGGGATATTAAAAGATCTAAATATATTTACACCCTAAGAAGAAGGGATATATCTATATTAATAGGGGTTTTAACCGGGCACTGCCTTATTGGAAGGCACGCAGCAAGGCTGGGTGTACCCTACCGACGATGCTGTAGGAGTTGCAAAGATGATGAGGAGGAGGAAACGGTGGAGCAACATCTGCAACTGCCCGGCTTTAAGCGGCGCGAGAAGGCGCTTTTTCGGAGTTCCCTTCCTGGATAGCCTACGCCAGGTAGCGGAGCTGGACATAAAGGACTTGATGGCTTTCATCAAGTCTTCTAAATGGTTCGAGTAGGTGTAACGGTGTCGGTTTTAGGAGTGTCAGCCCCGGGATTCTGCTATGTGGAGAGTCCCAATAGCACTGGGATTTTCCATATGGCTGGGTCCCGGGACTGACTTTCCTAGTGTTGATGGTATCACAACGGGCCTTTTAATATTGGCCTAGGTGTGCCTTTGCGGCAGCCACTTCAACCTAACCTAACCTATCACTCAAAATTTCTTTGAATAAAAATAGCCGCTCAAAATTTTTTGAATAATGAATAAAAATTTATTTTTTTTTTCAATAATTTTGTATTCAAAATGGCCCAACGGAAAAAAGGACCAAGGGGATTTTTTTGGTTTTTAACAACAAAAAAAACAAGTAAGGAAAGCTGTCTTCGGCTGTGCCGAAAGCTAAATACCCTTCATGAATAAGCGTCACGATTTTCACTGTTTGATCCCAGTACAGCCTGTGTGAATTTAAATTTAGCTCATACCGAAATTATCGGAACTATCGATTATACGGGGGCGATGTGTTATATTGGTCCAATCTCATTGATTTTTAACATCGACATTCCACATTCTAAAATAGCAGTAGCTACGAAATTTTACTTTCCTACCTACATAATTACAGGAGTTATCTACCAAAATCCGTTTATCGGAACAATCGATTGTATGGAGGCTATGTGAAATATTTATCCCATCTCAATGATTTTCAAAATCGATATTTCGCATATAAAAATAGCAATACTTACAAAATTTCACGTTCCTAGCTCTTAAATTAAAGGAGTTATCTACCAAAATCCGTTTATCGGAATAATCGATTGTATGGGGGCTATGTGAAATATTTATCCCATCTCGATGATTTTCAACATCGATATTTCACATATAAAAATAGCCATACTTCCAAAATTTCATGTTCCTACGTTTTTAATTACAGCAGTTATCTACCAAAATCCGTTTATCGGAACAATCGATTGTATGGGGGCTATGTGAAATATTTATCCCATCTCGATGATTTTCAACATCGATATTTCGCATATAAAAATAGCAACACTTACAACACTTTTAATTTCTTAAATTAAAGGAGTTATAGCCCAAAAACCGTTTATCGGAATAATCGGTTGTATAGGAGCTATATGTAATACATATTATGTATGTAATATCGGTCCGATCTTGCTGGTTCCGACAAATGATTCCTATATTGGAAAATGGTGGCCGCATACAAAATTTCAGCCAAATATCTCAAAAATTGAGGGACTAGTTTGCGTTCAAACAGACAGACGGACAGACGGACATGGCTAAATCAACTCATTTCGTCATCGTGATCATTTCGGTATACTTATTGATGGGTCTATCTCTTCTTCTTCTCATATTTACAAACATCGGACCAAAGTTATAATACCATTTCATGTTCATGAAAGGTATAAAAAAAAGTAGGGTCCGGGGTCCTGTCTATGGTCGTGATATTAATTTCTATTGTCGGTATGTCCATATCCATATTTACTGCATAGTAATAATTTTAGAGACGGCGTATTAATATATATTGGCGATATGTAAATTTTTCTGGGACGCACAATCATAATAGTTCAACAATTTTTACTATGGATTTCCTGACAATATTACAACTTGCTGGAGCGTTTTTTTTAAATTCAAAATTTTTTGAATTTCTTATGATTGAACTTTTTTTTTTAATTTTATAATATGCCATAGCCGAATGGTAGAATACTGGGCTAACGTGCCAGATGAGCAGGGTTCGAATCTTACTGAAACCAGATGTCAAATTATATAAAATTTTGTTTTTTTAAACTATTTAGAATTTATCAATAGTTTATATAGATGCCATTTCAATAGTGATTTATCAAAAAAGCATTGATGAAAAATCCATATTATTGATGGGACAGGATTATCAATTTTTATTTAATGTGATATCAATAATTATGGATGTTCCATCCATAGATTTCCCTCCGTGTTTGATTTTAGAATTTTCATATATACCCTGTCCGACTCCAAAATGTCCGATAAAAACGTTGACGATAGCAGTTTTTTGAAAAAACAATATCTTGTGTTTTGGGGAGTGTTTTGGTCAAAAAATCGACCTTTTCGCTTCTTATTTTTTTAAGGGGTTTTTCAGCATACATGCAACCATGTTTTCGATGAAAACGAATGTATCGCATATATCTTGTCCCACTCAAAATTATGCGCTATAAACGTTGGCCATAACAGTTTTTGAAAGAAAAAAAATTGTTTTCGGGTTTTGGTCGAAAAAACTAATTTTTCGATTTTTTATGCATTTTTTTTCATTTTCAAGGCTCCAAATCCTTTTTTATTTATTTTTTTTGGTGTCAATTGGCGTAGTCCCAAGAGTATTCATGCGCTAAAGGCGGTGGTTAATTCAGTATTTTGAAAAAAATTTATTTAATGGAGTTTTAGAAGAATTTTGGTCGAAAAAAACAATTTGTTTAGATTTTTCATTGGCTAAATTTTATAGGCGGGGAGCTGGCAGCATAAAAAATTGGGTCACTGGAGGTCAATTTCCACATTTACGGCTCTTTTGTTACCGTTTTGACGTCAGCGCGGCCGGCAGAACTCCTACTGGAAGGGAAAGACGTGTTAGGCGGAGTGCGCTCCCTCTCTTAAAAAACTGTAAGTGAACAAACCAGATTTTCTGAGTATGAGGGTTCTTGGAGGTTCTTTCATAGAATCTTTAACTATCCTTAGAATTTTTATATTGAGCTTAGCTCTCCCACAATCCGCGCTTAAAGTTCAGAAGACCCGTTTGTTTGGATGACTGCAACTCTGTAATTAGAAGCAATATTTGGATACATGATTCTGAAAGCCTGAACGTTTCTCTTTATCATACAATAGCGCTTTACTATCGCTGATTCATAGCAGACAATTCGACTTTTTGCTCATTTTTCGAGGCCCATAAGTCTACAACTAAATGGGATCTAAGTCTTTGGAAGGCTGAATTGTCTTTACTGCCCAAGCTCAAAAAGTTATGTGTCAGTTACTAATTAGAAGTTAGGCAAGTTTACGTACAATTTTTTTTATTTTTTCCATATAAAATTTACAACTAGAAAAGTAAAAAAAAAATTCAAATGGAATCATCTACTTGAGCTTACCCCAATTTTCCTTAGCAACTGAACAGTAAAGATAAATGTTTGGGCTATCATATTCAGTCTTGCAAAGTCGTATATCTCATTTACTTGTAGAATTATGGACCTCGAAAAATGAGCAAAAATTCGAACTCGTCAAAAGTTGTGCAATAAAATCTTCTCGTTCTTGACTGCTATGAATCGACGATAGTAAAGCGCTATTGTATGTAAAGAGAAACGTTCAGGCTTTCAGAATCATGTACTTTAATACAAATATTGCTTCTAATTACAGAGTGGCAGGGGTCCAAACAAATAGGTCTTTTGAGGTTAAGCGCAGATTGTGGGAAAACTAAGCCCAATATAAAAATTCTAAGGATAGCTAATGATTCTACGGAAGAACCTCTAAGAACCCTCTTACTCAGAAAATCTGGTTGGTTCACTTACACTTTTTTCATAGGGGGAGCACACTCCCCCTGACACGCCTTTGCCTTCCAGTAGGAGTTCTGCCGGCCGGGCTGACGTCAAGTCGGTAACAAATGAGTCCGTAAATGTGGAAATTGACTTTGCCTCGGGTGCCCCAATTTTTTATGTTGCCAGCTCTCCGAAAAATGATTTGGAGCCTTGAAAATGAAAAAGAAATGCATAAAAAATCGAAAAATTAGTTTTTTCGACCAAAACAAGTCCCAAAACACGAAAACATTTTTTTTTTTCAAAAACTGTTATCGCCAACGTTTTAGCACATAATTTTGAGTGGGACAAGATATATGCGATACATTCGGTTTTCATCGAAAAAAGTTTGCATGTATGCTGAAAAAACCCTTAAAAAAATAAGAAGCGAAAGGGTCGATTTTTTTACCAAAACACTCCCCAAAACCCAAAAAATATTGTTTTTTTCAAAAAACTGTTATCGTCAACGTTTTTAGATTTTGGAGTCGGACAGGAAATTTCGAAAATCAAATGATTGTTTGTTAGTAGGTCATGAAAAACACCTTAAAAATCAAAGTCCAAGAAAATTCAAAAAAATTAAATTTCGCAGGCTCGAAAATTTTTTTTTGGGATATGCGTAGTGGAACTTTTTTTCCTGAGCTCAAAACCTATCGAAAAATCGGTGGCGCGGTATCGGTTAACTTTCGCTCATACAAATCGACCCAGCCTAATATACATATATGTATGTAAGTACATATGTTTGTATCCGCTATCACCTTCGAAGTGAAGACAGCGTTATCGAAGAAGACTTTAACGCGCAGGACCAGCTGGAGCTCTGTCCAAGCAAGGAAGGTTTTAGATATGTTCGTCCTTGACTTAGTTAGTTAGTCGAGATAACTACACAAGGGGAAAGGGATTAGAAAAAGATTAGGAAGAAAAGAAAGAAGATTAAATCTTCAGAGATTATAATCAGTAACACTGTTTTAAATTTAGCTTATTTTCCAAGCAAGACACCTTCCTGAGTCCACTTCTCTGTAAATATACAAAATATTCAAACAAATAAAGAGAATGGAGACATATATTCGTCCGTCCGACTGCATAGTGGAGTTCGAGCAAGAATGGAGCTCCATTATTATTGAAGAAATGGATAAGCACACCCTTGCCCTACAGCAAGAGGAGCTGAAGTCACTATGGAAGAAGACGAAAACGACTTATGACAGCCTATTGTCCCACAAAGAGACCACCAAGGAAGATTTGCAATCCATAAAGCAAAAAAATAAAACGTGTTTCGCATGCTACATGAAATGCATGGCTGCTATGAATGCTCAGCTGGAAAAGCTGTCAGCACAGCCCATACAACCACAAAAACAACAAAGTACGGATGATACATCTAGCCGTGAAAATAATATTCGGCTTCCGCCCTGTGACACCGATGTGTTTAAGGGTGATTATCTATCATGGCCAACCTTTAGGGACATGTTCACGGCCATATACATATTAAATAAACGCCTTACCCCGGTTGAGAAATTGTATCATCTCAACCAGAAAACCCAAGGGGAGGCAAAGGAAATAGTCCGTAGGTGCCCATTAACCAACGAAGGCTTTACTACAGCCTGGAAAAATTTAAGTGACCGGTACGAGAACAAGCGTATCCTGGTCAATACACAATTGAAATCTTTGTTTAGTCTGACCGCAGTTGAGAAGGAATGCGGTACAAAGATTAAGCAATTACAACGCGACATCAATAATTGCATCTCGTCGCTTCAATGTCATCAAATTGACATATCTAATTGGGATGCAATAATAACATATTTATGCTCCACCAAGCTTCCGGAATGTACTCTGGCTCTATGGGAACAGACCATTGAGAACAAAACAGAGATACCAAAATGGGAAGATATGGACAAATTCCTGTCCAACCGTTTCCAAACGTTGGAAACAGTTTCCGACCTGAAGGGTAGCACAGGCCCAAAAACACCCATGAATCAACGGTCAAATAGTTCACGGGAAACGCCGAGGAAACTCGGAGTTTACCAAGCCAGCGTCCCTCCTAGCTGGTGTCAAATGTGCAACACCAAGGAGCACAGATTGCGGGATTGTCAAAATTTCCGAAGGCTGTCCCCACAAGACAGAATAACCTTTATTAAGGAAAAAAGGTCTAGCCTTAACTGTTTGTCAGACAAACACACCGTGACACGATGCCCTCATCCGCTTAATTGCACCTTGTGTCATTTGAGGCACAACACCTTACACCACCTGCCAACAGCACAACCCCAAGGAAACCACCAAAGTTGGAACCGGAACACCAACTCCAACAATCAAAGTCGGAACCGAAACACCAACACAAATAATCGAAGTTGGAACCGCAACTCCAACGATGATAGGCCCTCAACTTCGCAACAGGCTAGGGCAAGGCTTGAGTCTGCAAATAGAAACGAAAATGTTAATAATGTTTCTACATTACATGCTAATACAACTAAAGGGGTATTGTTGGGAACCGCACGCATTAAGATCCACTATAATGGAGTGGATTTTTCGGCCAGAGCACTTATTGACTCCGGCTCTGAGTGCTCTTTCATAGCTGAAAGACTGAAAAGGAGAATAAACCTGCCATCTAAACGCCTGAACATCCAAGTGTCAGGCATAAACAATACGCTGTCCGCGCAGGTAACAGAGTCGTGCTCTATTACAATAGGCTCCCTCATCGACCCATTAGTTAGCATTGATACAATGGTCCTAGTCCTACCACAACTTACAGGGGACCTTCGGACTTGTCAGGTCAGTGCATTGACCCAGCAAGCGTTCCCTGACTTGATTCTAGCGGATAAGAGGTTCTTCGTTAACGAACCAGTCGACCTCATCCTAGGAGGCGATATATATGCAAAGATCATATTGAACGGTATAAGGAAGAACGTGATGAGCACGCTTCTTGCCCAAGAAACCGTCTTCGGGTGGATATTGATCGGTCGTGCAGAAACAGCACAGCCCACTAACAATATGGTATCATTTTTTAACGAGATAAGCCTAGATAAACAGTTAACCGCTTTCTGGGAGTTGGAAGATGTGCCTAAGAAAAAGGCACTAAACGACGATAATGCCTATTGCGAGGCACTTTTCAAAGCAACAACGGAACGGGGCTCTGATGGCAAATACATTGTCTCCCTTCCCTTTAAACAAGAGTTTCCCAACGATATATGCTTAGGACCCTCATTAAAAGGCGTTTGTTCTCAATTTTACAGGAATGAGACCCGCCTGGCTAAGACACCGGACCTACAGAGAGAGTACAATAGAGTATTGTCGGAGTATGAGACGTTAGGACACATGTCTAAGGTTCCCACAATGATACCACCCCAGTCAACGGACTGCTACTTCCTGCCGCATCATGCGGTTATCAAGGAAGAGAGTACAACTACCAAAGTCCGGGTGGTTTTTAACGCTTCGTGCCCTACTACTAATGGCACAAGTCTTAACGACATTCTTCATACAGGCCCAGTACTTCAGGCCGACTTAACAATATTACTCCTTAGATGGAGATTTTTCAAATACGTTTTTAATAGCGACATCGAAAAGATGTATCGCCAGATATGGGTCAAACCCAATCAAACGAGATTCCAACGGATAGTTTTCCGGACCAGACCTGAGAAACCTATCACCGTCTACGAATTAAAGACGGTAACATTTGGAGTTAATTGCGCCCCTTACTTAGCAATCAGAACACTGCATCAGCTCGCGGACGACGTGGAAACTTCATTACCCGTCGCTGCCAATATTCTACGAACAAGCATATACGTCGATGACGTCCTTTCAGGAGGGCATACCATCGACACAGCCATTAAAGCGCGCGATGAAATAACACATGCATTACAGTCTGCAGGCTTATCCCTTCGAAAATGGACGTCAAACTGCAGCAAAATACTACAGGGAATACCCAAACCTCATCGACTAAATGAGGACTTTTTGCAGTTCGAAGACTCCAGTACAGTGAAAACACTCGGAATCCGTTGGAACGCGCATTCCGACCAGTTTTATTTTACAGCTAAGCCCATCGCAAATAAGGATAGCATTACTAAACGGGCGATACTCTCTTCGATCCATTAGGATGGCTGGGCCCAGTTATCATAGTAGCCAAAATGATTATGCAAAACATTTGGTTAGAGGGGACCGACTGGGACGAGAGAGTATCGACTGAAACTTTAGAGAGGTGGCGCAGCTTTATGCACGACTACAATGAAGTTAATAACATTCGGATTCCACGATGGGTGTATTTCACGCCATCCAACGACGTGGAAATACACGGATTCTGCGATGCCTCCGAAAAAGCATACGCAGCCACAGTTTTTTTTAGAGTCAAAATGAAAGATCAAGTTTACGTTAACCTGCTAATGGCGAAAACAAGAGTAGCCCCAGTGAAGACCATCTCCTTACCCTGATTCGAGCTGTGTGGAGCGGTTATGTTGGCCGAGACTTTGGAATCCGTCGTCGAAAATCTGAATTTAGGCACATTCAAAATTCACCTTTGGATGGACTCAACCATCGTCCTAGCATGGATCCGAAAACCACCGTGTTCGTGGTCAACGTTCGTGGCGCACAGAGTCACAAAAATTGTGGAAAAGGTAGGAAATCAAGCCTGGCGACACGTGGATTCCGCATCAAACCCAGCAGATCTGGCCAGCAGAGGACTATCAGCGCGGGATCTAGTCGACAACGTTCAACAACAAGAATAAATGGCCAGCCCAAGAAAAAGAGTATGGTACAAACATCGAGGCAAAGAGAGTAAAAATTCACGCAACTACGCAAACAACAATAAAGAGGACATTCTCGATAGATTTTCCGATTTTTCAAGAGCTTTGAGGGTCATATCATATATTATGAGATTCTCTCAAAGAACGAGTCCCAAAACAAAATCCACTTTTAAAGCGGAGTCACACCTCATTTCGCCCGACGAAATTAAGGCTACGACTCAACGTCTTATATCCATCTACCAACAGAAACATTATTCTGAAGAATTTGGGAATTTAAAATCCGGGAAACCTATTGGGACAAAAAGCGAAGTCCTGCCTCTCAACCCCTTCATCGATAGCTGTAACATCTTGCGGGTGGGCGGCCGTCTGTCTGCATCCCTTGATCTGCCTTATAACGAACGTCACCCAATTATCCTCCCTTACGCGTGTAATTTCACCCGTCTTCTGGTCCAGTTTGTCCACAAGATCTCCCTACACGGAGAAAACCAAGTAATGCTGCGGCTTATCCGCACGCAATACTGGGTTCCAAAGGTGAAAAACATGATTAGATCTATTATCCACAACTGTAAGGTCTGTACCATCTTTCGACACCGAGTACAGACCCAATTAATGGGGGACCTTCCTTCCGCACGCACTACCTTTTCCCGGGCATTTACTAACACCGGGGTAGATTTCGCCGGACCCTTTGACATCAAGTCCTACAGCGGCAGAGGATGTCGCATGTCAAAGGGCTACGTTTGCCTGTTCGTATGCTTTACGACCAAGGCAATTCATCTAGAGGCCACCAGTGACCTCAGTACCGCCTCGTTCCTGGCAGCCTTCGGCAGGTTTGTTGCCAGACGAGGATGTCCAAAAAACATCCATTCCGATAATGGAACGAACTTCGTCGGTGCCTCTCGAGCTCTCCGATCCGAGTTCAAGGCTTTTCTAGCGGACGCCCGCAACCAGACCCTTTCCAACTATTGCCACCAAACCCTGACCTGGCACTTTATACCAGCTGGGGCCCCTCATATGGGTGGACTCTGGGAAGCGGGGGTAAAAAGTTTCAAAAACCACTTTAAAAAGATCGCCTCCGATCATATATTTACCCTCGAGGAATTTAGCACCCTACTATGTCGCATCGAGTCATGTCTCAACTCTCGACCACTAACTCCCTCTTCCAACGAACCGTCGAACTTGGAGCCACTTACCCCAGGACATTTTCTCGTTGGAGGACATCTATTAGCCCCCCCAGAAATCGACGTCAGCGAGCATCGTGCCTCACTCGTCAACAGATGGGAGAAACTCAAGGCGTTACACCAAACGTTCTGCAAACGATGGAAAACCGAGTATCTCACCGAACTGCAGAAACGCGTTAAATGGAAACATCCGCAAGTAAACTTAAAACAAGGGGACCTCGTCGTCCTAAAGGAGGACAATTTGCCTCCCAACGAATGGAGGCTAGGGCGGATCGCGAACCTTCATCATGGACCGGACAACCGAGTTCGGGTCGTCGAACTAGACACTGCGCGGGGCCGAACTACCAGGACCAAGCGAAATTGGTCCTACTTCCACCCGTCAGCGAGGATGACGGAAGGGAGTAATATTCCACTTCTCCATATCCCCAATTCCACTTCTTATTCGTTCAGGATTAGGGAACCTCGCGGTCTTACCACCGCAGAAAACCATTTCCAACCACAACAATAACCCCAATAATAACCAAATGCACTCGTTAAACTTGCTAACGAGGCCAACAGAAACCCTACTGCAGACGGACGAACCGATCTGCCACAGAAGATGACAATGTGCTACACCAAATTAGCAGCACATGGTCCAAACATAAAGTCCGTCACAACAAAGTCAATCCTTCAAATAAATGTGAACAATCGTATTAACCCCTTGCCACCCAAGCACAGTTTTTGTGTCCCATACAATTGTTTTACAGAAAAATTAGATAGCATTTGCTCATGCCAAAAAATTATTAATACCGCGAAATATGCCAGCCCAGTAACTTTGGCAACTTGGGAATCTACCTCTTTTCGGACTTTTGCGTTATAAAAATGGCGAGTATTGAATATTTGTCGATATCCGCCAATAGCACCATAGGAAGGTTGTCACCAGAGTGTCGCAGAGACTGGTGAATTGGTTTCCATTGGAGTTTTTTTTATACTGAAGTCAAAACCAGGGTACCGTCTTATCAAGGAGAATGTGTGTCCGCGAAATGAAGTAATCAACAGACAAAATAAAAAGTGGAACAAAATTATTCAAATATCATTCTTCAGATGACTAAAAATGATCAAATTCAAAGCTAATTTTTGATCGAACATTATCATATTGTCGGAAGAAAAGTGTACCCTAAATGGGATTACTCATAAATATCCATTTATGATAAACAATCTCAATCAGGTTGAATCATTTTCGAAAACATTTTATGGTAGCTTTGAAAACTATTTTTATGATCGAATAAGGGTCGTTTACGTTACCTCTTTTGAATATAATTTGAATTCCGGTTTGATTACTTTGGAATCAAATTTCATATTGCTTTGCGATCATAATTTAAAATTTATTTTTTGGGGGAATTTGGAGGCATGGGCAGAGGACCAAGCATGTCGAACATATCACTTGGCTAAAAAACAATACCATTTCAACAAACATTTCGCTATGATATTGGAAACTTAAAAAAAAAAATAATAAATAAATAAATAAGTTAATTAATTAAAGAAGCACTCACCCGATTCGATTGAACTAATTTAGCCTCATGGCACAACCATCAGTTTTATATGTAGCCCTTACATAATCACCCACACTAAAGTTCCCTTCAATAATTCCATTTGTGTTTTCGGCAATTTGTTTTGCTACATAAATCTCCACCAACGGCAAACCTGTAAAATAAGATTTCTCTAATACAAGAGTTATCTATGCAAATCAAAGTCAAACGGAATTTACCATTCTTATCCGTGCGATTATGCCCCAAATGCTCACGGAGGGCAACAGCCCTTTTGATCATGTGACCCAAATTTCTAAATCCGGTGAGCATGCAGAGATTGCCAGAATCAAACTTGATGTAATCAGTAATTTTGCCTATAGTAATATCAACTTGAATGGTGTCGTTAGCTTTGATGAGAGGATCAGGATAGCGAATGGTGCGGCCGTCGTATGTAACCACAAATGGAACACTTTTTGTGCCAAGTGGTGTTTTGCGTACACTGCACAATTTGTACTTAGCTTCATCACCGGTAATACGGTGAAGTGTGAAACGGCCCCTAACATCGTACACCAAACGGAAAAATTCACCGGTTTTTTCAATGGTGATCACTTCCATCTGGATATGTGGGATCGGTACGCACTTTGCCGTCAACTTTGATGAGACGCTGACTCAAAATTTTCGTGCCACAAGGCATAAACTGGTGGGGCATATATGAAACTGCCCCACCTCACCAATAAATTTGCGTGCCACAAGGCACGTTGGTTTTACCAACATAGACGGTTGCACGACTAGTATTTCTTTTACGTTTGGCGCTGGATAGACAACGCCACCAAGGTTTTTAGTTGGTTCCGCTGCTGCCATGTACTGCATACCTTTTTTCATCATATACTCAACTTCTTCCATTGTATCATTGAAATGTAATGACTTTTCGCTACTTTCATCGAATACACTACGATTTTCTTTATCATTTTCAAATGATTCTTCGTAGTCAAATGAATTTTAGGTTTGCGAGTTACTTAGCATATTTGTCACTCGATGGGGCATATGTTCGGCTGCCCATAAACAATAAAACCCCCGGCGCATTAAATTTTACCACCCGCCCATGCGCCATGCCATCATAAGGCATAAGTATGCAACGTTGGGGCATAGAGACACATTTTAGGTTTGCGAGTTACTTAGCATATTTGTCACTCGATGGGGTATATGTTCGGCTGCCCATAAACAATAAAACCCCCGGCGCATTAAATTTTACCACCCGCCCATGCGCCATGCCATCATAAGGCATAAGTATGCAACGTTGGGGCATAGAGACAGCTGCCCATTGATGGGGCATATGTTTAGCTGCCCATGAAACCTGAAAAGACAAAAAGAAAAAAATTAATACACAGGTCTAAATAGTTTGTGCAGGTATGTATCCATCGCTGGGTGCCGGCTACCACAGCGAGTGATACATACACGTACAAACATATACATTTTACGATACACTTACCTTTTTCCATGTATACTTACCTGCAACTCTCCGACCACGTCCACAATCCTCGGGCTCCTTCCCACGTCCTTGCACCTCACCTGAAAATAAAAAGAAAATTTATTAAAATACAATTAAAAAATAAAATTAACAAATTGTACAACTTACCGCCTGTAAATTTTCACAATGACATTTATTCATTGAGAGCGCCACACTACCAAATTTTTTAGTACCAAATCGCGTTACCGGATGCACGGGTACTAAATCCTCCACTTAAGGCCCCATCATATGAAACGCGTCACCGCATCACGCGATATGAAATGTAACCACTTTAGTCAATACTAGCCTGAGTCTAAATCTTTCGGTGTACCAACATAAATAAACACCGAGAACATAATTGAGGAAACAATAGGCTGTACAAAAAAAAAAAATGCGTACCGTCAGCACCGGCTCCGGCAACCATCCGCATTTGGGATGGCGTAGTCCAGAGTGATTTTAATAAGCGCGGCCGAAGGCTGCCATCTTAGCAAGGTATTTCGGACATAAATACCATGGAGTCTGCCCCATTTTTGGTATCGGATCCGGGTCATTTTCCGGGTTTTTAACCATAACTTCTCCTAATACAAAAAGATAAAATAAGCGCTTCCGGATTCGTGATCCTGAGGCCAAAATCCGTCTTTTGAGCTATCTCCCATAATTGTAGCTAACCTATTAGCAGTTGACCCATAAAGTATACAATACCAATAAAAAACTATATCGTGGCAAATATAGATTTCTGACAGTTACTACCTTCACAGTCGTAATCGTACAACACCATACACCATTCCCCTAAATTAGGCTCCCCAAATCGTGACACGGTATGGGAAATGTCACCACAATGACGGGGTGAACAGTGTAAATGTACTATTAGCAGCTGCCGTGGAACATCTGCCTGGGCCTTAACATCGCAAGAGTACTAGTCACCATCGATGCGATGTGGCAGCACAAAACGTGTCAGCTGTTCGCGATCCGTTTAGTGAAACTTGAGGGTGGGTGACTTAAGCCGGAAATCAACGACAGCGCGATCAGCTGGTCAGGCGGTCCCCACTTGGACCGACTTTAATTATTGAAATGGCCGCTTCTTATTTGCAGCTATGCACACACATGCTAAAAATGCATTAGCTCAGAGGCGCAAGTGCTAAACTTTAACCATCCAGGCCAAAAACAAGTCATTTAGGACTATTGCAAAGGGCGCGCGGTCAATAAAGTTACGGCACATATTAAGTGTCCACGCTTCTATTTCCGGTTTCCCTTGGGTGGTAGGAAATTGTCAAACAATACCAGATGGGAAAAATGGGGCCAGAATCCGAATGGTCCTGCCAGATGGGGGTAAATATCCAAACCTACCCAAAATTCACTGGAGTGTAATAATACATTTACACCGCACCCAATTTGGTAAATGAAGGGTAATCGCACATTTACATCGCACCAAATTTGGTAAATAAAAAAAAGGGACAAAATACCAATGTCGAATTAAATTAAGAAAATATCCACGTAAATTCAAAGCCCATAAGTCAAAACCCACATTAGGGACACAAGCACCCAACCATCCAAAAATTCACATAAAATAACGGGCTATTCATTTTTAGAATGATTCGTTACACCGCGACACGCGTCAAGACGGAGGGAAGGTCCCGTCCCTTCAGCATCCCGTGCCGCTTATGTGGCAATAACCTCGGCATCCGATTTTGCCAACACCGTGGGATGGCGGTTGAAGAGCGGTTACGGGTGGTACTTATCCATAAGTACTGCCCCAACTGCCTATCGCCATTCCACGGTCTAGGAACTTGTCCGAGCACGGACCGATGCTACCGGTGTAGCGAGACATACCACACGACGCTGCACATGGACGACGCCACCACCCGTCCCTCTCCATATATCCGGGAAAACATCGAACCGCTAGAGGACGGGGAGAATTCCGATGACGCCTTGTCCATCGCCATCACAGAAACAACGAAATCCTGGGCAGAACAGGTGGCCGAAGAAGAGGAAGAAGAACAGGCAGCCAGGGCCAATCCGACTCCACAGCTCAGCGGCGCGGAAACACGTTCTTTCCGACCGCTACTACGGCACGAGCTGTGGAGAAGCCACGAACCAGCTCCAGCAGAAAAAAGAGGAAAGGGTGGCTCGGAAACCCGTACTTTCCGACCACTTCCCGGGCCCGGTAAGGTGAACCCTGGAGGCTTGGAAACGCGTCCTTTCCGACCATCTCGCCGTCCCACCGATGTAAGACGGGGTGATGCGCAAACGCGTCCTTTCCGCTCATCACGCCTCACAGCGGGTCGGACGGCACCTTATCCGGCCCATTCCACCGTCAGCGATACCAAAGTAGTACGCCACAGACATCTGCCCGCCACGTTTCGGTCTGGCAGAGCGGCAAATACACCCACCGACGACATCATATTGCGGTCATTTGTCGCTATTGCCCCCACCGCTTTAGTATCCATTGAAGCCGGAGGCAGACTTCACTTCTTACCCCTTCGAATCCTACAAATGTAGGCTTTCGGCGGCGGTACAGAGCTACTATTTATCTAAAGACTCGATCACTTCTTTTCCGAGCATACGCGAGTCATCAGCTGCCAAACCAAGGTAAATTATCACTTAAATTTCCATATCATAATTTATTGTGCACTGTGTAATTATTTCCATTCCATTACATTTCCTTATCACATACTAGTTACATTTAATAAAACTATCTGTACATATTCACTTTCGAATCCCATTGTTTATTTACTTATTCACTCGCCGCTCTTTTCATTTCTTTGCATATTATTACGTGCGAGCATCCCGCCATTGCCATTGGCCGCACGTAACACTTTTAGTAAAGATTCCAAGAGGGAATAATAAATATAGGCCAAAAATCTTCGTTAGACATCTTCTCTCGGCCCCACGTTGGCGCCATTTCTGTTATAGGACTTATGGAAAAGGGTGTCATGAAACCTTTGAGGAGACGTTCAGAAAGTCCTTGTTATAGATGTCCCACAGTTGCTGCGTGTGCACCGGCTTGTTCTCGGAGCTTCAGCCTGGGGCGTTGTAGCTAAGCAATTGCAGGACCAAGAAACCTTCTCCCTAATCCATAGTCCTAACAAGAACTATTTATACTTCCACACTACACAAAACACCTACCAACGTACTTACTTTACCGATCGTCCCACACTATCAACTCGCAGCACACGTATACGGTTCGGGCTGCTCTGTACCCACCCTACCTTGGCTTTTAAGCTGGTACAAAGGCCCCATTAGACTACCCCCACTTCCTTTGATCAGACAAAACTAACCGATTTAAGTACTCATGTTAACAATATTTTATTACTACAATTCACGGCATAGTAAGATTTTGATTGAGAAATAAAAGTAAGAAAAGAAAATATCTTCTATTTTAACAAAATTACAACTTAGGATACTAGTACATAGGGATTTATATATGAGGCGGTTAGAATCAAAGGGGTGTAAGTACCTTTTTCACAAAAAACGAGTTAAGTGCACCATCACATTAATAAAACACCATTTTATTTGGTGGCAAAAGGATATATATAAATTATATTCCAATAACGACATCTACCCGCTAAAAGAAATAGTGCTTACCAATTTCTTCAAAGTACTTGGAGGCAAAGGGGTGTATGTGCAGTACATTTTTAAATGGCTGTAATTAATGTAATAGTTTAGATAATCGCACACGGTTTACCGTTTTGGAAACTTCAAAGCCTTCACTTTAAGAATATGTAAAATTTTTTTGACAAAAATTTCGAAAATTATGAGAAAACTCATTTTGAAAAATTTTGGTGGCACCTGAAGACAAAGCGTAATGAATCTGAAGTTTTTAGAGTGTAACTAGTATGCCAAGGCACGACTTTTGCGCACCCGAACTAGTTATTCACAAATTTCAATTTATTTCAATTTCAATTTATTTAATAATAATTCCTTAGTAACATTAGCGTATTAAGACTAAGTCTTTTATCACGCAATACAAACAGAAAAATTATATTAAAGTAACGAATATTTTAAAACAATATATGTAAAATAAATTACAATGAAAAGAAAAACTTAAAGGAATAAAAGCAAAAATTATGAAAAAAATATAAAAACAGAATAATTTAAATATAAAAGCAAAATAACTTAATAACATAGATAGAAAATTATAGCCACCTCATGATGCATGACCGTTAGTGAAAAAATCAAAAATAAGTTGTTTAAAATTATTTTCCCGCAAAGAATTCCTTATAGATTGAGGAATGGAGTTCCAGAGTCTAACACCGTTTATAAAGAAAAGCCTAGAAGAGCTTAAGTAATTGAACTTCGGCAGAATTAAATTAGTTGACCGTCTGCTTATGGAAAACCTTAGCTTATCGTAAAGATATTCTGGTTTTTTATAAAGTAGCAACTTGAACATAAAAATACAATTTCGAGCTTGAATGAAGTTAGGTAGCCCACATCCAAGTATTGAGTTTCTAAAAGTCGATATATGATCGAACTTCTTCAATCCATGTACATAACGGATAGCATGGTTAAAACCTACATCAAGTTTGTGAAGGGAGAAATAATCAAGTTTACTATAAACGACTTCGAAGTAAGTTATAAGGGGAACAATAAGGCTGACGACAAGCTTCCTTTTCGTGTCGGAGGGTACATAATGGGAAGATAGCCTAAGGCAACGCAGGGTATAATATATTTTTCCCACTACTACATTGACATGATCGTCACAAGTTAATTTAGAATTAATAACAAAGCCAAGGTTTCTTACCTTGTCGACCAACTGAAGGTTTGCTGATCCAATGTAAATGTGAGGAAAATCGGGGAGATGGAATTTATCTTTGTATATAGGGAGTACAAAGGATTTCAGAGGGTTAAGGAGCAGCTGGTTTGCAGTTGACCACTGCAGATAAGTCCTGTAGCATATTAAAACGGTTTGAGACGTAGAGTTGCACATCATCGGCGTAGGCGTGCAGCTGAACATGAGCGCAAGTGTTGAATATGTCGTTAAGAAAAATACTGAAGAGAAGGGGACCCAGGACAGAGCCCTGTGGCACTCCAGAGCTGGTGTGCCCAACTCTTGAATAAATATTTCCGACTTTGACTTTTTGCGCTCTGCCACTTAAATAACTTTTAACAAGCAATGCAGCACTATCACTGAATCCAAAATATTTAACTAGCTTGTCACAAAGGAGACTATGATTAACAGAGTCAAATGCTTTCGAGAAGTCCAAAAGACACAACAAAGTCAGATGACCACTGTCAAATTCCTGACGGACATCGTCTAGTACCTTAGTGACAGCAGTCGTGCAAGAATGGCCAGCTCTGAAACCGGATTGAAGCGGGCTTAGAAGATTGTGCTCTTCCACGAATGCAGTAATTTGACGAGTCATAAGTAGCTCAAACACCTTAGACAACCCAGACAGAATGCTTATTGGTCTATAGTCAGACGGCTCAGAGGCCCGTGGTTTCTTCGCTAGAGGGGTGACAATTGCTACTTTCCACGCGGAGGGGAAAGAGGAGGTAGTGAAACAATGGTTCATAAGATGCGTTATACAACTTAGAACATTAGGAATCAATATTAACTTAATAAATTTCAATGGTATTCCATCAGCCCCGACGGCATTGGATTTAACATTGTAGATGCATTTCACTACCTCCACTTCCCCCACCGATGCGAACTGAAAGTTTGCTACAGGCGATGAACCAGAGGGAGAAATCACGCGCAGGGAACCATTGGCAGCAGTTGAGCTAGATGCGACAAAAAACTCATTGAGGAGGTTGGGATCTAGAGAACAGGGAACTTCAGCGCAAGGCTTTACGCCCAGCCTTTTCAAATTAGACCATAGCTGTTTGGAAGGCAGATCAGTATTAAGCTTACCACAAAAATATTTTTTTTAGCAAGTAGAACAGACGACGAAGCTCTGTTCCGAGCCTGCTTATAGGAAATCCAGTTAACATTAGACGGTTGCCTCTTCCAAAATTTGTATGCGATATTGCGGCATTTAATGGCTTCTTTAACTACCCGTGTGAACCACGGGCAAGAACGTGGGCAAACAGTGACTTTACGAAGTGGTAAGTGCTTATTAAAAAAATAAAGTATAGATTGGGTTAAGAACTGTAATTTGTCATCAGAGGAGACTAAATGCCGGCAAAAATCCCATGAAAAACTGTTCAAATCAGAAAATAAACTATCAAATTGTATGGCATTATAGTCGCGGTAGTAGAAACTAGTAGGCGAATCGTCAATTCGTTGCAATTTAAAATTAAATGTACAAAAAATCAAATCATGGTCCGAGATGAAGGACAATTGATCGAACAGAACCAATCCGGTGGAGGGGGGGACGATAAAAATATCCAACAAACTCGGACGCGTATTAATAGAAAACCTGGTAGGCATTTGGTTATTAACGATGGACATACCGTTCGACGCAACAGCATTTGAGAAATTGACCAATGTAGAATCGGGATTTAGTAAGTTTATGTTAAAATCCCCACAGACAATTAAATGATCAAAATCAGTTAATTGAAGTGAAAGATCATCAAAGAAAGGTTGATAGGGCGAGCTTTTGTTGGGATTATAAACACATGCCACTAGAACTTTAGATATTGTATCCGATAGGGCTAAAGAAAGAAATTCAATGTCCGATACGGTTGACCGACTTACAACTTTCACGTCTAGGTAATCTCTACAATAGATAGCTACTCCACCTCCCTTTTTATACAAACGGTCATTTCTAAATAGCTTGTAATTTTCAATGGAGTAAAAACAGTCAGGAATATCAGAGTTAAACCAAGTTTCCGATACACAAATGACATCAACAGAAGAAAGTTCAAAAATACTTTTAACATAATCCAGCTTTTCCGTGTTAAGACTTCGAGCATTAAAATGTACAGCTCTGAAACCATCTGCCTGACTACATAGCACATTCAACATAACAGACTGGTCAGCTGTCATTTGAATAACTTAAATTGACTAAAACGCGAAAAGAAAAAAGAAAAGAAAGAGCATAAACAAAATAGTACAATGATAATAACAAAATAGCACAATAGCAGAAAACCGGTCGTGTTATGTAGGTACATACATATGTATAAATGCATGTAAGTTTGTCAAGCAGCATAAGTGGTAAATCAAAAAAATTAAGTGGTAAATCAAAAAAAAAAAAAAAGATTTCGTTTAGATGCAAAGGGGTGTAAGTACTAGCACCCCTTCACTTAATGCTCTGTATTTTTTAAATTACAAACTTAAAAACATTAAAATTTATTAAAACAGTCTTCTAAAATATATTAGAAATAAAAAATAATAAGTTTGAACATTTTTAAATGCTCCTGATTTTTTTTTCCAGAGCTTAAACTTTGAACCTGTTTTTCTCAAATTGACAAAAGTGGCACTTACAACCCTTTGCTTCTAACCGCCTCATATATTCCCTTTTTTTCTCTGACTTAAGTTTTACAAAGTTTCGTAGAGAGTATAATAAAATGTAGATTACCAACCTTCCTCAACAGCTGATTTCTATCTTTATATGGTCATTGAACCATCTTTGTAAAACGATATGGAACTTTTAGGTAAGAAGTTACATATTCACATACATACATATGTATATTTGTCCGCAAAGGGAAAGCGAAACAAAAAGAAAAAAAATGATGATAAAAAAATGTTAAAGACAACCTTTATATGAATGCTGTCAAAAAGCCTCAGCAAATTTGTCGTTAAACAAAGACATGGTTTCGGTGTTTTTGGTTTTGAAATTTTAGTCATACTATTTGTAATCAAGTTTTGAGATTTGAAAATATAAAGGTGGAGTGCAATTAATAGGCTTTAAATGTTTTGTCGATAACCGAACTTCTATTTAGGCTCTCAGAAACGTGCACTCCACCTTTATATTTTCAAATCTCAAAAATTAAGTACAATTGGTATGACTAAAACTTCAAAACAAAAAACAACGAAACCATGTCTTTGTTTAACGACAAATTTGCTGAGGCTTTTTGACAGCATTCATATAAAGGTTGTCTTTAAAATTTTTTTATCATCTTTTTATTATTTTATTTTTAGTTTAGGTGCTTCCTATCGGAAATTGATTTTTAAATATGGCACTGTCACGGTTCCTTTAACTAAATGCTAAGTTTCAAGTTCCTAGATTACCAGAAAATAAGTCAAAATCCGATCGCAAAGTTCCCAACTTCAAAATAGTTTTGGAAATATCTTGATATGTGCGCCAACTACCGGAATTTTTTTGATTAGAGATTGCATTGGTTCTGAAAAATGTGACAAGTTTCAAGTGTCTAGCTTAGCGGGAAGTTACTCAAAAATCTATCGCAAGATTCCCCCTATGTCTTAGAGATTTTCAATTATATCGCACAGCACGCCAACTTTTGGAATTCTGATTTCAACAAATTGTATTGCCACCGTTTCCACAACTAAATGCTAAGTTTCAAGTTCCTATGTTACCTGGAAGTTGGTCAAAAGCGATCACAATATTCTCAACTTCAAATTAGTTTTCGAAATATGTCGATACGTGCGCCACCTAATGGAATTGTTTTGATGAGGGATTGCATTGTCATCGGGTTGTGACAAATGTGTAAAGTTTCAAGTCTCTAGCTAATCTGGAAGTTATTAAAAAACGATCGCAAAAGTCCAGGAGTCTTCTAATTTTTTTTAAGATTTGCAATAGTATAGGCCAGCGTGCCATCTATCGGAATTTTGATGAGGGATTGCATTGTCAGCAGGTTATGACAAATGTGTAAATTTTCAAGTCTCCAACTGATCTGGAAGTTAATAAAAATCGATCGCAAAAGTCCAGGAGTCTTCTAATGTTTTTTTTTACAGATTTGCAATTATATAGAACAGCGTGCCATCTATCGGAATTTTTATTTTTACTATTTGTAGTGTCACTGTTGCCTCAATTTAATGCCAAGTTTCACGTTCCTAGGTTACGTGGAAGTTGGTCAAAAGTCGATCACAAAATTCTTAATTTTAAATTAGTTTTCGAAATATCTCGATCCGTGCGCCACCTACCGGAATTGTTTTGATGAGGGATTGCATTGTCATCGGGTTGTGATAAATGTGTAAAGTTTCAAGTCTCTAACTAATATGGATGTTGCTAAAAATCGATCGCAAAAGTCCAGGAGTCTTCTAATGTTTTTTTTTAAGATTTGCAATTATATAGACCAGCGTGCCATCTATCGGAGTCCTCTAATTTTTTTTTTGAAAGATTTGGAATTATATAGACCAGCGTGCCATCTATCGGAATTTTGATTTTTACTATTTGTAGTGTCACTGTTGCCTCAATTGAATGCCAAGTTTCAAGTTCCTAGGTTACCTGGAAAATGATCAAAAGTCGATCACAAAATTCTCAACTTCAAATTAGTTTTCGAAATATCTCGATCCGTGCGCCACCTACCGGAATTGTTTTGATGTGGGATTGCATTATCATTGGGTGGTGACTAATGTGTAAAGTTTCAAGTCTCTAACTAATATGGATGTTGCTAAAAATCGATCGCAAAAGTCCAGGAGTCTTCTAATTCTTTGAAAGATTTGCAATTATATAGACCAGCGTGCCATCTATCGGAATTTTGATTTTTACTATTTGTAGTGTCACTGTTGCCTCAATTTAATGCCAAGTTTCAAGTTCCTAGGTTACCTGGAAGTTGGTCAAAAGTCGATCACAAAATTCTTAACTTCAAATTAGTTTTCGAAATATCTCGATCCGTGCGCCACCTACCGGAATTGTTTTGATGACGGATTGCATTGTCAGCAGCTTGTGACAAATGTGTAAAGTTTCAAGTCTCTAACTGATCTGGAAGTTACTAAAAATCGATCGCAAAAGTCCAGGAGTCTTCTAATTTTTTTTTTAAAGATTTGCAATTATTTAGACGAGCGTGCCATCTATCGAAATTTTGATTTTTACTATTTGTAGTGTCACTGTTGCCTCAATTTAATGCCAAGTTTCAAGTTCCTAGGTTACCTGGAAGTTGGTCAAAAGTCGATCACAAAATTCTTAACTTCAAATTAGTTTTCGAAATATCTCGATCCGTGCGCCACCTACCAGAACTGTTTTGATGAGGGATTGCATTGTCAGCAGGTTGTGACAAATGTGTAAAGTTTCAAGTCTCTAACTAATATGGATGTTGCTAAAAATCGATCGCAAAAGTCTAGGTGTCTTCTAATTCTTTGAAAGATTTGCAATTATATAGACCAGCGTGCCATCTATCGGAATTTTGATTTTTACTATTTGTAGTGTCACTGTTGCCTCAATTGAATGCCAAGTTTCAAGTTCCTAGGTTACCTGGAAATTGATCAAAAGTCGATCACAAAATTCTCAACTTCAAATTAGTTTTCGAAATATCTCGATCCGTGCGCCACCTACCGGAATTGTTTTGATGAGGGATTGCATTATCATCGGGCTGTGATAAATGTGTAAAGTTTCAAGTCTCTAACTAATATGGATGTTGCTAAAAATCGATCGCAAAAGTCCAGGAGTCTTCTAGTGTTTTTTTAAAGATTTGCAATTATAAAGACCAGCGTGCCATCTATCGGAATTTTGATTTTTACTATTTGTAGTGTTGCCTCAATTTAATGCCAAGTTTCAAGTTCCTAGATTACCTGGAAATTGGTCAAAAGTCGATCACAAAATTCTCAACATCAAATTAGTTTTCGAAATATCTCGATCCGTGCGCCACCTACCGGAATTGTTTTGATGAGGGATTGCATTGTCAGCAGGTTGTGACAAATGTGTTAAGTTTCAAGTCTCTAGCTGATCTGGAAGTTACTAAAAATCGATAGCAAAAGTCCAGGAGTCTTCTAATTTTTTGAAAGATTTGCAATAATATAGACCAGCGTGCCATCTATCGGAATTTTGATTTTTACGATTTGTAGTGTCACTGTTGCCTCAATTTAATGCCAAGTTTCAAGTTCCTAGGTTACCTGGAAGTTGGTCAAAAGTCGATCACAAAATTCTTAACTTCAAATTAGTTTTCGAAATATCTCGATCCGTGCGCCACCTACCAGAATTGTTTTGATGAGGGATTGCAGTGTCATCGGGTTGTGACAAATGTGTAAAGTTTCAAGTCTCTAACTAATATGGATGTTGCTAAAAATCGTTCGCAAAAGTGCAGGAGTCTTCTAATGTTTTTTTTAAGATTTGCAATTATTTAGACGAGCGTGCCATCTATCGGAATTTTATTTTTACTATTTGTAGTGTCACTGTTGCCTCAATTGAATGCCAAGTTTCAAGTTCCTAGGTTACCTGGAAATTGATCAAAAGTCGATCACAAAATTCTCAACTTCAAATTAGTTTTCGAAATATCTCGATCCGTGCGCCACCTACCGGAATTGTTTTGATGTGGGATTGCATTATCATCGGGTGGTGACTAATGTGTAAAGTTTCAAGTCTCTAACTAATATGGATGTTGCTAAAAATCGATCGCAAAAGTCCAGGAGTCTTCTAATTCTTTGAAAGATTTGCAATTATATAGACCAGCGTGCCATCTATCGGAATTTTGATTTTTACTATTTGTAGTGTCACTGTTGCCTCAATTTAATGCCAAGTTTCAAGTTCCTAGGTTACCTGGAAGTTGGTCAAAAGTCGATCACAAAATTCTTAACTTCAAATTAGTTTTCGAAATATCTCGATCCGTGCGCCACCTACCGGAATTGTTTTGATGTGGGATTACATTGTCATCGGGTGGTGACAAATGTGTAAAGTTTCAAGTCTCTAACTGATCTGGAAGTTACTAAAAGTCTTCTAATTTTTTTTCAAAAGATTTGCAATTATTTAGACCAGCGTGCCATCTATCGGAATTTTGATTTTTACTATTTGTAGTGTCACTGTTGCCTCAATTTAATGCCAAGTTTCAAGTTCCTAGGTTACCTGGAAATTGGTCAAAAGTCGATCACAAAATTCTCAACTTCAAATTAGATTTCGAAATATCTCGATCCGTGCGCCACCTACCGGAATTGGTTTGATGAGGGATTGCATTGTCAGCAGGTTGTGACAAATGTGTAAAGTTTCAAGTCTCTAACTGATCTGGAAGTTACTAAAAATCGATCGCAAAAGTCCAGTAGTCTTCTAATTTTTTTTTAAAGATTTGCAATTATATAGACCAGCGTGCAATCTATCGGAATTTTGATTTTTACTATTTGTAGTGTCACTGTTGCCTCAATTTAATGCCAAGTTTCAAGTTCCTACGTTACCTGGAAGTTGGTCAAAAGTCGATCACAAAATTCTTAACTTCAAATTAGTTTTCGAAATATCTCGATCCGTGCGCCACCTACCGGAATTGTTTTGATGTGGGATTGCATTGTCATCGGGTGGTGACAAATGTGTAAAGTTTCAAGTCGCTGACTAATATGGATGTTGCTAAAAATCGATCGCAAAAGTCCAGGAGTCCTCTAATTTTTTTTTTAAAGATTTGGAATTATATAGACCAGCGTGCCATCTATCGGAATTTTGATTTTTACTATTTGTAGTGTCACTGTTGCCTCGATTTAATGCCAAGTTTCAAGTTCCTAGGTTACCTGGAAATTGGTCAAAAGTCGATCACAAAATTCTCAACTTCAAATTAGTTTTCGAAATATCTCGATCCGTGCGCCACCTACCGGAATTGTTGTGATGAGGGATTGCATTGTCATCGGGTTGTGATAAATGTGTACAGTTTCAAGGGTCTAACTAATATGGATGTTGCTAAAAATCGATCGCAAAAGTCCAGGAGTTTTCTAATTTTTTTTTAAAGATTTGCAATTATATAGAACAGCGTGCCATCTATCGGAATTTTGATTTTTACTATTTGTAGTGTCACTGTTGCCTCAATTGAATGCCAAGTTTCAAGTTCCTAGGTTACCTGGAAATTGATCAAAAGTCGATCACAAAATTCTCAACTTCAAATTAGTTTTCGAAATATCTCGATCCGTGCGCCACCTACCGGAATTGTTTTGATGTGGGATTGCATTATCATTGGGTGGTGACTAATGTGTAAAGTTTCAAGTCTCTAACTAATATGGATGTTGCTAAAAATCGATCGCAAAAGTCCAGGAGTCTTCTAATTCTTTGAAAGATTTTCAATTATATAGACCAGCGTGCCATCTATCGGAATTTTGATTTTTACTATTTGTAGTGTCACTGTTGCCTCAATTTAATGCCAAGTTTCAATTTCCTAGGTTACCTGGAAGTTGGTCAAAAGTCGATCACAAAATTCTTAACTTCAAATTAGTTTTCGAAATATCTCGATCCGTGCGCCACCTACCGGAATTGTTTTGATGATGGATTGCATTGTCAGCAGCTTGTGACAAATGTGTAAAGTTTCAAGTCTCTAACTGATCTGGAAGTTACTAAAAATCGATCGCAAAAGTCCAGGAGTCTTCTAATTTTTTTTTAAAGATTTGCAATTATTTAGACGAGCGTGCCATCTATCGGAATTTTGATTTTTACTATTTGTAGTGTCACTGTTATCTCAATTTAATGCCAAGTTTCAAGTTCCTAGGTTACCTGGAAGTTGGTCAAAAGTCGATCACAAAATTCTTAACTTCAAATTAGTTTTCGAAATATCTCGATCCGTGCGCCACCTACCAGAACTTTTTTGATGAGGGATTGCATTGTCAGCAGGTTGTGACAAATGTGTAAAGTTTCAAGTCTCTAACTAATATGGATGTTGCTAAAAATCGATCGCAAAAGTCTAGGTGTCTTTTAATTCTTTGAAAGATTTGCAATTATATAGACCAGCGTGCCATCTATCGGAATTTTGATTTTTACTATTTGTAGTGTCACTGTTGCCTCAATTGAATGCCAAGTTTCAAGTTCCTAGGTTACCTGGAAATTGATCAAAAGTCGATCACAAAATTCTCAACTTCAAATTAGTTTTCGAAATATCTCGATCCGTGCGCCACCTACCGGAATTGTTTTGTTGAGGGATTGCATTGTCATCGGGCTGTGATAAATGTGTAAAGTTTCAAGTCTCTAACTAATATGGATGTTGCTAAAAATCGATCGCAAAAGTCCAGGAGTCTTCTAATGTTTTTTTTTAAGATTTGCAATTATAAAGACCAGCGTGCCATCTATCGGAATTTTGATTTTTACTATTTGTAGTGTTGCCTCAATTTAATGCCAAGTTTCAAGTTCCTAGGTTACCTGAAAATTGGTCAAAAGTCGATCACAAAATTCTCAACTTCAAATTAGTTTTCGAAATATCTCGATCCGTGCGCCACCTAACAGAATTGTTTTGATGAGGGATTGCAGTGTCATCGGGTTGTGACAAATGTGTAAAGTTTCAAGTCTCTAACTAATATGGATGTTGCTAAAAATCGTTCGCAAAAGTGCAGGAGTCTTCTAATGTTTTTTTTTAAGATTTGCAATTATTTAGACGAGCGTGCCATCTATCGGAATTTTGATTTTTACTATTTGTAGTGTCACTGTTGCCTCAATTTAATGCCAAGTTTCAAGTTCCTAGGTTACCTGGAAGTTGGTCAAAAGTCGATCACAAAATTCTCAACTTCAAATTAGTTTTCGAAATATCTCGATCCGTGCGCCACCTACCGGAATTGTTTTGATGTGGGATTGCATTGTCATCGGGTGGTGACAAATGTGTAAAGTTTCAAGTCTCTAACTGACCTGGAAGTTACTAAAAGTCTTCTAATTTTTTTTCAAAAGATTTGCAATTATTTAGACCATTGTGCCATCTATCGGAATTTAGATTTTTACTATTTGTAGTGTCACTGTTGCCTCAATTTAATGCCAAGTTTCAAGTTCCTAGGTTACCTGGAAATTGGTCAAAAGTCGATCACAAAATTCTCAACTTCAAATTAGATTTCGAAATATCTCGATCCGTGCGCCACCTACCGGAATTGGTTTGATGAGGGATTGCATTGTCAGCAGGTTGTGACAAATGTGTAAAGTTTCAAGTCTCTAACTGATCTGGAAGTTACTAAAAATCGATCGCAAAAGTCCAGTAGTCTTCTAATTTTTTTTTAAAGATTGGCAATTATATAGACCAGCGTGCAATCTATCGGAATTTTGATTTTTACTATTTGTAGTGTCACTGTTGCCTCAATTTAATGCCAAGTTTCAAGTTCCTACGTTACCTGGAAGTTGGTCAAAAGTCGATCACAAAATTCTTAACTTCAAATTAGTTTTCGAAATATCTCGATCCGTGCGCCACCTACCGGAATTGTTTTGATGTGGGATTGCATTGTCATCGGGTGGTGACAAATGTGTAAAGTTTCAAGTCGCTGACTAATATGGATGTTGCTAAAAATCGATCGCAAAAGTCCAGGAGTCCTCTAATTTTTTTTTATAGATTTGGAATTATATAGACCAGCGTGCCATCTATCGGAATTTTGATTTTTACTATTTGTAGTGTCACTGTTGCCTCGATTTAATGCCAAGTTTCAAGTTCCTAGGTTACCTGGAAATTGGTCAAAAGTCGATCACAAAATTCTCAACTTCAAATTAGTTTTCGAAATATCTCGATCCGTGCGCCACCTACCGGAATTGTTTTGATGAGGGATTGCATTGTCATCGGGTTGTGATAAATGTGTACAGTTTCAAGGGTCTAACTAATATGGATGTTGCTAAAAATCGATCGCAAAAGTCCAGGAGTTTTCTAATTTTTTTTTTAAAGATTTGCAATTATATAGAACAGCGTGCCATCTATCGGAATTTTGATTTTTACTATTTGTAGTGTCACTGTTGCCTCAATTGAATGCCAAGTTTCAAGTTCCTAGGTTACCTGGAAATTGATCAAAAGTCGATCACAAAATTCTCAACTTCAAATTAGTTTTCGAAATATCGAAATATCGAAAAATTAAAATTACGAATGTCAAACGAATAGGACGTGTTTTCGCGCGCTCTCGAATTAATTGCTTCTAGTTATCATTCCTAGAGTGTTTTAATTGTATAAACTAAAAATTTTTGCGTTGCATTGCTGTATTGCCGGTATCCGTGTGTTTGCAGATTGTTTTGTTGCGGCGGTAAAACCAATTAAAATATAAAATAAAAAGTTAATTCACCTGTAACTGTTGGTGCTCGCTGAAAAAGAATAAAAACATTGCAAACCACATACATACATACATACTGAAATACATCTACTCCCAGCAGTTTAGTAAATAACAACAACAATGTCACGTAAAAACCCGCCAAGAGGCTTGACTTCCCCCCCGAAAACCCCCATTTCATCTACATCAACTGTTCTCAGTAATATTGCGAAGCTGGAGAAAAAAATGGATGATCAGAGAGATGCGTTAATAGAAGAATTGACTGCAGCTGTCACCACATCAATAACTAAAGCGCTGGGTGAGTCAGAAGAGCGAATTATGCAGAGAATTTCTGAGTTGGCTGCTGAGACTGCTAATCTGAAGCTGAAATTGACTGCGATCGACAGAAGAGTAACTGCAGTAGAGAATGCTTGCTCTGACGTTCTCAATCTACGCAGAGATTTGTTAGCAGCTCAAGCGCAGGTCAATGCTCTTGAAAGCAGCGCAGTTTCTACTGACCTGATCATTACCGGCGTCCCACGTACATCCCAAGAGAGTTTGCCAGATCTCTTTGCCAGCATCTGCAGAGTAGCTGAACACACACCTCCACCACTACGTGATGCTTTCCGTGTGCCGAGCGCAAAAGCCAGACAAAAGGGTAGCTCAAATAGTGCTGATGCTATTGTCATTAAGCTCTTTTCTGCGTGTGAACGTAACCTGCTCTTAAAAGCTATTGCTGGATACCGCAAATCTAAGCAAAAGTCTATTATTCTCTCCGACATTAATCTACCTGGGTATGGTTCTATTTATCTGCACGAGAGCCTACCTATCAAACTAAGAGAAGTGATGGCATATGCCACAGAGCTTAGACGACAGAAGCGGTTATCATCGGCCTACTCTTTTCGCGGCAAAGTATTCGTACGTATTAAATCCGATGATGAGCCAAAACTTATAAGTTGCAGAGCTGAGCTGAATGCGTTAATTGGAGAGTGAGCGCAGATATATACTTACATGCATACATTATTTATTATTATGTTAGTAATACAATTATGTTCATTGAGTTTCTTCTACCATCATTCTAAACACCTCACCTTCTCAGTTACTTCTCTTTACTCTAACTTTGTTTACTTTGATACGCTGTACTATCTCCTTAATCCCCCTTCTTCCATATCTGCCAATTTTGACTGCCCGACTGATTCATCTTATTTATGTTTCTAATATGAGTAGCAATTTTGGTATTAGTGCTAACAACAACTATCTAAGGCAAGCTTTAAAAATTGTTAGTGCTCACCACAGAGGTTTTAATGTTTGTCAATTTAATGCACGTAGCCTAACAGCTGATAAACTTGACTACATAAACATGATTTTTAGCGATCTTAACATTGATTTGATTTGTGTTACAGAGACATGGTTTAAGCATAATTTATCTGATGCTGTATGTTCTTTTGGTACTTATTCTATTATCCGAAATGATAGAACTTCTGGTCTCAGGGGGGGTGGACTTGCTATTTATTTTAAATCTTTGCTCAACTACAAAATTATCTACAAGTCTTCTTCTTCTGAGATTGTTGAAAGCCTATTTGTTGAGTTTAGTAATAACGGACAAAAATTGCTTGTTATTTGCGTTTATAACCCACATAAATCTAATGATCTTGCATACTTGTTTGAAAAAATATCGGAACTGTCTATAAGCTATGTGCACGTTCTAGTTTGTGGTGATTTTAACGTGGATCTCCTAGCTGCTGACTCTCTTAGTAGGAATCTTCTTGACTATCTTACCTCTTGTGGCATTACAGTTGTGAACAAATATGCAACCCGGTTTGGACCGTCTTGTAAGCCTAGTATGCTTGATATTTTTGGTGTCAGTGTGACTGGTGTGATCAATCATATTGATCAATTTGCACTCGATGGCGTTTCTGATCACGAGCTGATATTTTTATCATATGACATAGATTTTGGCAGGAGAAATTGTCTTAACTCTCTCACGTTTCGTGATTTTAAAAATATAGATTTTCCTGCACTAATAAATGAGGGTTTTTCGTTGGATTGGAATGCATGTTGGTTTCTTTCCTCTGTTGATCTTAAACTGAACCATGTAACAAGGCTTATAAAATACTTGTTCGATAAATATGTACATCTTCGTATTGCTAAATTGGCCTCGAATAACAAGCCTTGGTTCTCTAAAGAAAATCTAAAGTGGATTAAAGCTAGAAGCAAGGCGTACAAAATGTGGAAGACATGCCCTTCTTCTGAAAACTGGGAAGCTTATAAAAGAGCCAGAAATAAAGTCACGACTGAACTACGACACTCTAAAAAAGTATTCCTGGAAGCTAAATTTAGTAAAGACGTTCCTTCAAAGGTCTTGTGGAAGAATTTGAAGTCGTTTGGTGTAGGTTCCAAGGATGTCAAGGTCTGTGAAATTAATGCGGATGAGATGAATTCATATTTTATTAATGGAAGTTCCCAAACTGTTATGCCAAGTTTTAATATAGACGCAAACCAAATCTGTAAGTTTCCTGATTCGTTTGGTTTCGAGGTGTCCACTGAAGCGGAAATTCTAAAATGTATATTTGCCATTAAATCGAATGCGATTGGCGTGGATGATATAAGCTTACGATTTTTAAAACTTATTGCCCCATGCGTGGTTCCATCACTCACACACATCCTAAACTTCTCGATTACGACTTCTACTTTTCCAAGTGAATGGAAACTTGCTAACATCATTCCAATTCCTAAAAATAATCAACCCGAGTCTCCTAGAGACTTCCGGCCAATTAGTGTTTTGCCTGTACTTGCCAAAGCCTTTGAAAAGCTTCTTGCGAAACAAATCGTGGCACATTTCACAAAGCATGGTCTTCTTAGTGCAAGCCAGTCTGGCTACCGGCATGGACACAGTTGCTCTACTGCTATACTAAAGGTAATAGAAGACATTCGGCCTGCTTTTGATAAACAATATCTTACATTCTTGGTACTGCTAGACTTTTCTAAAGCATTCGATACTGTGAATCATGATATACTTCTGTTAAAGCTCAAGCACTACTTTGGTTTTAATGCAGCCTCCATTAAATTTTTAAAAAGCTACCTCTCGAATAGATATCAGCAAGTTCAGTGCGGTCATTGTTTTTCTTCTCGTGAAGAAATTTCATCGGGAGTTCCGCAAGGATCAATTTTAGGCCCTCTTCTTTTTAGTGCGTTCATCAATGATATTGTTCACTGCTGCTATGATGCATCTGTACATCTTTATGCCGATGACACACAAATTTATCTTTCACGCCCAATTGGTCTTAGCGAGGATTTAGTTTTCAGACTAAATGCGGACCTAAAAAGAATATCTATATGGGCCATGGCGAATGGACTTAGCTTAAATACGGCCAAGACACAACTTCTCCCCATATCGCATGCCTCCTTTGACTTAAAAGACATATCGGCTGTTGTTCTAAACGACTCAGTCATAGCACCCCAGATGACTGTAAAAAACCTCGGCTTCAAGATGAACTCGAAACTAACATGCTCGGATCACATTAATTACAGCTTATCAAGGATTTACTTTGCTTTAAGGAATTTGTGGCAAGTATGTTTTGATCTTCCGACACATACAAAACTTAAGTTGGTACAGTCATTAATTGTGCCCCATATATCATACTTTGAACTTGTTTATTGTGATCTGGATTGTAACTCAAGAAATAAATTGAACTTGGCTCTGAATAACGCTGCTAGATTTATATACCGTAAAAAGAAGTTTGACCATATTTCAACTTACACAATTAATATTTTAAACTTAAGTCTGGTCAACTATCTGAAAGTTAGAAATCTAATGTTCCTATTCAAGATTATGAGCAGCCATCAGCCGGGCTACCTCTTTGAGAAGCTGACGTTTGTTCGTTCGTCACGTACCCACGATATCATAGTACCTAGATACTCACCACTAGCTGCCTCTAGATGTTTTTTTGTTAGCACTATTAGAATCTGGAATTCGCTACCAGTTGCAATTAAAAGCATAACATCGATAGGATGTTTCGAAAAGGCAGTCAAATCATTTTTTGGTTAGTAACCTCTTTTCCCACTTTCTTTTACCATTTTCCCTATCTGGTTTCCCCTTTTTCCCCCCTTTCATTCTTTAACTGATAATGTACTACGATTTTAGTTAGTTTTAAGTTTAAAATTTTGTAATCTCTATATACCTATGTACCTGTGATCATGTTAGTACAATTAAAAGACTATAAGTCTTACTGTACCTCCTATGAAAGTTTAATAAGTTTAATATCTCGATCCGTGCGCCACCTACCGGAATTGTTTTGATGTGGGATTGCATTATCATTGGGTGGTGACTAATGTGTAAAGTTTCAAGTCTCTAACTAATATGGATGTTGCTAAAAATCGATCGCAAAAGTCCAGGAGTCTTCTAATTCTTTGAAAGATTTTCAATTATATAGACCAGCGTGCCATCTATCGGAATTTTGATTTTTACTATTTGTAGTGTCACTGTTGCCTCAATTTAATGCCAAGTTTCAATTTCCTAGGTTACCTGGAAGTTGGTCAAAAGTCGATCACAAAATTCTTAACTTCAAATTAGTTTTCGAAATATCTCGATCCGTGCGCCACAAATGTGTAAAGTTTCAAGTCTCTAACTGATCTGGAAGTTACTAAAAATCGATCGCAAAAGTCCAGGAGTCTTCTAATTTTTTTTTAAAGATTTGCAATTATTTAGACGAGCGTGCCATCTATCGGAATTTTGATTTTTACTATTTGTAGTGTCACTGTTGCCTCAATTTAATGCCAAGTTTCAAGTTCCTAGGTTACCTGGAAGTTGGTCAAAAGTCGATCACAAAATTCTTAACTTCAAATTAGTTTTCGAAATATCTCGATCCGTGCGCCACCTACCAGAACTTTTTTGATGAGGGATTGCATTGTCAGCAGGTTGTGACAAATGTGTAAAGTTTCAAGTCTCTAACTAATATGGATGTTGCTAAAAATCGATCGCAAAAGTCTAGGTGTCTTTTCATTCTTTGAAAGATTTGCAATTATATAGACCAGCGTGCCATCTATCGGAATTTTGATTTTTACTATTTGTAGTGTCACTGTTGCCTCAATTGAATGCCAAGTTTCAAGTTCCTAGGTTACCTGGAAATTGATCAAAAGTCGATCACAAAATTCTCAACTTCAAATTAGTTTTCGAAATATCTCGATCCGTGCGCTACCTACCGGAATTGTTTTGTTGAGGGATTGCATTGTCATCGGGCTGTGATAAATGTGTAAAGTTTCAAGTCTCTAACTAATATGGATGTTGCTAAAAATCGATCGCAAAAGTCCAGGAGTCTTCTAATGTTTTTTTTAAAGATTTGCAATTATAAAGACCAGCGTGCCATCTATCGGAATTTTGATTTTTACTATTTGTAGTGCTGCCTCAATATAATGCCAAGTTTCAAGTTCCTAGGTTACCTGGAAATTGGTCAAAAGTCGATCACAAAATTCTCAACTTCAAATTAGTTTTCGAAATATCTCGATCCGTGCGCCACCTACCGGAATTGTTTTGATGAGGGATTGCATTGTCAGCAGGTTGTGACAAATGTGTAAAGTTTCAAGTCTCTAGCTGATCTGGAAGTTACTAAAAATCGATCGCAAAAGTCCAGGAGTCTTCTAATTTTTTTGAAAGATTTGCAATTATATAGACCAGCCATCTATCGGAATTTTGATTTTTACTATTTGTAGTGTCACTGTTGCCTCAATTTAATGCCAAGTTTCAAGTTCCTAGGTTACCTGGAAGTTGGTCAAAAGTCGATCACAAAATTCTTAACTTCAAATTAGTTTTCGAAATATCTCGATCCGTGCGCCACCTAACAGAATTGTTTTGATGAGGGATTGCAGTGTCATCGGGTTGTGACAAATGTGTAAAGTTTCAAGTCTCTAACTAATATGGATGTTGCTAAAAATCGTTCGCAAAAGTGCAGGAGTCTTCTAATGTTTTTTTTTAAGATTTGCAATTATTTAGACGAGCGTGCCATCTATCGGAATTTTGATTTTTACTATTTGTAGTGTCACTGTTGCCTCAATTTAATGCCAAGTTTCAAGTTCCTAGGTTACCTGGAAGTTGGTCAAAAGTCGATCACAAAATTCTCAACTTCAAATTAGTTTTCGAAATATCTCGATCCGTGCGCCACCTACCGGAATTGTTTTGATGAGGGATTGTATTGTCATCGGGTTGTGATAAACGTGTAAAGTTTCAAGTCTCTAACTAATATGGATGTTGCTAAAAATCGATCGCAAAAGTCCAGGAGTCTTCTAATTTTTTTTTTTAAAGATTTGCAATTACATAGACCAGCATGCCATCTATCGGAATTTTGATTTTTACTATTTGTAGTGTCACTGTTGCCTCAATTTAATGCCAAGTTTCAAGTTCCTAGGAGTCTTCTATTTTTTTTTAAAGATTTGCAATTATATAGACCAGCGTGCCATCTATCGGAATTTTGATTTTTACTATTTGTAGTGTCACTGTTGCTTCAATTTAATGCCAAGTTTCAAGTTCCTAGGTTACCTGGAAGTTGGTCAAAAGTCGATCACAAAATTCTTAACTTCAAATTAGTTTTCGAAATATCTCGATCCGTGCGCCACCTACCGGAATTGTTTTGATGAGGGATTACATTGTCATCGGGTTGTGATAAATGTGTAAAGTTTCAAGTCTCTAACTAATATGGATGTTGCTAAAAATCGATCGCAAAAGTCCAGGAGTCTTCTAATGTTTTTTTTTAAGATTTGCAATTATATAGACCAGCGTGCCATCTATCGGAATTTTGATTTTTACTATTTATAGTGTCACTGTTGCCTCAATTTAATGCCAAGTTTCAAGTTCCTAGATTACCTGGAAATTGGTCAAAAGTCGATCACAAAATTCTCAACTTCAAATTAGTTTTCGAAATATCTCGATCCGTGCGCCACCTACCGGAATTGTTTTGATGTGGGATTGCATTATCATCGGGTGGTGACTAATGTGTAAAGTTTCAAGTCTCTAATTAATATGGATGTTGCTAAAAATCGATCGCAAAAGTCCAGGAGTCTTCTAATTTTTTTTTAAAGATTTGCAATTATTTAGACGTGCCATCTATCGGAATTTTGATTTTTACTATTTGTAGTGTCACTGTTGCCTCAATTGAATGCCAAGTTTCAAGTTCCTAGGTCACCTGGAAATTGATCAAAAGTCGATCACAAAATTCTCAACTTCAAATTAGTTTTCGAAATATCTCGATCCGTGCGCCACCTACCGGAATTCTTTTGATGAGGGATTGCATTGTCAGCAGCTTGTGACAAATGTGTAAAGCTTCAAGTCTCTAACTGATCTGGAAGTTACTAAAAATCGATCGCAAAAGTCCAGGAGTCTTCTAATTTTTTTGAAAGATTTGCAATTATATAGACCAGCGTGCCATCTATCGGAATTTTGATTTTTACTATTTGTAGTGTCACTGTTGCCTCAATTTAATGCCGAGTTTCAAGTTCCTATGTTACCTGGAAATTGGTCAAAAGTCGATCACAAAATTCTCAACTTCAAATTAGTTTTCAAAATATCTCAAAAGTCGATCACAAAATTCTTAACTTCAAATTAGTTTTCGAAATATCTCGATCCGTGCGCCACCTACCGGAATTGTTTTGATGAGGGATTACATTGTCATCGGGTTGTGATAAATGTGTAAAGTTTCAAGTCTCTAACTAATATGGATGTTGCTAAAAATCGATCGCAAAAGTCCAGGAGTCTTCTAATGTTTTTTTTTAAGATTTGCAATTATATAGACCAGCGTGCCATCTATCGGAATTTTGATTTTTACTATTTGTAGTGTCACTCTTGCCTCACTTTAATGCCAAGTTTCAAGTTCCTAGGTTACCTGGAAGTTGGTCAAAAGTCGATCACAAAATTCTTAACTTCAAATTAGTTTTCGAAATATCTCGATCCGTGCGCCACCTACCGGAATTGTTTTGATGATGGATTGCATTGTCAGCAGCTTGTGACAAATGTGTAAAGTTTCAACTCTCTAACTGATCTGGAAGTTACTAAAAATCGATCGCAAAAGTCCAGGAGTCTTCTAATTTTTTTTTAAAGATTTGCAATTATTTAGACGAGCGTGCCATCTATCGGAATTTTGATTTTTACTATTTGTAGTGTCACTGTTGCCTCAATTGAATGCCAAGTTTCAAGTTCCTAGGTCACCTGGAAATTGATCAAAAGTCGATCACAAAATTCTCAACTTCAAATTAGTTTTCGAAATATCTCGATCCGTGCGCCACCTACCGGAATTCTTTTGATGAGGGATTGCATTGTCAGCAGCTTGTGACAAATGTGTAAAGTTTCAAGTCTCTAACTGATCTGGAAGTTACTAAAAATCGATCGCAAAAGTCCAGAAGTCTTCTAATTTTTTTGAAAGATTTGCAATTATATAGACCAGCGTGCCATCTATCGGAATTTTGATTTTTACTATTTGTAGTGTCACTGTTGCCTCAATTTAATGCCGAGTTTCAAGTTCCTATGTTACCTGGAAATTGGTCAAAAGTCGATCACAAAATTCTCAACTTCAAATTAGTTTTCAAAATATCTCGATCCGTGCGCCACCTACCGGAATTGTTTTGATGAGGGATTACATTGTCATCGGGTGGTGACAAAAGTGTAAAGTTTCAAGTCTCTAACTAATATGGATGTTGCTAAAAATCGTTCGCAAAAGTCCAGGAGTTTTCTAATGTTTTTTTTAAGATTTGCAATTATTTAGACGAGCGTGCCATCTATCGGAATTTTGATTTTTACTATTTGTAGTGTCACTGTTGCCTCAATTTAATGCCAAGTTTCAAGTTCCTAGGTTACCTGGAAGTTGGTCAAAAGTCGATCACAAAATTCTTATCTTCAAATTAGTTTTCGAAATATCTCGATCCGTGCGCCACCTACCGGAATTGTTTTGATGAGGGATTGCATTGTCATCGGGTTGTGACAAATGTGTAAAGTTTCAAGTCTCTAACTAATATGGATGTTGCTAAAAATCGTTCGCAAAAGTCCAGGAGTTTTCTAATGTTTTTTTTAAGATTTGCAATTATTTAGACGAGCGTGCCATCTATCGGAATTTTGATTTTTACTATTTGTAGTGTCACTGTTGCCTCAATTTAATGCCAAGTTTCAAGTTCCTAGGTTACCTGGAAGTTGGTCAAAAGTCGATCACAAAATTCTTAACTTCAAATTAGTTTTCGAAATATCTCGATCCGTGCCCCACCTACTGGAATTGTTTTGATGAGGGATTACATTGTCATCGGGTGGTGACAAATGTGTAAAGTTTCAAGTCTCTAACTAATCTGGAAGTTACTAAAAATCGATCGCAAAAGTCCAGGAGTCTTCTAATTTTTTTTAAAGATTTGCAATTATATAGACCAGCGTGCCATCTATCGGAATTTTGATTTTTACTATTTGTAGTGTCACTGTTGCCTCATTTTAATACCAAGTTTCAAGTTCCTAAGTTACCTGGAAGTTGGTCAAAAGTCGATCACAAAATTCTTAACTTCAAATTAGTTTTCGAAATATCTCGATCCGTGCGCCACCTACCGGAATTGTTTTGATGAGGGATTGCATTGTCATCGGGTTGTGACAAATGTGTAAAGTTTCAAGTCTCTAACTAATATGGATGTTGATAAAAATCGATCGCAAAAGTGCAGGAATCTTCAAATTTTTTTTAAGATTTGCAATTATATAGACCAGCGTTCCATCTATCGGAATTTTGATTTTTACTATTTGTAGTGTCACTGTTGCCTCAATTTAATACCAAGTTTCAAGTTCCTAGATTACCTGGAAATTGGTCAAAAGTCGATCACAAAAATCCTCAACTTCAAATTAGTTTTCGAAATATCTCGATCCGTGCGCCACCTCCGGAATTGTTTCGATGAGGGATTGCATTGTCAGCAGCTTGTGACAAATGTGTAAAGTTTCGAGTCTCTAACTGATCTGGAAGTTACTAAAAATCGATCGCAAAAGTCCAGGAGTCTTCAAATTTTTTTTTAAAGATTTGCAATTATTTAGACGAGCGTGCCATCTATCGGAATTTTGATTTTTACTATTTGTAGTGTCACTGTTGCCTTTATTTAATGCCGAGTTTCAAGTTCCTATGTTACCTGGAAATTGGTCAAAAGTCGATCACAAAATTCTCAACTTCAAATTAGTTTTCAAAATATCTCGATCCGCGCGCCACCTACCGGAATTGTTTTGATGAGGGATTACATTGTCATCGGGTGGTGACAAATGTGTAAAGTTTCAAGTCTCTAACTAATATGGATGTTGCTAAAAATCGATCGCAAAAGTGCAGGAGTCTTCTAATTTTTTTTTAAGATTTGCAATTATATAGACCAGCGTTCCATCTATCGGAATTTTGATTTTTACTATTTGTAGTGTCACTGTTGCCTCAATTTAATGCCAAGTTTCAAGTTCCTAAATTACCTGGAAATTGGTCAAAAGTCGATCACAAAATTCTCAACTTCAAATTAGTTTTCGAAATATCTCGATCCGTGCGCCACCTACCGGAATTGTTTTGATGAGGGATTGCATTGTCATCGGGTTGTGATAAATGTGTAAAGTTTCAAGTCTCTAACTAATATGGATGTTGCTAAAAATCGATCGCAAAAGTCCAGGAGTCTTCTAATTTTTTTTTAAAGATTTGCAATTATATAGACCAGCGTGCCATCTATCGGAATTTTGATTTTTACTATTTGTAGTGTCACTATTGCCTCAATTTAATGCCAAGTTTCAAGTTCCTAGGTTACCTGGAAGTTGGTCAAAAGTCGATCACAAAATTCTTAACTTCAAATTAGTTTTCGAAATATCTCGATCCGTGCGCCACCTACCGGAATTGTTTTGATGAGGGATTACATTGTCATCGGGTTGTGACAAATGTGTAAAGTTTCAAGTCTCTAACTAATATGGATGTTGCTAAAAATCGTTCGCAAAAGTCCAGGAGTCTTCTAATGTTTTTTTTTAAGATTTGCAATTATTTAGACGAGCGTGCCATCTATCTGAATTTTGATTTTTACTATTTGTAGTGTCACTGTTGCCTCAATTTAATGCCAAGTTTCAAGTTCCTAGGTTACCTGGAAGTTGGTCAAAAGTCGATCACAAAATTCTTAACTTCAAATTAGTTTTCGAAATATCTCGATCCGTGCGCCACCTACTGGAATTGTTTTGATGAGGGATTATATTGTCATCGGGTGGTGACAAATGTGTAAAGTTTCAAGTCTCTAACTGATCTGGAAGTTACTAAAAATCGATCGCAAAAGTCCAGGAGTCTTCTATTTTTTTTAAAGATTTGCAATTATATAGACCAGCGTGCCATCTATCGGAATTTTGATTTTTATTATTTTTAGTGTCACTGTTGCCTCAATTTAATGCCAAATTTCAAGTTTCTAGGTTACCTGGAAGTTGGTCAAAAGGCGATCACAAAATTCTAAACTTCAAATTTGTTTTCAAAATATCTCGATCCGTGCGCCACCTACCGGAATTGTTTTGATGTGGGATTGCATTGTCATCGGGTTGTGATAAATGTGTAAAGTTTCAAGTCTCTAACTAATATGGATGTTGCTAAAAATCGATCGCAAAAGTCCAGGAGTCTTCTAATGTTTTTTTTAAAGATTTGCAATTATAATGGCAAGTTTCATGTTCCTAGATTAGGTAGGTAGGTAGGTAGAAGTGGCTGCCGCAAAGGCACACCTAGGCCAGTAATAAAAGGCCCGTTGTGATACCACCAAACACTAGGAAAGTCAATCCCGGGGCCCGGCCATATGGAAAATCCCAGTGCTGTCGGGACTCTCCATATAGCCGAAACCCGGGACTGACACTCCTAACCGACACCGCTACCCCTCCTCGAACCATTTTGATAACTTGATGAAGGCCATCAAGTCCTTTATGTCTAGCTCCGCGACCTGGCTTAAGCTAACCAGGAAGGGAACTCCCAGAGAGCGCCTTCTCGCTCCGCTTAAGGCAGGGCAGTTGCAGATGAGGTGCTCCACCGTTTCCTCTTCCTCATCATCTTTGCAACTCCTGCAGCATCGTCGGTAGGGAACGCCTAGCCTTGCTGCGTGCCTACCAATAAGGCAGTGCCCGGTTAAAACGCCTATTAATATGGAGATTTCCTTCCTTTTTAGGGCGTATATGTGTCTAGATCTTTTAAGATCGCATTTTGGCCAGGTTTGCTTGGATATCCGGCACCCTGGGGCTACAAGCCATCTTTCGTTGGCTTCGCGGAGTGTATGCTCCTTCAGCATTAGCTTGCACGTGGCAAACGGCATACCTATGCGCTCTTTATCTTGAAGAATCTGCTTGGTCGTGCCCTGCCTGGCAAGTTCGTCTGCCCTACAGTTTCCCTCAATGTCCCTGTGTCCCGGGACCCATGTGAGGTTCACGCGGTTCTGTTGGGCCATCTCTTGAAGAGATCGACGACAGCTGAGCGTCAGTTCAGAGTTGAACGAGTAAGAGCCAAGGGATTTGATGGCCGCTTGGCTGTCGCTGAAAATACAGATATCCTGTCCGATGGTACGTTCACTTATCCAAGTCACGGCGTCCATGATTGCAGAAACTTCAGCCTGGAAGACGCTGCAGTGATCAGGTAGTCTAAAGGAGAGTTCTAGGTCCAAATCCCTTGAGTAAACCCCTCCTCCGACTCTGCCGTCTAACTTCGAGCCGTCGGTGTATATACAAGTGCCGCCATTAGTAGCGGGACACCGATCTATGTTCTCCCAGTCTTCCCTGCTGGGAATGTTTATTCTGAAACAACAATCTCCGACTGTTGTGGTCGCACACCGATCTGTGCTCAGAGGGAGAAAGCTGTAAGATCTTAGAATACAGGAGTGTCCAATAGTGCTTGCGCCCCAGACGGACGTTTCCCTTAGACGCACAGCCGATGCTGCTGCTGCCCGGTACCCTTCCAGATCGAGTGGCAAAAAGCCAAGAATGGCCTGGAGAGCTTCATTGGGCGTTGTTCTTAACGCCCCGCTTATACAGATCATGCTCGATCTGTGGACTATGCACTATCTTCCCGCCCCCCCACCTTGTGTCTCGTAGCAGCGAGTTTACGGTGAGGTTCCATAGGAGCGGGGAGAGAACACCACCCTGAGGCGTTCCTCTTGTGACATAGCGTGAAAGATCAACTGTTCCCAGTGAAGAAACTATTTTCCTTCCCTTTAGTAGTTGATCAATTAGTCCAATAAGAGACCTATTTATGCCCAGGTTTGTTAAAGCAGTGTTAAAAGCCTCCGGCCTTATATTGTTGAAAGCCCCTTCGATGTCCAGAAAGGCCACGAGACAGTACTCCTTTTCGTGCAATGATTTTTCAACAATAGAGACTAGGCTGTGGAGCGCAGTTTCTGTTGATTTACCTTTGGTGTAGGCATGTTGATAGCTAGAAATAAGGTTGCTATCAATAGTAGAGGAGAGATAATCGCTAATTATCCTCTCGAAGGTTTTAAGTGCAAAAGACGAGAGACTGATCGGTCTGTAGTCTTTAGGCTCATAGTGTGAGGCCTTCCCAGCCTTTGGAATAAAGACTACCGTGGCGCTTCTCCAGGAGCACGGAATGTAATTAAGAGCCAGGCAGGCTGAATAGAGAACTACCAGCCATTTAGCTGATATTTCCAGGAGGTTTATAAGTTGTGCGGGGAAAATCCCGTCTGGCCCAGCTGCCTTGAACGGCTCAAAGCTTTTGATTGCCCACCTTACCCTTTCCTCCGTAATGGGTATGTTTACCGCCAGGTTTGTTGCAGATGCTACAGGTGCATCATTTAAGTTCCCCGGAAAGTGTGTGTTCAGGAGCAGCTCCAGGGTTTCCCCTTCCGTGCTGGTCCAAGATCCGTCAGGCTTCCGTAAATAGCTAATGGCTGTTTGAGTTTTTGATAGCACTCGTCTAAGTCTCGCTGTATCATCGACTTTTTCGACCCCGGTGCAGAAATTTCTCCACGAAGTTCTCTTCGCTTGCCTTAGAGCCTTTTTATAGGCCCTCAGTTTAGCTTTATATTCGAGCCATTCAGGCTCCGTACCGATGCTCTTGGCCTTGTTAAATTGCTTCCTGCATGATATACGGAACGAATCCAGGTCGTAAGACCACCAGTGGGGTCTATGTTTGCCGCGTGGTTTTGGTACTGGACAAGCCTGCTCTAGGGCATTTGAGAGCGCCGTTGTAAAGGTCGTTACCAGATCATCCAGTTCTCCCACTGATGAGGGGGCTTGTGGATGTAATACTGGTAGGTCCCTAGCTAATATTTGGTTATGTAGCTGCCAGTTAGTGTTGCGTGGATTTCGTTTCATAACTGGCTGCTCAACAATAAAGTCTAACACAATTTCTATGTACCGATGGTCAGAAAATGAATGCTCATCAAGAACACGCCATTTTCTGACCCACTCATAAGCGCCTTCGCTACAAACAGTGAGGTCTATAACCTCCCTACGAGCTTTAGTTATAAAAGTAGGCTCGTTACCCACGTTACAAACCACCAGGTTAGTTGTTAGTAGGTAGTCAAACAGAGACTCGCCCCTAGCGTTAATATCGGAGCTTCCCCACTGGACGTGATGAGCATTAGCGTCAGCTCCAATAATAAGATGGCCCGTACAGAAATTATCCACCAGATCTTTCACCTCCTTTTGTGGAGGAGGTTCTTCGGCGTCATAGGGCATATAGACCGATGCCATCGTTAGGCTGGTGCTGCCGACTGTTAAGCTGGCAGCTGTAACGTCACCATTTGAGTAGTTGGGTAATAGAAAGGTGTTTAGCTCAGACTTTACCAAAATACAGGTTCTGACCTTGCCCTCATCATTGGCTTGGATGAGCTTGTACCCCTTAGTCCCCAATCCACAGATCCTAGAGCTATTGACCCAGGGCTCTTGGATAAGGACCACGTCTACGTCGCCTTTAGAAAGACGACTGCTTAAAACAGCCGAGGCTGCTTTAGATTTGTGCAGATTTATCTGAAGCACCACCAACATGAGAGAGCTCAGACATCCCTGCCGCCAGCGTGTCGTCGAGGTCTGGCCTGTTCCGGGGGCTGTCTCTCAACGAGGAGTTGTTCAGAGCACCTGCACGATTTGGCGTGGCGGGAACCCTGCTGTCTGAAGCAGCATCAACGTTAGTGTGCTCAGGTTTAGCCACGATCGTGACGTCGAGGCCTTCTTCGTCAAGCAGGCTTTCTTCTATCGCCGAGTTGTTCGCAGCACCATCGCAATTTGACGTGGCGGATAACATACTTTCCGCGTCGGACTCCTCTGCTTCCCTTTCCGATGCCTCGATCTCCGAGTCCTCCGGAGCGTCCGGAATAGCAGCGCGCTGTGCATCGCCACGGTATACGTGGATCACGATCTGACCCAAGCCGTAATGCACTCGTCCGTTGCACCGTTTAAGGGGCTCGAACGCCTCCTTATTCAGAGTGATAACCACCTGTCTATTGGGCCCAACCACATCATCGACCAGATTGACGCCCCAATCCTGCGTCGGGAGAGACGGATTCCAGACCTGCAGCATCTCAAGAATATTCTCGGGTTCTGCAGGGACGGCAGGAATCCATGCCCTTGCCTTTGGCCGAGCAGGAATGTCCTTCCAGTCGACGACATCTGGTCTTGCCCCTGGGTAGACTTCACCCAGTCTTGCAACTGCTGCCTTATACAGTGCGACAGTTCTTGCATCCTCGCACGCGAATATTTTGATCTGACCTTGGTGCCAGCCCGCGTCAGTACCTCGCGGCGGACTACCCGGAGACTCACGCATTAAGTGGAGGAGGGCCCTGCCCATTTCATTCCGGACATACAGTCACTGGTCTTTGGGGATGGACCAACGGTCGTTACCTCGGTCAATGAAACCTATAAGGATTCTGTCCTTGGTTACTTCAGCAAAGCTGAGTTTTCCCACTACGGGGTTGACCTGATGCCGCTTCGGATGGGGGTCTACCTCTCCGTCCGATCTCTGGCGTTTGAAAGGATTACCGTTCACCCTCTTAGGCACATAGGGCCTCTGGAAATTTGGTATCAGAGCTTTCGCTTCCTTCACCATCTTCCTTTCTTCCGGCGACAGCTTCTCCTGCGATGCTCCCTCATATTTTTTAAGGATCCTTGCGGCCTTTCTTTTATCCCAGTACGCAAAGCGTCGGGGAGATGCCTCTTTGGAGGGATTCAGACTCGTAGTTGCCATCGCGGTCTCTCCCTTTGCGGCGTCGTCCTTCTCTTTCGAAACTCTGAAACCAGGTCGTGAGACCATTGCCCCACATGTGAAGAGATTGGGTTTCGTAACAGCGCTTGATGGAAGTTTAGCTTCCGCCGTTTTCTGCTTGACTGCGTAGGCAGCCGCACTGCTGCTTGCTCCCATCAAGTCACTCTTACTTGATAGCAGTTTGGGGGATGACTGACCCGTAGTTTCCATCGCTGTCGGCCTCCCAGTTAACTTTGAGGCGGAGTTTGTCCTCCGGCGTTGTGTTTTCGCTTGCTCCAGCATAGTTCTTCTCTGCTGCGGAGTAAACGAAGTCGTTAATTGCTTTGTATTTTGTGTGTTCTTCATCTTGTTCGTACGACCCCTCGCCGGACAAGGCCAGCTTAGGGTCAAGGGTAGTGTAAGGGGAAGTGTGTCGTCCGCCGCGGCAGAGCCCCATACCGCGGTAAGACCATAGTTACTCCCTGAGGCGGCCCGGTATCAGTGAGGCTCCGTTCGACTACAGCCACGATTTGCCTCCCGGCTGCAAACGTCCAATGGGCACGGTATCGCATAACACCCTGGATTGGGAGGGAAAAGTTTTGCACATTTATATAGCGAGCCGCTTGCTTCAAGACAGACGCCCGCTTACAGCCGCACCTCTTGGTGTACAGACGCTGCGAAAAAGACCCCGGTGAGCCCTTAAACCAAGTATGTCAGATTACCTGGAAATTGGTCAAAAGTCGAGGAGTCTTCTAATGTTTTTTTTTTAAGATTTGCGATTATAATGGCAAGTTTCAAGTTCCTAGATTACCTGGAAATTGGTCAAAAGTCGATCACAAAATTCTCAACTTCAAATTAGTTTTCGAAATATCTCGATCCGTGCGCCACCTACCGGAATTGTTTTGATGAGGGATTGCATTGTCAGCAGCTTGTGAAAAATGTGTAATGTTTCAAGTCTCTAACTGATCTGGAAGTTACTAAAAATCGATCGCAAAAGTCCAGGAGTCTTCTAATTTTTTTTGAAAGATTTGCAATTATATAGACCAGCGTGCCATCTATCGGAATTTTGATTTTTACTATTTGTAGTGTCACTATTGCCTCAATTTAATGCCAAGTTTCAAGTTCCTAGGTTACCTGGAAATTGGTCAAAAGTCGATCACAAAATTCTCAACTTCAAATTAGTTTTCGAAATATCTCGATCCGTGCGCCACCGACCGGAATTGTTTTGATGAGGGATTGCATTGTCATCAGGTTGTGACAAATGTGTAAAGTTTCAAGTCTCTAACTAATATGGCTGTTGCTAAAAATCGATCGCAAAAGTCCAGGAGTCTTCTAATTTTTTTTTTAAAGATTTGTAATTATATAGACCAGCGTGCCATCTATCGGAATTTTGATTTTTACTATTTGTAGTGTCACTGTTGCCTCAATTTAATGCTAAGTTTCAAGTTCCTAGGTTACCTGGAAGTTGGTCAAAAGTTGATCACAAGATTCTCAACTTCAAATTAGTTTTCGAAGTATCTCGATCCGTGCGCCAGCTACCACAATTGTTTTGATGAGGGATTGCATTGTCATCGGGTTGTGACAAATGTGTAAAGTTTCAAGTCTCTAACTAATATGGATGTTGCTAAAAATCGATGGCAAAAGTCCAGGAGTCTTCTAATTTTTTTTAAAGATTTACAATTATATAGACCAGCGTGCCATCTATCGGAATTTTGATTTTTACTATTTGTAGTGTCACTATTGCCTCAATTTAATGCCAAATTTCAAGTTCCTAGGTTACCTGGAAGTTGGTCAAAAGTCGATCACAAAATTCGAAATATCTCGATCCGTGCGCCACCTACCGGAATTGTTTTGATGAGGGATTACATTGTCATCGGGTTGTGACAAATGTGTAAAGTTTCAAGTCTCTAACTAATATGGATGTTGCTAAAAATCGTTCGCAAAAGTCCAGGAGTCTTCTATGTTTTTTTTAAGATTTGCAATTATTTAGACGAGCGTGCCATCTATCGGAATTTTGATTTTTACTATTTGTAGTGTCACTGTTGCCTCAATTTAAGGCCAAGTTTCAAGTTCCTAGCTACCGGAATTGTTTTGATGAGGGATTGCATTGTCATCGGGTTGTGACAAATGTGTAAAGTTTCAAGTCTCTAACTAATATGGATGTTGCTAAAAATCGTTCGCAAAAGTCCAGGAGTCTTCTAATGTTTTTTTTTAAGATTTGCAATTATTTAGACGAGCGTGCCATCTATCGGAATTTTGATTTTTACTATTTGTAGTGTCACTGTTGCCTCAATTTAATGCCAAGTTTCAAGTTCCTAGGTTAACTGGAAGTTGGTCAAAAGTCGATCACAAAATTCTGAATTTCAAATTAGTTTTCGAAATATCTCGATCCGTGCGCCACCTACCGGAATTGTTTTGATGAGGGATTGCATTGTCATCGGGTTGTGATAAATGTGTAAAGTTTCAAGTCTCTAAGTAATATGGATGTTGCTAAAAATCGATCGCAAAAGTCCAGGAGTCTTCTAATTTTTTTTTAAAGATTTGCAATTATATAGACCAGCGTGCCATCTATCGGAATTTTGATTTTTACTATTTGTAGTGTCACTGTTGCCTCAATTTAATGCCCAGTTTCACGTTCCTAGGTTACCTGGAAATTGGTCAAAAGTCTATCACAAAATTCTCAACTTCAAATTAGTTTTCGAAATATCTCGATCCGTGCGCCACCTACTGGAATTGTTTTGATGAGGGATGGCATTGTCATCGGGTTGTGACAAATGTGTAAAGTTTCAAGTCTCTAACTAATATGGATGTTGCTAAAAATCGTTCGCAAAAGTCCAGGAGTCTTCTAATGGTTTTTTTAAAGATTTGCAATTATTTAGACCAGCGTGCCATCTATCGGAATTTTGATTTTTACTATTTGTAGTGTCACTGTTGCCTCAATTTAATGCCAAGTTTCACGTTCCTAGGTTACCTGGAAACTGGTCAAAAGTCTATCACAAAATTCTCAACTTCAAATTAGTTTTCGAAATATCTCGATCCGTGCGCCACCTACCGGAATTGTTTTGATGAGGGATAGCATTGTCATCGGGTTGTGACAAATGTGTAAAGTTTCAAAACTCTAACTAATATGGATGTTGCTAAAAATCGATCGCAAAAGTCCAGGAGTCTTCTAATGTTTTTTTTTTTACGATTTGCAATTATATAGACCAGCGTGCCTCAATTTAATGCCAAGTTTCACGTTCCTAGGTTACCTGGAAACTGGTCAAAAGTCTATCACAAAATTCTCAACTTCAAATTAGTTTTCGAAGTATCTCGATCCGTGCGCCAGCTACCACAATTGTTTTGATGAGGGATTGCATTGTCATCGGGTTGTGACAAATGTGTAAAGTTTCAAGTCTCTAACTAATATGGATGTTGCTAAAAATCGATGGCAAAAGTCCAGGAGTCTTCTAATTTTTTTTTAAAGATTTGCAATTATATAGACCAGCGTGCCATCTATCGGAATTTTGATTTTTACTATTTGTAGTGTCACTATTGCCTCAATTTAATGCCAAGTTTCAAGTTCCTAGGTTACCTGGAATTTGGTCAAAAGTCGATCACAAAATTCTGAATTTCAAATTAGTTTTCGAAATATCTCGATCCGTGCGCCACCTACCGGAATTGTTTTGATGAGGGATTGCATTGTCATCGGGTTGTGATAAATGTGTAAAGTTTCAAGTCTCTAAGTAATATGGATGTTGCTAAAAATCGATCGCAAAAGTCCAGGAGTCTTCTAATGTTTTTTTTTTTTAAGATTTGCAATTATATAGACCAGCGTGCTATCTATCGGAATTTTGATTTTTACTATTTGTAGTGTCACTGTTGCCTCAATTTAATGCCAAGTTTCAAGTTCCTAGGTTACCTGGAAATTGTTCAAAAGTCGATCACAAGATTCTCAACTTCAAATTAGTTTTCGAAGTATCTCGATCCGTGCGCCAGCTACCACAATTGTTTTGATGAGGGATTGCATTGTCATCGGGTTGTGACAAATGTGTAAAGTTTCAAGTCTCTAACTAATATGGATGTTGCTAAAAATCGATGGCAAAAGTCCAGGAGTCTTCTAATTTTTTTTTAAAGATTTGCAATTATATAGACCAGCGTGCCATCTATCGGAATTTTGATTTTTACTATTTGTAGTGTCACTATTGCCTCAATTTAATGCCAAGTTTCAAGTTCCTAGGTTACCTGGAAGTTGGTCAAAAGTCGATCACAAAATTCGAAATATCTCGATCCGTGCGCCACCTACCGGAATTGTTTTGATGAGGGATTACATTGTCATCGGGTTGTGACAAATGTGTAAAGTTTCAAGTCTCTAACTAATATGGATGTTGCTAAAAATCGTTCGCAAAAGTCCAGGAGTCTTCTATGTTTTTTTTAAGATTTGCAATTATTTAGACGAGCGTGCCATCTATCGGAATTTTGATTTTTACTATTTGTAGTGTCACTGTTGCCTCAATTTAAGGCCAAGTTTCAAGTTCCTAGCTACCGGAATTGTTTTGATGAGGGATTGCATTGTCATCGGGTTGTGACAAATGTGTAAAGTTTCAAGTCTCTAACTAATATGGATGTTGCTAAAAATCGTTCGCAAAAGTCCAGGAGTCTTCTAATGTTTTTTTTTAAGATTTGCAATTATTTAGACGAGCGTGCCATCTATCGGAATTTTGATTTTTACTATTTGTAGTGTCACTGTTGCCTCAATTTAATGCCAAGTTTCAAGTTCCTAGGTTAACTGGAAGTTGGTCAAAAGTCGATCACAAAATTCTGAATTTCAAATTAGTTTTCGAAATATCTCGATCCGTGCGCCACCTACCGGAATTGTTTTGATGAGGGATTGCATTGTCATCGGGTTGTGATAAATGTGTAAAGTTGCAAGTCTCTAAGTAATATGGATGTTGCTAAAAATCGATCGCAAAAGTCCAGGAGTCTTCTAATTTTTTTTTAAAGATTTGCAATTATATAGACCAGCGTGCCATCTATCGGAATTTTGATTTTTACTATTTGTGGTGTCACTGTTGCCTCAATTTAATGCCCAGTTTCACGTTCCTAGGTTACCTGGAAATTGGTCAAAAGTCTATCACAAAATTCTCAACTTCAAATTAGTTTTCGAAATATCTCGATCCGTGCGCCACCTACTGGAATTGTTTTGATAAGGGATGGCATTGTCATCGGGTTGTGACAAATGTGTAAAGTTTCAAGTCTCTAACTAATATGGATGTTGCTAAAAATCGTTCGCAAAAGTCCAGGAGTCTTCTAATGTTTTTTTTAAAGATTTGCAATTATTTAGACCAGCGTGCCATCTATCGGAATTTTGATTTTTACTATTTGTAGTGTCACTGTTGCCTCAATTTAATGCCAAGTTTCACGTTCCTAGGTTACCTGGAAACTGGTCAAAAGTCTATCACAAAATTCTCAACTTCAAATTAGTTTTCGAAATATCTCGATCCGTGCGCCACCTACCGGAATTGTTTTGATGAGGGATGGCATTGTCATCGGGTTGTGACAAATGTGTAAAGTTTCAAGTGTCTAACTAATATGGATGTTGCTAAAATCGTTCGCAAAAGTCCAGGAGTCTTCTAATGTTTTTTTTACGATTTGCAATTATATAGACCAGCGTGCCATCTATCGGAATTTTGATTTTTACTATTTGTAGTGTCACTGTTGCCTCAATTTAATGCCAAGTTTCACGTTCCTAGGTTACCTGGAAACTGGTCAAAAGTCTATCACAAAATTCTCAACTTCAAATTAGTTTTCGAAATATCTCGATCCGTGCGCCACCTACCGGAATTGTTTTGATGAGGGATGGCATTGTCATCGGGTTGTGACAAATGTGTAAAGTTTCAAGTCTCTAACTAATATGGATGGTGCTAAAAATCGATCGCAAAAGTCCAGGAGTCTTCTAATGTTTTTTTTTTTTTGATTTGCAATTATATAGACCAGCGTGCCATCTATCGGAATTTTGGTTTTTACTATTTTTAGTGTCACTATTGCCTCAATTTAATGCCAAGTTTAGAGTTCCTAGGTTACCTGGAAGTTGGTCAAAAGTCGATCACAATATTCTGAATTTCAAATTAGTTTTCGAAATATCTCGATCCGTGCGCCACCTACCGGAATTGTTTTGATGAGGGATAGCATTGTCATCGGGTTGTGACAAATGTGTAAAGTTTCAAAACTCTAACTAATATGGATGTTGCTAAAAATCGATCGCAAAAGTCCAGGAGTCTTCTAATGTTTTTTTTAAAGATTTGCAATTATTTAGACCAGCGTGCCATCTATCGGAATTTTGATTTTTACTATTTGTAGTGTCACTGTTGCCTCAATTTAATGCCATGTTTCACGTTCCTAGGTTACCTGGAAACTGGTCAAAAGTCTATCACAAAATTATCAACTTCAAATTAGTTTTCGAAATATCTCGATCCGTGCGCCACCTACTGGAATTGTTTTGATGAGGGATGGCATTGTCATCGGGTTGTGACAAATGTGTAAAGTTTCAAGTCTCTAACTAATATGGATGTTGCTAAAAATCGATCGCAAAAGTCCAGGAGTCTTCTAATGTTTTTTTTTTACGATTTGCAATTATATAGACCAGCGTGCCATCTATCGGAATTTTGATTTTTACTATTTGTAGTGTCACTGTTGCCTCAATTTAATGCCAAGTTTCACGTTCCTAGGTTACCTGGAAACTGGTCAAAAGTCTATCACAAAATTATCAACTTCAAATTAGTTTTCGAAATATCTCGATCCGTGCGCCATCTACCGGAATTGTTTTGATGAGGGATGGCATTGTCATCGGGTTGTGACAAATGTGTAAAGTTTCAAGTCTCTAACTAATATGGATGGTGCTAAAAATCGATCGCAAAAGTCCAGGAGTCTTCTAATTTTTTTTTAAAGATTTGCAATTATATAGACCAGCGTGCCATCTATCGGAATTTTGATTTTTACTATTTGTAGTGTCACTATTGCCTCAATTTAATGCCCAGTTTCAAGTTCCTAGGTTACCTGGAAGTTGGTCAAAAGTCGATCACAAAATTCGAAATATCTCGATCCGTGCGCCACCTACCGGAATTGTTTTGATGAGGGATTACATTGTTATCGGGTTGTGACAAATGTTTAAAGTTTCAAGTCTCTAACTAATATGGATGTTGCTAAAAATCGTTCGCAAAAGTCCAGGAGTCTTCTATGTTTTTTTTAAGATTTGCAATTATTTAGACGAGCGTGCCATCTATCGGAATTTTGATTTTTACTATTTGTAGTGTCACTGTTGCCTCAATTTAATGCCAAGTTTCAAGTTCCTAGCTACCGGAATTGTTTTGATGAGGGATTGCATTGTCATCGGGTTGTGACAAATGTGTAAAGTTTCAAGTCTCTAACTAATATGGATGTTGCTAAAAATCGTTCGCAAAAGTCCAGGAGTCTTCTAATGTTTTTTTTTAAGATTTGCAATTATTTAGACGAGCGTGCCATCTATCGGAATTTTGATTTTTACTATTTGTAGTGTCACTGTTGCCTCAATTTTATGCCAAGTTTCAAGTTCCTAGGTTACCTGGAAGTTGGTCAAAAGTCGATCACAAAATTCTTAACTTCAAATTAGTTTTCGAAATATCTCGATCCGTGCGCCACCTACTGGAATTGTTTTGATGAGGGATTATATTGTCATTGGGTGGTGACAAATGTGTAAAGTTTCAAGTCTCTAACTGATCTGGAAGTTACTAAAAATCGATCGCAAAAGTCCAGGAGTCTTCTATTTTTTTTAAAGATTTGCAATTATATAGACCAGCGTGCCATCTATCGGAATTTTGATTTTTACTATTTGTAGTGTCACTGTTGCCTCAATTTAATGCCAAGTTTCAAGTTTCTAGGTTACCTGGAAGTTGGTCAAAAGTCGATCACAAAATTCTAAACTTCAAATTAGTTTTCGAAATATCTCGATCCGTGCGCCACCTACCGGAATTGTTTTGATGTGGGATTGCATTGTCATCGGGTTGTGATAAATGTGTAAAGTTTCAAGTCTCTAACTAATATGGATGTTGCTAAAAATCGATCGCAAAAGTCCAGGAGTCTTCTAATGTTTTTTTTTAAGATTTGCAATTATATAGTCCAGCGTGCCATCTATCGGAATTTTGATTTTTACTATTTGTAGTGTCACTGTTGCCTTAATTTAATGGCAAGTTTCAAGTTCCTAGGTTACCTGGAAATTGGTCAAAAGTCGATCACAAAATTCTCAACTTCAAATTAGTTTTCGAAATATCTCGATCCGTGCGCCACCTACCGGAATTGTTTTGATGAGGGATTGCATTGTCAGCAGCTTCTGACAAATGTGTAATGTTTCAAGTCTCTAACTGATCTGGAAGTTACTAAAAATCGATCGCAAAAGTCCAGGAGTCTTCTAATTTTTTTGAAAGATTTGCAATTATATAGACCAGCGTGCCATCTATCGGAATTTTGATTTTTACTATCTGTAGTGTCACTGTTGCCTCAATTTAATGCCAAGTTTCTCAACTTCAAATTAGTTTTCGAAATATCTCGATCCGTGCGCCACCTACCGGAATTGTTTTCATGAGGGATTGCATTGTCAGCAGCTTGTGACAAATGTGTAAAGTTTCAGGTCTCTAACTGATCTGGAAGTTACTACAAATCGATCGCAAAAGTCCAGGAGTCTTCTAATTTTTTTGAAAAATTTGCAATTATATAGACCAGCGTGCCATCTATCGGAATTTTGATTTTTACTATTTGTAGTGTCACTGTTGCCTCAATTTAATACCAAGTTTCAAGTTCCTAGGTTACCTGGAAGTTGGTCAAAAGTCGATCACAAAATTCTTAACTTCAAATTAGTTTTCGAAATATCTCGATCCGTGCTCCACCGACCGGAATTGTTTTGATGAGGGATTGCATTGTCATCGGGTTGTGACAAATGTGTAAAGTTTCAAGTTTCTAACTAATATGGATGTTGATAAAAATCGATCGCAAAAGTGCAGGAGTCTTCTAATTTTTTTTTAAGATTTGCAATTATATAGACCAGCGTTCCATCTATCGGAATTTTGATTTTTACTATTTGTAGTGTCACTGTTGCCTCAATTTAATGCCGAGTTTCAAGTTCGTAGGTTACCTGGAAATTGGTCAAAAGTCGATCACAAAATTCTCAACTTCAAATTAGTTTTCAAAATATCTCGATCCGTGCGCCATCTACCGGAATTACTTTGATGAGGGATTGCATTGTCATCGGGTGGTGACAAATGTGTAAAGTTTCAAGTCTCTGACTGATCTGGAAGTTACTAAAAATCGATCGCAAAAGTCCAGGAGTCTTCTATTTTTTTTTTAAAGATTTGCAATTATATAGACCAGCGTGCCATCTATCGGAATTTTGATTTTTACTATTTGTAGTGTCACTGTTGCCTCAATTTAATGCCAAGTTTCAAGTTACTAGGTTACCTGGAAATTGATCAAAAGTCGATCACAAAATTCTCAACTTCAAAATAGTTTTCGAAATAGCTCGATCCGTGCGGCACCTACCGGAATTGTTTTGATGTGGGATTGCATTGTCATCGGGTGGTGACAAATGTGTAAAGTTTCAAGTCTCTAACTAATATGGCTGTTGCTAAAAATCGATCGCAAAAGTCCAGGGGTCTTCTAATTTTTTTTTTTTTAAGATTTGGAATTATATAGACCAGCGTGCCATCTATCGGAATTTTAATTTTTACTATTTGTAGTGTCACTGTTGCCTCAATTGAATGCCAAGTTTCAAGTTCCTAGGTTACCTGGAAGTTGGTCAAAAGTCGCTCACAAAATTCTTTACTTCAAATTAGTTTTCGAAATATCTCGATCCGTGCGCCACCTACAGGAACTGTTTTGATGAGGGATTGCATTGTCAGCAGTTTGTGAAAAATGTGTAAAGTTACAAGTCTCCAACTAATCTGGAAGTTACTAAAAATCGATCGCAAAAGTCCAGGAGTCTTCTAATTTTTTTGAAAGATTTGCAATTATATAGACCAGCGTGCCATCTATCGGAATTTTGATTTTTACTATTTGTAGTGTCACTTTTGCCTCAATTTAATGCCAAGTTTCAAGTTCCTAGGTTACCTGGAAGTTGGTCAAAAGTCGCTCACAAAATTCTTAACTTCAAATTAGTTTTCGAAATATCTCGATCCGTGCGCCACCTACAGGAATTGTTTTGATGAGGGATTGCATTGTCATCGGGTTGTGATAAATGTGTAAAGTTTCAAGTCTCTAACTAAGATGGATGTTGCTAAAAATCGATCGCAACAGTCCAGGCGTCTTCTAATGTTTTTTTTTAAAGATTTGCAATTATATAGACCAGCGTGCCATCTATCGGAATTTTAATTTTTACTATTTGTAGTGTCACTGTTGCCTCAATTTAATGCCAAGTTTCAAGTTCCTAGGTTACCTGGAAATTGATCAAAAGTCGATCACAAAATTCTCAACTTCAAATTAGTTTTCGAAATATCTTGATCCGTGCGCCACCTACCGGAATTGTTTTGATGAGGGATTGCATTGTCATCGGGTTGTGATAAATGTGTAAAGTTTCAAGTCTCTAACTAATATGGATGTTGCTAAAAATCGATCGCAAAAGTCCAGGAGTCTTCTAATGTTTTTTTTTAAGATTTGCAATTATATAGACCAGCGTGCCATCTATCGGAATTTTGATTTTTACTATTTGTAGTGTCACTGTTGCCTCAATTTAATGCCAAGTTTCAGGTTCCTAAGACCTGGAAGTTGGTCAAAAGTCGATCACAAAATTCTTAATTTCAAATTAGTTTTCGAAATATCTCGATCCGTGCGCCACCTACCGGAATTGTTTTGATGAGGGATTGCATTGTCATCGGGTTGTGATAAATGTGTAAAGTTTCAAGTCTCTAACTAATACGGATGTTGCTAAAAATCGATCGCAAAAGTCCAGGAGTCTTCTAATGTTTTTTTTTTTAAGATTTGCAATTATATAGACCAGCGTGCCATCTATCGGAATTTTGATTTTTACTATTTGTAGTGTCACTGTTGCCTCAATTTAATGCCAAGTTTCACGTTCCTAGGTTACCTGGAAATTGGTCAAAAGTCTATCACAAAATTCTCAACTTCAAATTAGTTTTCGAAATATCTCGATCCGTGCGCCACCTACCGGAATTGTTTTGATGAGGGATGGCATTGTCATCGGGTTTTGACAAATGTGTAAAGTTTCAAGTCTCTAACTAATATGGATGTTGCTAAAAATCGTTCGCAAAAGTCCAGGAGTCTTCTAATGTTTTTTTTAAAGATTTGCAATTATTTAGACCAGCGTGCCATCTATCGGAATTTTGATTTTTACTATTTGTAGTGTCACTGTTGCCTCAATTTAATGCCAAGTTTCAAGTTCCTAGGTTACCTGGAAATTGTTCAAAAGTCGATCACAAAATTCTCAACTTCAAATTAGTTTTCGAAATATCTCGATCCGTGCGCCAGCTACCACAATTGTTTTGATGAGGGAAATGTGTAAAGTTTCAAGTCTCTAACTAATATGGATGGTGCTAAAAATCGATCGCAAAGGTCCAGGAGTCTTCTAATGTTTTTTTTTTAAGATTTGCAATTATATAGACCAGCGTGCTATCTATCGGAATTTTGATTTTTACTATTTGTAGTATCACTGTTGCCTCAATTTAATGCCAAGTTTCAAGTTCCTAGGTTACCTGGAAATTGTTCAAAAGTCGATCACAAGATTCTCAACTTCAAATTAGTTTTCGAAGTATCTCGATCCGTGCGCCAGCTACCACAATTGTTTTGATGAGGGATTGCATTGTCATCGGGTTGTGACAAATGTGTAAAGTTTCAAGTCTCTAACTAATATGGATGTTGCTAAAAATCGATCGCAAAAGTCCAGGAGTCTTCTAATTTTTTTTTAAAGATTTGCAATTATATAGTCCAGCGTGCCATCTGTCGGAATTTTGATTTTTACTATTTGTAGTGTCACTATTGCCTCAATTTAATGCCAAGTTTCAAGTTCCTAGGTTACCTGGAAGTTGGTCAAAAGTCGATCACAAAATTCTGAATTTCAAATTAGTTTTCGAAATATCTCGTTCCGTGCGCCACCTACCGGAATTGTTTTGATGAGGGATTGCATTGTCATCGGGCTGTGATAAATCTGTAAAGTTTCAAGTCTCTAACTAATATGGATGTTGCTAAAAATCGATCGCAAAAGTCCAGGAGTCTTCTAATTTTTTTTTAAAGATTTGCAATTATATAGACCAGCGTGCCATCTATCGGAATTTTGATTTTTACTATTTGTAGTGTCACTATTGCCTCAATTTAATGCCAAGTTTCAAGTTCCTAGGTTACCTGGAAGTTGGTCAAAAGTCGATCACAAAATTCGAAATATCTCGATCCGTGCGCCACCTACCGGAATTGTTTTGATGAGGGATTACATTGTCATCGGGTTGTAACAAATGTGTAAAGTTTCAAGTCTCTAACTAATATGGATGTTGCTAAAAATCATTCGCAAAAGTCCAGGAGTCTTCTATGTTTTTTTTAAGATTTGCAATTATTTAGACGAGCGTGCCATCTATCGGAATTTTGATTTTTACTATTTGTAGTGTCACTGTTGCCTCAATTTAATGCCAAGTTTCAAGTTCCTATCTACCGGAATTGTTTTGATGAGGGATTGCATTGTCATCGGGTTGTGACAAATGTGTAAAGTTTCAAGTCTCTAACTAATATGGATGTTGCTAAAAATCGTTCGCAAAAGTCCAGGAGTCTTCTAACGTTTTTTTTTAAGATTTGCAATTATTTAGACGAGCGTGCCATCTATCGGAATTTTGATTTTTACTATTTGTAGTGTCACTGTTGCCTCAATTTAATGCCAAGTTTCAAGTTCCTAGGTTACCTGGAAGTTGGTCAAAAGTCGATCACAAAATTCTTAACTTCAAATTAGTTTTCGAAATATCTCGATCCGTGCGCCACCTACTGGAATTGTTTTGATGAGGGATTATATTGTCATTGGGTGGTGACAAATGAAGTCTCTAACTGATCTGTAAGTTACTAAAAATCGATCGCAAAAGTCCAGGATTCTTCTATTTTTTTTTTAAAGATTTGCAATTATATAGACCAGCGTGCCATCTATCGGAATTTTGATTTTTACTATTTGTAGTGTCACTGTTGCCTCAATTTAATGCCAAGTTTCAAGTTTCTAGGTTACCTGGAAGTTGGTCAAAAGTCGATCACAAAATTCTAAACTTCAAATTAGTTTTCGAAATATCTCGATCCGTGCGCCACCTACCGGAATGGTTTTGATGTGGGATTGCATTGTCATCGGGTTGTGATAAATGTGTAAAGTTTCAAGTCTCTAACTAATATGGATGTTGCTAAAAATCGATCGCAAAAGTCCAGGAGTCTTCTAATGTTTTTTTTTTAAAGATTTGCAATTATATAGTCCAGCGTGCCATCTATCGGAATTTTGATTTTTACTATTTGTAGTGTCACTGTTGCCTTAATTTAATGGCAAGTTTCAAGTTCCTAGATTACCTGGAAATTGGTCAAAAGTCGATCACAAAATTCTCAACTTCAAATTAGTTTTCGAAATATCTCGATCCGTGCGCCACCTACCGGAATTGTTTTGATGAGGGATTGCATTGTCAGCAGCTTGTGACAAATGTGTAATGTTTCAAGTCTCTGACTGATCTGGAAGTTACTAAAAATCGATCGCAAAAGTCCAGGAGTCTTCTATTTTTTTTTGAAAGATTTGCAATTATATAGACCAGCGTTCCATCTATCGGAATTTTGATTTTTACTATTTGTAGTGTCACTGTTGCCTCAATTTAATGCCAAGTTTCAAGTTCCTAGGTTACCTGGAAGTTGGTCAAAAGTCGATCACAAAATTCTTAACTTCAAATTAGTTTTCGAAATATCTCGATCCGTACGCCACCTACCGGAATTGTTTTGATGAGGGATTGCATTGTCATCGGGTTGTGACAAATGTGTAAAGTTTCAAGTCTCTAACTAATATGGATGTTGATAAAAATCGATCGCAAAAGTGCAGGAGTCTTCTAATTTTTTTTAAGATTTGCAATTATATAGACCGGCGTTCCATCTATCGGAATTTTGATTTTTACTATTTGTAGTGTCACTATTGCCTCAATTTAATGCCAAGTTTCAAGTTCCTATGTTACCTGGAAATTGGTCAAAAGTCGATCACAAAATTCTGAATTTCAAATTAGTTTTCGAAATATCTCGATCCGTGCGCCACCTACCGGAATTGTTTTGATGAGGGATTGCATTGTCATCGGGCTGTGATAAATGTGTAAAGTTTCAAGTCTCTAACTAATATGGATGTTGCTAAAAATCGATCGCAAAAGTCCAGGAGTCTTCTAATTTTTTTTTAAAGATTTGCAATTATATAGACCAGCGTGCCATCTATCGGAATTTTGATTTTTACTATTTGTAGTGTCACTATTGCCTCAATTTAATGCCAAGTTTCAAGTTCCTAGGTTACCTGGAAGTTGGTCAAAAGTCGATCACAAAATTCGAAATATCTCGATCCGTGCGCCACCTACCGGAATTGTTTTGATGAGGGATTACATTGTCATCGGGTTGTGACAAATGTGTAAAGTTTCAAGTCTCTAACTAATATGGATGTTGCTAAAAATCATTCGCAAAAGTCCAGGAGTCTTCTATGTTTTTTTTAAGATTTGCAATTATTTAGACGAGCGTGCCATCTATCGGAATTTTGATTTTTACTATTTGTAGTGTCACTGTTGCCTCAATTTAATGCCAAGTTTCAAGTTCCTATCTACCGGAATTGTTTTGATGAGGGATTGCATTGTCATCGGGTTGTGACAAATGTGTAAAGTTTCAAGTCTCTAACTAATATGGATGTTGCTAAAAATCGTTCGCAAAAGTCCAGGAGTCTTCTAATGTTTTTTTTTAAGATTTGCAATTATATAGACCAGCGTGCCATCTATCGGAATTTTGATTTTTACTATTTGTAGTGTCACTGTTGCCTCAATTTAATGCCAAGTTTCAAGTTCCTAGGTTACCTGGAAGTTGGTCAAAAGTCGATCACAAAATTCTTAACTTCAAATTAGTTTTCGAAATATCTCGATCCGTGCGCCACCTACTGGAATTGTTTTGATGAGGGATTATATTGTCATTGGGTGGTGACAAATGAAGTCTCTAACTGATCTGTAAGTTACTAAAAATCGATCGCAAAAGGCCAGGATTCTTCTATTTTTTTTTAAAGATTTGCAATCATATAGACCAGCGTGCCATCTATCGGAATTTTGATTTTTACTATTTGTAGTGTCACTGTTGCCTCAATTTAATGCCAAGTTTCAAGTTTCTAGGTTACCTGGAAGTTGGTCAAAAGTCGATCACAAAATTCTAAACTTCAAATTAGTTTTCGAAATATCTCGATCCGTGCGCCACCTACCGGAATTGTTTTGATGTGGGATTGCATTGTCATCGGGTTGTGATAAATGTGTAAAGTTTCAAGTCTCTAACTAATATGGATGTTGCTAAAAATCGATCGCAAAAGTCCAGGAGTCTTCTAATGTTTTTTTTTTAAAGATTTGCAATTATATAGTCCAGCGTGCCATCTATCGGAATTTTGATTTTTACTATTTGTAGTGTCACTGTTGCCTTAATTTAATGGCAAGTTTCAAGTTCCTAGATTACCTGGAAATTGGTCAAAAGTCGATCACAAAATTCTCAACTTCAAATTAGTTTTCGAAATATCTCGATCCGTGCGCCACCTACCGGAATTGTTTTGATGAGGGATTGCATTGTCAGCAGCTTGTGACAAATGTGTAATGTTTCAAGTCTCTAACTGATCTGGAAGTTACTAAAAATCGATCGCAAAAGTCCAGGAGTCTTCTATTTTTTTTGAAAGATTTGCAATTATATAGACCAGCGTTCCATCTATCGGAATTTTGATTTTTACTATTTGTAGTGTCACTGTTGCCTCAATTTAATGCCAAGTTTCAAGTTCCTAGGTTACCTGGAAGTTGGTCAAAAGTCGATCACAAAATTCTTAACTTCAAATTAGTTTTCGAAATATCTCGATCCGTACGCCACCTACCGGAATTGTTTTGATGAGGGATTGCATTGTCATCGGGTTGTGACAAATGTGTAAAGTTTCAAGTCTCTAACTAATATGGATGTTGATAAAAATCGATCGCAAAAGTGCAGGAGTCTTCTAATTTTTTTTAAGATTTGCAATTATATAGACCGGCGTTCCATCTATCGGAATTTTGATTTTTACTATTTGTAGTGTCACTGTTGCCTCAATTTAATGCCAAGTTTCAAGTTCCTAGGTTACCTGGAAATTGTTCAAAAGTCGATCACAAGATTCTCAACTTCAAACTAGTTTTCGAAGTATCTCGATCCGTGCGCCAGCTACCACAATTGTTTTGATGAGGGATTGCATTGTCATCGGGTTGTGACAAATGTGTAAAGTTTCAAGTCTCTAACTAATATGGATGTTGCTAAAAATCGATCGCAAAAGTCCAGGAGTCTTCTAATTTTTTTTTTAAAGATTTGCAATTATATAGAACAGCGTGCCATCTATCGGAATTTTGATTTTTACTATTTGTAGTGTCACTATTGCCTCAATTTAATGCCAAGTTTCAAGTTCCAGGGTTACCTGGAAGTTGGTCAAAAGTCGATCACAAAATTCTGAATTTCAAATTAGTTTTCGAAATATCTCGATCCGTGCGCCACCTACCGGAATTGTTTTGATGAGGGATTGCATTGTCATCGGGCTGTGATAAATGTGTAAAGTTTCAAGTCTCTAACTAATATGGATGTTGCTAAAAATCGATCGCAAAAGTCCAGGAGTCTTCTAATTTTTTTTAAAGATTTGCAATTATATAGACCAGCGTGCCATCTATCGAAATTTTGATTTTTACTATTTGTAGTGTCACTATTGCCTCAATTTAATGCCAAGTTTCAAGTTCCTAGGTTACCTGGAAGTTGGTCAAAAGTCGATCACAAAATTCGAAATATCTCGATCCGTGCGCCACCTACCGGAATTGTTTTGATGAGGGATTACATTGTCATCGGGTTGTGACAAATGTGTAAAGTTTCAAGTCTCTAACTAATATGGATGTTGCTAAAAATCGTTCGCAAAAGTCCAGGAGTCTTCTATGTTTTTTTAAAGATTTGCAATTATTTAGACGAGCGTGCCATCTATCGGAATTTTGATTTTTACTATTTGTAGTGTCACTGTTGCCTCAATTTAATGCCAAGTTTCAAGTTCCTATCTACCGGAATTGTTTTGATGAGGGATTGCATTGTCATCGGGTTGTGACAAATGTGTAAAGTTTCAAGTCTCTAACTAATATGGATGTTGCTAAAAATCGTTCGCAAAAGTCCAGGAGTCTTCTAATGTTTTTTTTTAAGATTTGCAATTATTTAGACGAGCGTGCCATCTATCGGAATTTTGATTTTTACTATTTGTAGTGTCACTGTTGCCTCAATTTAATGCCAAGTTTCAAGTTCCTAGGTTACCTGGAAGTTGGTCAAAAGTCGATCACAAAATTCTTAACATCAAATTAGTTTTCGAAATATCTCGATCCGTGCGCCACCTACTGGAATTGTTTTGATGAGGGATTATATTGTTATTGGGTGGTGACAAATGAAGTCTCTAACTGATCTGTAAGTTACTAAAAATCGATCGCAAAAGTCCAGGATTCTTCTATTTTTTTTTAAAGATTTGCAATTATATAGACCAGCGTGCCATCTATCGGAATTTTGATTTTTACTATTTGTAGTGTCACTGTTGCCTCAATTTAATGCCAAGTTTCAAGTTTCTAGGTTACCTGGAAGTTGGTCAAAAGTCGATCACAAAATTCTAAACTTCAAATTAGTTTTCGAAATATCTCGATCCGTGCGCCACCTACCGGAATTGTTTTGATGTGGGATTGCATTGTCATCGGGTTGTGATAAATGTGTAAAGTTTCAAGTCTCTAACTAATATGGATGTTGCTAAAAATCGATCGCAAAAGTCCAGGAGTCTTCTAATGTTTTTTTTTAAAGATTTGCAATTATATAGTCCAGCGTGCCATCTATCGGAATTTTGATTTTTACTATTTGTAGTGTCACTGTTGCCTTAATTTAATGGCAAGTTTCAAGTTCCTAGATTACCTGGAAATTGGTCAAAAGTCGATCACAAAATTCTCAACTTCAAATTAGTTTTCGAAATATCTCGATCCGTGCGCCACCTACCGGAATTGTTTTGATGAGGGATTGCATTGTCAGCAGCTTGTGACAAATGTGTAATGTTTCAAGTCTCTAACTGATCTGGAAGTTACTAAAAATCGATCGCAAAAGTCCAGGAGTCTTCTATTTTTTTTGAAAGATTTGCAATTATATAGACCAGCGTTCCATCTATCGGAATTTTGATTTTTACTATTTGTAGTGTCACTGTTGCCTCAATTTAATGCCAAGTTTCAAGTTCCTAGGTTACCTGGAAGTTGGTCAAAAGTCGATCACAAAATTCTTAACTTCAAATTAGTTTTCGAAATATCTCGATCCGTACGCCACCTACCGGAATTATTTTGATGAGGGATTGCATTGTCATCGGGTGGTGACAAATGTGTAAAGTTTCAAGTCTCTGACTGATCTGGAAGTTACTAAAAATCGATCGCAAAAGTCCAGGAGTCTTCTATTTTTTTTTGAAGATTTGCAATTATATAGACCAGCGTGCCATCTATCGGAATTTTGATTTTAATATTTGTAGTGTCACTGTTGCCTCAATTTAATGCCAAGTTTCAAGTTACTAGTTTACCTGGAAATTGATCAAAAGTCGATCACAAAATTCTCAACTTCAAATTAGTTTTCGAAATATCTCGATCCGTGCGCCACCTACCGGAATTGTTTTGATGTGGGATTGCATTGTCATCGGGTGGTGACAAATGTGTAAAGTTTCTAGTCTCTAACTAATATGGATGTTGCTAAAAATCGATCGCAAAAGTCCAGGAGTCTTCTAATTTTTTTTTTAAAGATTTGCAATTATATAGACCACTGTTGCCTCAATTTAATGCCAAGTTTCAAGTTCCTAGGTTACCTGGAAGTTGGTCAAAAGTTGATCACAAAATTCTTAATTTCAAATTAGTTTTCGAAATATCTCGATCCGTGCGCCACCTACCGGAATTGTTTTGATGAGGGAGTGCATTGTCATCGGGTTTTGATAAATGTGTAAAGTTTCAAGTCTCTAACTAATATGGCCGTTGCTAAAAATCGATCGCAAAAGTCCAGGAGTCTTCTAATTTTTTTTTTAAAGATTTGCAATTATATAGACCAGCGTGCCATCTATCGGAATTTTAATTTTTACTATTTATAGTGTCACTGTTGCCTCAATTTAGTGCCAAGTTTCAAGTTCCTAGGTTACCTGGAAATTGATCAAAAGTCGATCACAAAATTCTCAGCTTCAAATTAATTTTCGAAATATCTCGATCCGTGCGCCACCTACCGGAATTGTTTTGATGTGGGATTGCATTGTCATCGGGTGGTGACAAATGTGTAAAGTTTCTAGTCTCTAACTAATATGGATGTTGCTAAAAATCGATCGCAAAAGTCCAGGAGTCTTCTAATTTTTTTTTTAAAGATTTGCAATTATATAGACCACTGTTGCCTCAATTTAATGCCAAGTTTCAAGTTCCTAGGTTACCTGGAAGTTGGTCAAAAGTTGATCACAAAATTCTTAATTTCAAATTAGTTTTCGAAATATCTCGATCCGTGCGCCACCTACCGGAATTGTTTTGATGAGGGAGTGCATTGTCATCGGGTTTTGATAAATGTGTAAAGTTTCAAGTCTCTAACTAATATGGCCGTTGCTAAAAATCGATCGCAAAAGTCCAGGAGTCTTCTAATTTTTTTTTTAAAGATTTGGAATTATATAGACCAGCGTGCCATCTATCGGAATTTTGATTTTTACTATTTGTAGTGTCACTGTTGCCTCAATTGAATGCCAAGTTTCAAGTTCCTAGGTTACCTGGAAATTGATCAAAAGTCGATCACAAAATTCTCAACTTCAAATTAGTTTTCGAAATATCTCGATCCGTGCGCCACCTACCGGAATTGTTTTGATGTGGGATTGCATTATCATTGGGTGGTGACTAATGTGTAAAGTTTCAAGTCTCCAACTAATATGGATGTTGCTAAAAATCGATCGCAAAAGTCCAGGAGTCTTCTAATTCTTTGAAAGATTTTCAATTATATAGACCAGCGTGCCATCTATCGGAATTTTGATTTTTACTATTTGTAGTGTCACTGTTGCCTCAATTTAATGCCAAGTTTCAATTTCCTAGGTTACCTGGAAGTTGGTCAAAAGTCGATCACAAAATTCTTAACTTCAAATTAGTTTTCGAAATATCTCGATCCGTGCGCCACCTACTGGAATTGTTTTGATGAGGGATTATATTGTCATTGGGTGGTGACAAATGAAGTCTCTAACTGATCTGTAAGTTACTAAAAATCGATCGCAAAAGTCCAGGATTCTTCTATTTTTTTTTTAAAGATTTGCAATTATATAGACCAGCGTGCCATCTATCGGAATTTTGATTTTTACTATTTGTAGTGCCACTGTTGCCTCAATTTAATGCCAAGTTTCAAGTTCCTAGGTTACCTGGAAGTTGGTCAAAAGTCGATCACAAAATTCTTAACTTTAAATTAGTTTTCGAAATATCTCGATCCGTGCGCCACCTACAGGAATTGTTTTGATGAGGGATTGCATTGTCGTCGGGTTGTGACAAATGTGTAAAGTGTCAAGTCTCTAGCTAATATGGCTGTTGCTAAAAATCGATCGCAAAAGTCCAGGAGTCTTCTAATTTTTTTTTAAGATTTGCAATTATATAGACCAGCGTGCCATCTATCGGAATTTTGATTTTTACTATTTGTAGTGTCACTGTTGCCTCAATTTAATGCCAAGTTTCAAGTTCCTAGGTTACCTGGAAATTGATCAAAAGTCGATCACAAAATTCTCTACTTCAAATTAGTTTTCGAAATATCTCGATCCGTGCGCCGCCTACCGGAATTGTTTTGATGAGGGATTGAATTGTCATCGGGTTGTGATAAATGTGTAAAGTTTCAAGTCTCTAACTAATATGGATGTTGCTAAAAATCGATCGCAAAAGTCCAGGAGTCTTCTAATGTTTTTTTTTTTTTAAGATTTGCAAATATATAGACCAGCGTGCCATCTATCGGAATTTTGATTTTTACTATTTGTAGTGTCACTGTTGCCTCAATTTAATGCTAAGTTTCAAGTTCCTAGGTTACCTGGAAGTTGGTCAAAAGTTGATCACAAAATTCTTAATTTCAAATTAGTTTTCGAAATATCTCGAACCGTGCGCCACATACCGGAATTGTTTTGATTAGGGAGTGCATTGTCATCGGGTTTTGATAAATGTGTAAAGTTTCAAGTCTCTAACTAATATGGCTGTTGCTAAAAATCGATCGCAAAAGTCCAGGAGTCTTCTAATTTTTTTTTTTAAGATTTGCAATTATATAGAACAGCGTGCCATCTATCGGAATTTTGATTTTTACTATTTGTAGTGCCACTGTTGCCTCAAATTAATGCCAAGTTTCAAGTTCCTAGGTTACCTGGAAGTTGGTCAAAAGTCGATCACAAAATTCTTAACTTCAAATTAGTTTTCGAAATATCTCGATCCGTGCGCCACCTACAGGAATTGTTTTGATGAGGGATTGCATTGTCAGCAGTTTGTGAAAAATGTGTAAAGTTACAAGTCTCCAACTGATCTGGAAGTTACTAAAAATCGATCGCAAAAGTCCAGGAGTCTTCTAATTTTTTTGAAAGATTTGCAATTATATAGACCAGCGTGCCATCTATCGGAATTTTGATTTTTACTATTTGTAGTGTCACTGTTGCCTCAATTTAATGCCAAGTTTCAAGTTCCTAGGTTACCTGGAAGTTGGTCAAAAGTCGCTCACAAAATTCTTAACTTCAAATTAGTTTTCGAAATATCTCGATCCGTGCGCCACCTACAGGAATTGTTTTGATGAGGGATTGCATTGTCATCGGGTTGTGATAAATGTGTAAAGTTTCAAGTCTCTAACTAAGATGGATGTTGCTAAAAATCGATCGCAACAGTCCAGGCGTCTTCTAAGGTTTTTTTTTAAAGATTTGCAATTATATAGACCAGCGTGCCATCTATCGGAATTTTAATTTTTACTATTTGTAGTGTCACTGTTGCCTCAATTTAATGCCAAGTTTCAAGTTCCTAGGTTACCTGGAAATTGATCAAAAGTCGATCACAAAATTCTCAACTTCAAATTAGTTTTCGAAATATCTTGATCCGTGCGCCACCTACCGGAATTGTTTTGATGACGGATAGCATTGTCATCGGGTTGTGATAAATGTGTTAAGTTTCAAGTCTCTAACTAATATGGATGTTGCTAAAAATCGATCGCAAAAGTCCAGGAGTCTTCTAATGTTTTTTTTTTAAGATTTGCAATTATATAGACCAGCGTGCCATCTATCGGAATTTTGACTTTTTTTATTTGTAGTGTCACTGTTGCCTCAATTTAATGCCATGTTTCACGTTCCTAGGTTACCTGGAAATTGGTCAAAAGTCTATCACAAAATTCTCAACTTCAAATTAGTTTTCGAAATATCTCGATCCGTGCGCCACCTACCGGAATTGTTTTGATGAGGGATGGCATTGTCATCGGGTTGTGACAAATGTGTAAAGTTTCAAGTCTCTAACTAATATGGATGTTGCTAAAAATCGTTCGCAAAAGTCCAGGAATCTTCTAATGTTTTTTTTTAAAGATTTGCAATTATTTAGACCAGCGTGCCATCTATCGGAATTTTGATTTTTACTATTTGTAGTGTCACTGTTGCCTCAATTTAATGCCAAGTTTCAAGTTCCTAGGTTACCTGGAAATTGTTCAAAAGTCGATCACAAAATTCTCAACTTCAAATTAGTTTTCGAAATATCTCGATCCGTGCGCCAGCTACCACAATTGTTTTGATGAGGGATTGCATTGTCATCGGGTTGTGATAAATGTGTAAAGTTTCAAGTCTCTAACTAATATGGATGGTGCTAAAAATCGATCGCAAAAGTCCAGGAGTCTTCTAATGTTTTTTTTTTTTAAAGATTTGCAATTATATAGACCAGCGTGCTATCTATCAGAATTTTGATTTTTACTATTTGTAGTGTCACTGTTGCCTCAATTTAATGCCAAGTTTCAAGTTCCTAGGTTACCTGGAAATTGTTCAAAAGTCGATCACAAGATTCTCAACTTCAAATTAGTTTTCGAAGTATCTCGATCCGTGCGCCAGCTACCACAATTGTTTTGATGAGGGATTGCATTGTCATCGGGTTGTGACAAATGTGTAAAGTTTCAAGTCTCTAACTAATATGGATGTTGCTAAAAATCGTTCGCAAAAGTCCAGGAGTCTTCTAATGTTTTTTTTAAGATTTGCAATTATTTAGACCAGCGTGCCATCTATCGGAATTTTGATTTTTACTATTTGTAGTGTCACTGTTGCCTCAATTTAATGCCAAATTTCAAGTTCCTAGGTTACCTGGAAATTGATCAAAAGTCGATCACAAAATTCTGAACTTCAAATTAGTTTTCGAAATATCTCGATCCGTGCGCCACCTACCGGAATTGTTTTGATGTGGGATTGCATTGTCATCGGGTGGTGACAAAAGTGTAAAGTTTCAAGTCTCTAACTAATATGGATGTTGCTAAAAATCGATCGCAAAAGTCCAGGAGTCTTCTAATTTTTTTTTTAAAGATTTGCAATTATATAGACCAGCGTGCCATCTATCGGAATTTTGATTTTTACTTTTTGTAGTGTCACTGTTGCCTCAATTTAATGCCAAGTTTCAAGTTCCTAGGTTGCCTGGAAGTTGGTCAAAAGTTGCTCACAAAATTCTTAACTTCAAATTAGTTTTCGAAATATCTCGATCCGTGCGCCACCTACAGGAATTGTTTTGATGAGGGATTGCATTGTCGTCGGGTTGTGACAAATGTGTAAAGTTTTAAGTCTCTAACTAATATGGATGTTGCTAGAAATCGATCGCAAAAGTCCAGGAGTCTTCTAATTTTTTTTTAAAGATTTGCAATTATATAGACCATCGTGCCATCTATCGGAATTTTGATTTTTACTATTTGTAGTGTCACTGTTGCCTCAATTTAATGCCAAGTTTCATGTTCCTAGGCTACCAGGAAATTGATCAAAAGTCGATCAAAATTTTCTCAACTTCAAATTAGTTTTCGAAATATCTCGATCCGTGCGCCACCTACCGGAATTGTTTTGATGAGGGATTGCATTGTCATCGGGTTGTGATGAATGTGTAAAATTTCAAGTCTCTAACTAATATGGATTTTGCTAAAAATCGATCGCAAAAGTCCAGGAGTCTTCTAATGTTTTTTTTTAAGATTTGCAATTATATAGACCACTGTTGCCTCAATTTAATGCCAAGTTTCAAGTTCCTAGATTACCTGGAAGTTGGTCAAAAGTCGATTACAAAATTCTCAACTTCAAATTAATTTTCGAAATATCTCAATCCGTGCGCCACCTACCGGAATTGTTTTCATGAGGGATTGCATTGTCATCGGGTGGTGACAAGTGTGTAAAGTTTCAAGTTTCTAAGTAATCTGGATGTTACTAAAAATCGATCGCAAAAGTCCAGGAGTCTTATATTTTTTTTGAAAGATTTACAATTATATAGACCAGCGTGCCATCTATCGGAATTTTGATTTTTATTATTTGTAGTGTCACTGTTGACTCAATTTAATGCCAAGTTTCAAGTTCCTAGGTTACCTGGAAATTGGTCAAAAGTCGATCACAAAATTCTCCACTTCAAATTAGTTTTCGAAATATCTCAATCCGTGCGCCACCTACCGGAATTGTTTTCATGAGGGATTGCATTGTCAGCAGGTTGTGACAAATGTGTAAAGTTTAAAGTCTCTAACTGATCTGGAAGTTACTAAAAATCGATGGCAAAAGTCCAGAAGTCTTCTAATTTTTTTGAAAGATTTGCAATTATATAGACCAGCGTGCCATCTATCGGAATTTTGATTTTTATTATTTGTAGTTTCACTGTTGCCCAAATTTAATGCCAAGTTTCAAGTTCCTAGGTTACCTGGAAATTGGCCAAAGTCGATCACAAAATTCTCAACCTACCGGAATTGTTTTGATGAGAGATTGCATTGTCATAAGGTTGTGACAAATGTGTAACCTTTCAAGTCTCTAACTAACCTGGAAGCTACTAAAAATCGATCGCAAAATTCCAGAAGTCTTTTAATATTTTTTTTAATTATCTCGACCAGTGTGACATCTATCGGAATTTCTTGTACAGCAGTTTTTATTGTCTGCAATTGTTCATATGTATGCAAATTTTCAATAATCTAGCTTACCGGGAAGTTCCTCAAATATGCGTCCCAAAATTTCAATTTTTAAAGGAATTTACCGTATTTCTTGACCCGTGCGCCACCTAGCGGATACTTTTTTCGTTCGCATTTCCTTGTCACGGAGCTCCGAACTATGTTCAGAGTTTCAACTGTCTAGCTCAACGAGAAGCTACCTAAAAATACTTTGCAACATTCCGAAATTGTTTTGATGAGGGATTGCATTGTCAGCAGCTTGTGACAAATGTGTAATGTTTCAAGTCTCTAACTGATCTGGAAGTTACTAAAAATCGATCGCAAAAGTCCAGGAGTCTTCTATTTTTTTTGAAAGATTTGCAATTATATAGACCAGCGTTCCATCTATCGGAATTTTGATTTTTACTATTTGTAGTGTCACTGTTGCCTCAATTTAATGCCAAGTTTCAAGTTCCTAGGTTACCTGGAAGTTGGTCAAAAGTCGATCACAAAATTCTTAACTTCAAATTAGTTTTCGAAATATCTCGATCCGTACGCCACCTACCGGAATTATTTTGATGAGGGATTGCATTGTCATCGGGTGGTGACAAATGTGTAAAGTTTCAAGTTACTAAAAATCGATCGCAAAAGTCCAGGAGTCTTCTATTTTTTTTTGAAGATTTGCAATTATATAGACCAGCGTGCCATCTATCGGAATTTTGATTTTAATATTTGTAGTGTCACTGTTGCCTCAATTTAATGCCAAGTTTCAAGTTACTAGTTTACCTGGAAATTGATCAAAAGTCGATCACAAAATTCTCAACTTCAAATTAGTTTTCGAAATATCTCGATCCGTGCGCCACCTACCGGAATTGTTTTGATGTGGGATTGCATTGTCATCGGGTGGTGACAAATGTGTAAAGTTTCTAGTCTCTAACTAATATGGATGTTGCTAAAAATCGATCGCAAAAGTCCAGGAGTCTTCTAATTTTTTTTTTAAAGATTTGCAATTATATAGACCACTGTTGCCTCAATTTAATGCCAAGTTTCAAGTTCCTAGGTTACCTGGAAGTTGGTCAAAAGTTGATCACAAAATTCTTAATTTCAAATTAGTTTTCGAAATATCTCGATCCGTGCGCCACCTACCGGAATTGTTTTGATGAGGGAGTGCATTGTCATCGGGTTTTGATAAATGTGTAAAGTTTCAAGTCTCTAACTAATATGGCCGTTGCTAAAAATCGATCGCAAAAGTCCAGGAGTCTTCTAATTTTTTTTTTAAAGATTTGGAATTATATAGACCAGCGTGCCATCTATCGGAATTTTAATTTTTACTATTTATAGTGTCACTGTTGCCTCAATTTAGTGCCAAGTTTCAAGTTACTAGGTTACCTGGAAATTGATCAAAAGTCGATCACAAAATTCTCAGCTTCAAATTAATTTTCGAAATATCTCGATCCGTGCGCCACCTACCGGAATTGTTTTGATGTGGGATTGCATTGTCATCGGGTGGTGACAAATGTGTAAAGTTTCTAGTCTCTAACTAATATGGATGTTGCTAAAAATCGATCGCAAAAGTCCAGGAGTCTTCTAATTTTTTTTTTAAAGATTTGCAATTATATAGACCACTGTTGCCTCAATTTAATGCCAAGTTTCAAGTTCCTAGGTTACCTGGAAGTTGGTCAAAAGTTGATCACAAAATTCTTAATTTCAAATTAGTTTTCGAAATATCTCGATCCGTGCGCCACCTACCGGAATTGTTTTGATGAGGGAGTGCATTGTCATCGGGTTTTGATAAATGTGTAAAGTTTCAAGTCTCTAACTAATATGGCCGTTGCTAAAAATCGATCGCAAAAGTCCAAGAGTCTTCTAATTTTTTTTTTAAAGATTTGGAATTATATAGACCAGCGTGCCATCTATCGGAATTTTGATTTTTACTATTTGTAGTGTCACTGTTGCCTCAATTGAATGCCAAGTTTCAAGTTCCTAGGTTACCTGGAAATTGATCAAAAGTCGATCACAAAATTCTCAACTTCAAATTAGTTTTCGAAATATCTCGATCCGTGCGCCACCTACCGGAATTGTTTTGATGTGGGATTGCATTATCATTGGGTGGTGACTAATGTGTAAAGTTTCAAGTCTCCAACTAATATGGATGTTGCTAAAAATCGATCGCAAAAGTCCAGGAGTCTTCTAATTCTTTGAAAGATTTTCAATTATATAGACCAGCGTGCCATCTATCGGAATTTTGATTTTTACTATTTGTAGTGTCACTGTTGCCTCAATTTAATGCCAAGTTTCAATTTCCTAGGTTAACTGGAAGTTGGTCAAAAGTCGATCACAAAATTCTTAACTTCAAATTAGTTTTCGAAATATCTCGATCCGTGCGCCACCTACTGGAATTGTTTTGATGAGGGATTATATTGTCATTGGGTGGTGACAAATGAAGTCTCTAACTGATCTGTAAGTTACTAAAAATCGATCGCAAAAGTCCAGGATTCTTCTATTTTTTTTTTTAAAGATTTGCAATTATATAGACCAGCGTGCCATCTATCGGAATTTTGATTTTTACTATTTGTAGTGCCACTGTTGCCTCAATTTAATGCCAAGTTTCAAGTTCCTAGGTTACCTGGAAGTTGGTCAAAAGTCGATCACAAAATTCTTAACTTTAAATTAGTTTTCGAAATATCTCGATCCGTGCGCCACCTACAGGAATTGTTTTGATGAGGGATTGCATTGTCGTCGGGTTGTGACAAATGTGTAAAGTGTCAAGTCTCTAGCTAATATGGCTGTTGCTAAAAATCGATCGCAAAAGTCCAGGAGTCTTCTAATTTTTTTTTAAGATTTGCAATTATATAGACCAGCGTGCCATCTATCGGAATTTTGATTTTTACTATTTGTAGTGTCACTGTTGCCTCAATTTAATGCCAAGTTTCAAGTTCCTAGGTTACCTGGAAATTGATCAAAAGTCGATCACAAAATTCTCTACTTCAAATTAGTTTTCGAAATATCTCGATCCGTGCGCCGCCTACCGGAATTGTTTTGATGAGGGATTGAATTGTCATCGGGTTGTGATAAATGTGTAAAGTTTCAAGTCTCTAACTAATATGGATGTTGCTAAAAATCGATCGCAAAAGTCCAGGAGTCTTCTAATGTTTTTTTTTTTTAAAGATTTGCAATTATATAGACCAGCGTGCTATCTATCAGAATTTTGATTTTTACTATTTGTAGTGTCACTGTTGCCTCAATTTAATGCCAAGTTTCAAGTTCCTAGGTTACCTGGAAATTGATCAAAAGTCGATCACAAAATTCTCTACTTCAAATTAGTTTTCGAAATATCTCGATCCGTGCGCCGCCTACCGGAATTGTTTTGATGAGGGATTGAATTGTCATCGGGTTGTGATAAATGTGTAAAGTTTCAAGTCTCTAACTAATATGGATGTTGCTAAAAATCGATCGCAAAAGTCCAGGAGTCTTCTAATGTTTTTTTTTTTTAAAGATTTGCAATTATATAGACCAGCGTGCCATCTATCGGAATTTTGATTTTTACTATTTGTAGTGTCACTGTTGCCTCAATTTAATGCCAAGTTTCAAGTTCCTAGGTTACCTGGAAATTGATCAAAAGTCGATCACAAAATTCTCTACTTCAAATTAGTTTTCGAAATATCTCGATCCGTGCGCCGCCTACCACAATTGTTTTGATGAGGGAAATGTGTAAAGTTTCAAGTCTCTAACTAATATGGATGGTGCTAAAAATCGATCGCAAAGGTCCAGGAGTCTTCTAATGTTTTTTTTTTAAGATTTGCAATTATATAGACCAGCGTGCTATCTATCGGAATTTTGATTTTTACTATTTGTAGTGTCACTGTTGCCTCAATTTAATGCCAAGTTTCAAGTTCCTAGGTTACCTGGAAATTGTTCAAAAGTCGATCACAAGATTCTCAACTTCAAATTAGTTTTCGAAGTATCTCGATCCGTGCGCCAGCTACCACAATTGTTTTGATGAGGGATTGCATTGTCATCGGGTTGTGACAAATGTGTAAAGTTTCAAGTCTCTAACTAATATGGATGTTGCTAAAAATCGATCGCAAAAGTCCAGGAGTCTTCTAATTCTTTGAAAGATTTGCAATTATATAGACCAGCGTGCCATCTATCGGAATTTTGATTTTTACTATTTGTAGTGTCACTGTTGCCTCAATTTAATGCTAAGTTTCAAGTTCCTAGGTTACCTGGAAGTTGGTCAAAAGTTGATCACAAAATTCTTAATTTCAAATTAGTTTTCGAAATATCTCGAACCGTGCGCCACATACCGGAATTGTTTTGATTAGGGAGTGCATTGTCATCGGGTTTTGATAAATTTGTAAAGTTTCAAGTCTCTAACTAATATGGCTGTTGCTAAAAATCGATCGCAAAAGTCCAGGAGTCTTCTAATTTTTTTTTTTAAGATTTGCAATTATATAGAACAGCGTGCCATCTATCGGAATTTTGATTTTTACTATTTGTAGTGCCACTGTTGCCTCAATTTAATGCCAAGTTTCAAGTTCCTAGGTTACCTGGAAGTTGGTCAAAAGTCGATCACAAAATTCTTAACTTCAAATTAGTTTTCGAAATATCTCGATCCGTGCGCCACCTACAGGAATTGTTTTGATGAGGGATTGCATTGTCAGCAGTTTGTGAAAAATGTGTAAAGTTACAAGTCTCCAACTGATCTGGAAGTTACTAAAAATCGATCGCAAAAGTCCAGGAGTCTTCTAATTTTTTTGAAAGATTTGCAATTATATAGACCAGCGTGCCATCTATCGGAATTTTGATTTTTACTATTTGTAGTGTCACTGTTGCCTCAATTTAATGCCAAGTTTCAAGTTCCTAGGTTACCTGGAAGTTGGTCAAAAGTCGCTCACAAAATTCTTAACTTCAAATTAGTTTTCGAAATATCTCGATCCGTGCGCCACCTACAGGAATTGTTTTGATGAGGGATTGCATTGTCATCGGGTTGTGATAAATGTGTAAAGTTTCAAGTCTCTAACTAAGATGGATGTTGCTAAAAATCGATCGCAACAGTCCAGGCGTCTTCTAAGGTTTTTTTTTAAAGATTTGCAATTATATAGACCAGCGTGCCATCTATCGGAATTTTAATTTTTACTATTTGTAGTGTCACTGTTGCCTCAATTTAATGCCAAGTTTCAAGTTCCTAGGTTACCTGGAAATTGATCAAAAGTCGATCACAAAATTCTCAACTTCAAATTAGTTTTCGAAATATCTTGATCCGTGCGCCACCTACCGGAATTGTTTTGATGACGGATAGCATTGTCATCGGGTTGTGATAAATGTGTTAAGTTTCAAGTCTCTAACTAATATGGATGTTGCTAAAAATCGATCGCAAAAGTCCAGGAGTCTTCTAATGTTTTTTTTTTTAAGATTTGCAATTATATAGACCAGCGTGCCATCTATCGGAATTTTGACTTTTTTTATTTGTAGTGTCACTGTTGCCTCAATTTAATGCCAAGTTTCAAGTTCCTAGGTTACCTGGAAATTGTTCAAAAGTCGATCACAAGATTCTCAACTTCAAATTAGTTTTCGAAGTATCTCGATCCGTGCGCCAGCTACCACAATTGTTTTGATGAGGGATTGCATTGTCATCGGGTTGTGACAAATGTGTAAAGTTTCAAGTCTCTAACTAATATGGATGTTGCTAAAAATCGATCGCAAAAGTCCAGGATTCTTCTATTTTTTTTTTAAAGATTTGCAATTATATAGACCAGCGTGCCATCTATCGGAATTTTGATTTTTACTATTTGTAGTGCCACTGTTGCCTCAATTTAATGCCAAGTTTCAAGTTCCTAGGTTACCTGGAAGTTGGTCAAAAGTCGATCACAAAATTCTTAACTTTAAATTAGTTTTCGAAATATCTCGATCCGTGCGCCACCTACAGGAATTGTTTTGATGAGGGATTGCATTGTCGTCGGGTTGTGACAAATGTGTAAAGTGTCAAGTCTCTAGCTAATATGGCTGTTGCTAAAAATCGATCGCAAAAGTCCAGGAGTCTTCTAATTTTTTTTTAAGATTTGCAATTATATAGACCAGCGTGCCATCTATCGGAATTTTGATTTTTACTATTTGTAGTGTCACTGTTGCCTCAATTTAATGCCAAGTTTCAAGTTCCTAGGTTACCTGGAAATTGATCAAAAGTCGATCACAAAATTCTCTACTTCAAATTAGTTTTCGAAATATCTCGATCCGTGCGCCGCCTACCGGAATTGTTTTGATGAGGGATTGAATTGTCATCGGGTTGTGATAAATGTGTAAAGTTTCAAGTCTCTAACTAATATGGATGTTGCTAAAAATCGATCGCAAAAGTCCAGGAGTCTTCTAATGTTTTTTTTTTTTAAAGATTTGCAATTATATAGACCAGCGTGCTATCTATCAGAATTTTGATTTTTACTATTTGTAGTGTCACTGTTGCCTCAATTTAATGCCAAGTTTCAAGTTCCTAGGTTACCTGGAAATTGATCAAAAGTCGATCACAAAATTCTCTACTTCAAATTAGTTTTCGAAATATCTCGATCCGTACGCCGCCTACCGGAATTGTTTTGATGAGGGATTGAATTGTCATCGGGTTGTGATAAATGTGTAAAGTTTCAAGTCTCTAACTAATATGGATGTTGCTAAAAATCGATCGCAAAAGTCCAGGAGTCTTCTAATGTTTTTTTTTTTTAAAGATTTGCAATTATATAGACCAGCGTGCCATCTATCGGAATTTTGATTTTTACTATTTGTAGTGTCACTGTTGCCTCAATTTAATGCCAAGTTTCAAGTTCCTAGGTTACCTGGAAATTGATCAAAAGTCGATCACAAAATTCTCTACTTCAAATTAGTTTTCGAAATATCTCGATCCGTGCGCCGCCTACCACAATTGTTTTGATGAGGGAAATGTGTAAAGTTTCAAGTCTCTAACTAATATGGATGGTGCTAAAAATCGATCGCAAAGGTCCAGGAGTCTTCTAATGTTTTTTTTTTAAGATTTGCAATTATATAGACCAGCGTGCTATCTATCGGAATTTTGATTTTTACTATTTGTAGTGTCACTGTTGCCTCAATTTAATGCCAAGTTTCAAGTTCCTAGGTTACCTGGAAATTGTTCAAAAGTCGATCACAAGATTCTCAACTTCAAATTAGTTTTCGAAGTATCTCGATCCGTGCGCCAGCTACCACAATTGTTTTGATGAGGGATTGCATTGTCATCGGGTTGTGACAAATGTGTAAAGTTTCAAGTCTCTAACTAATATGGATGTTGCTAAAAATCGATCGCAAAAGTCCAGGAGTCTTCTAATTCTTTGAAAGATTTGCAATTATATAGACCAGCGTGCCATCTATCGGAATTTTGATTTTTACTATTTGTAGTGTCACTGTTGCCTCAATTTAATGCTAAGTTTCAAGTTCCTAGGTTACCTGGAAGTTGGTCAAAAGTTGATCACAAAATTCTTAATTTCAAATTAGTTTTCGAAATATCTCGAACCGTGCGCCACATACCGGAATTGTTTTGATTAGGGAGTGCATTGTCATCGGGTTTTGATAAATTTGTAAAGTTTCAAGTCTCTAACTAATATGGCTGTTGCTAAAAATCGATCGCAAAAGTCCAGGAGTCTTCTAATTCTTTGAAAGATTTGCAATTATATAGAACAGCGTGCCATCTATCGGAATTTTGATTTTTACTATTTGTAGTGCCACTGTTGCCTCAATTTAATGCCAAGTTTCAAGTTCCTAGGTTACCTGGAAGTTGGTCAAAAGTCGATCACAAAATTCTTAACTTCAAATTAGTTTTCGAAATATCTCGATCCGTGCGCCACCTACAGGAATTGTTTTGATGAGGGATTGCATTGTCAGCAGTTTGTGAAAAATGTGTAAAGTTACAAGTCTCCAACTGATCTGGAAGTTACTAAAAATCGATCGCAAAAGTCCAGGAGTCTTCTAATTTTTTTGAAAGATTTGCAATTATATAGACCAGCGTGCCATCTATCGGAATTTTGATTTTTACTATTTGTAGTGTCACTGTTGCCTCAATTTAATGCCAAGTTTCAAGTTCCTAGGTTACCTGGAAGTTGGTCAAAAGTCGCTCACAAAATTCTTAACTTCAAATTAGTTTTCGAAATATCTCGATCCGTGCGCCACCTACAGGAATTGTTTTGATGAGGGATTGCATTGTCATCGGGTTGTGATAAATGTGTAAAGTTTCAAGTCTCTAACTAAGATGGATGTTGCTAAAAATCGATCGCAACAGTCCAGGCGTCTTCTAAGGTTTTTTTTTAAAGATTTGCAATTATATAGACCAGCGTGCCATCTATCGGAATTTTAATTTTTACTATTTGTAGTGTTACTGTTGCCTCAATTTAATGCCAAGTTTCAAGTTCCTAGGTTACCTGGAAATTGATCAAAAGTCGATCACAAAATTCTCAACTTCAAATTAGTTTTCGAAATATCTTGATCCGTGCGCCACCTACCGGAATTGTTTTGATGACGGATAGCATTGTCATCGGGTTGTGATAAATGTGTTAAGTTTCAAGTCTCTAACTAATATGGATGTTGCTAAAAATCGATCGCAAAAGTCCAGGAGTCTTCTAATGTTTTTTTTTTTAAGATTTGCAATTATATAGACCAGCGTGCCATCTATCGGAATTTTGACTTTTTTTATTTGTAGTGTCACTGTTGCCTCAATTTAATGCCATGTTTCACGTTCCTAGGTTACCTGGAAATTGGTCAAAAGTCTATCACAACTCAACTTCAAATTAGTTTTCGAAATATCTCGATCCGTGCGCCACCTACCGGAATTGTTTTGATGAGGGATGGCATTGTCATCGGGTTGTGACAAATGTGTAAAGTTTCAAGTCTCTAACTAATATGGATGTTGCTAAAAATCGTTCGCAAAAGTCCAGGAGTCTTCTAATGTTTTTTTTTAAAGATTTGCAATTATTTAGACCAGCGGGCCATCTATCGGAATTTTGATTTTTACTATTTGTAGTGTCACTGTTGCCTCAATTTAATGCCAAGTTTCAAGTTCCTAGGTTACCTGGAAATTGTTCAAAAGTCGATCACAAAATTCTCAACTTCAAATTAGTTTTCGAAGTATCTCGATCCGTGCGCCAGCTACCACAATTGTTTTGATGAGGGATTGCATTGTCATCGGGTTGTGATAAATGTGTAAAGTTTCAAGTCTCTAACTAATATGGATGGTGCTAAAAATCGATCGCAAAAGTCCAGGAGTCTTCTAATGTTTTTTTTTTTAAAGATTTGCAATTATATAGACCAGCGTGCTATCTATCAGAATTTTGATTTTTACTATTTGTAGTGTCACTGTTCCCTCAATTTAATGCCAAGTTTCAAGTTCCTAGGTTACCTGGAAATTGTTCAAAAGTCGATCACAAGATTCTCAACTTCAAATTAGTTTTCGAAGTATCTCGATCCGTGCGCCAGCTACCACAATTGTTTTGATGAGGGATTGCATTGTCATCGGGTTGTGACAAATGTGTAAAGTTTCAAGTCTCTAACTAATATGGATGTTGCTAAAAATCGTTCGCAAAAGTCCAGGAGTCTTCTAATGTTTTTTTTAAGATTTGCAATTATTTAGACCAGCGTGCCATCTATCGGAATTTTGATTTTTACTATTTGTAGTGTCACTGTTGCCTCAATTTAATGCCAAATTTCAAGTTCCTAGGTTACCTGGAAATTGATCAAAAGTCGATCACAAAATTCTGAACTTCAAATTAGTTTTCGAAATATCTCGATCCGTGCGCCACCTACCGGAATTGTTTTGATGTGGGATTGCATTGTCATCGGGTGGTGACAAATGTGTAAAGTTTCAAGTCTCTAACTAATATGGATGTTGCTAAAAATCGATCGCAAAAGTCCAGGAGTCTTCTAATTTTTTTTTTAAAGATTTGCAATTATATAGACCAGCGTGCCATCTATCGGAATTTTGATTTTTACTTTTTGTAGTGTCACTGTTGCCTCAATTTAATGCCAAGTTTCAAGTTCCTAGGTTGCCTGGAAGTTGGTCAAAAGTCGCTCACAAAATTCATAACTTCAAATTAGTTTTCGAAATATCTCGATCCGTGCGCCACCTACAGGAATTGTTTTGATGAGGGATTGCATTGTCGTCGGGTTGTGACAAATGTGTAAAGTTTTAAGTCTCTAACTAATATGGATGTTGCTAGAAATCGATCGCAAAAGTCCAGGAGTCTTCTAATTTTTTTTTAAAGATTTGCAATTATATAGACCATCGTGCCATCTATCGGAATTTTGATTTTTACTATTTGTAGTGTCACTGTTGCCTCAATTTAATGCCAAGTTTCAAGTTCCTAGGCTACCAGGAAATTGATCAAAAGTCGATCAAAATTTTCTCAACTTCAAATTAGTTTTCGAAATATCTCGATCCGTGCGCCACCTACCGGAATTGTTTTGATGAGGGATTGCATTGTCATCGGGTTGTGATGAATGTGTAAAATTTCAAGTCTCTAACTAATATGGATTTTGCTAAAAATCGATCGCAAAAGTCCAGGAGTCTTCTAATGTTTTTTTTTAAGATTTGCAATTATATAGACCACTGTTGCCTCAATTTAATGCCAAGTTTCAAGTTCCTAGATTACCTGGAAGTTGGTCAAAAGTCGATTACAAAATTCTCAACTTCAAATTAATTTTCGAAATATCTCAATCCGTGCGCCACCTACCGGAATTGTTTTCATGAGGGATTGCATTGTCATCGGGTGGTGACAAGTGTGTAAAGTTTCAAGTTTCTAAGTAATCTGGATGTTACTAAAAATCGATCGCAAAAGTCCAGGAGTCTTATATTTTTTTTGAAAGATTTACAATTATATAGACCAGCGTGCCATCTATCGGAATTTTGATTTTTATTATTTGTAGTGTCACTGTTGACTCAATTTAATGCCAAGTTTCAAGTTCCTAGGTTACCTGGAAATTGGTCAAAAGTCGATCACAAAATTCTCCACTTCAAATTAGTTTTCGAAGTATCTCAATCCGTGCGCCACCTACCGGAATTGTTTTCATGAGGGATTGCATTGTCAGCAGGTTGTAACAAATGTGTAAAGTTTAAAGTCTCTAACTGATCTGGAAGTTACTAAAAATCGATGGCAAAAGTCCAGAAGTCTTCTAATTTTTTTGAAAGATTTGCAATTATATAGACCAGCGTGCCATCTATCGGAATTTTGATTTTTATTATTTGTAGTTTCACTGTTGCCCAAATTTAATGCCAAGTTTCAAGTTCCTAGGTTACCTGGAAATTGGCCAAAGTCGATCACAAAATTCTCAACCTACCGGAATTGTTTTGATGAGAGATTGCATTGTCATAAGGTTGTGACAAATGTGTAACCTTTCAAGTCTCTAACTAACCTGGAAGCTACTAAAAATCGATCGCAAAATTCCAGAAGTCTTTTAATATTTTTTTTAATTATCTCGACCAGTGTGACATCTATCGGAATTTCTTGTACAGCAGTTTTTATTGTCTGCAATTGTTCATATGTATGCAAATTTTCAATAATCTAGCTTACCGGGAAGTTCCTCAAATATGCGTCCCAAAATTTAAATTTTTAAAGGAATTTACCGTATTTCTTGACCCGTGCGCCACCTAGCGGATACTTTTTTCGTTCGCATTTCCTTGTCACGGAGCTCCGAACTATGTTCAGAGTTTCAACTGTCTAGCTCAACGAGAAGCTACCTAAAAATACTTTGCAACATTCCGAAATTTCGTATGAAAAAGGTGGGGCAAACAAGAAAGCGACTTAATAGGTTTGTTTATTGGGCTGCTCTAGCTTACGCCAGATTGAGATATTTCACAAAATTGTGTTTAACGAACAATTTTCTTGCTCTAGGTTGCTCTTTTTTTTGTTTCATGAGTACGCTCAAAACAAAACTAGAGTAAGTTAGAGCAGAGAAGCAATTGTCAGTCAGGAAAAAATAAATTTTTGAAAACTTCAAAACAATTAGCTTGCAAGAAAATCAATGTTTGTGTAAACGTGAACTTGAATTAATTTTGAAGATTAAAACAAAAAAACCAATTAAAAATAAACTATCGAGATTCAAGTGTTTCATGGCATTTCTGCTCCGAGTTGCTCTAAATTGCTCTATTTCTATTATGACAGCTGCCCTGCTCTGCTCTGCTCTAACCTGCTCTGAACTTTTTTTTGGTCAGTAAACAAACCTAATATAAAGGTTTTAAAAAAACTGAAAATAATTATAGTTGTGACTTTGTCGTCATAATGCAATTGAATGAGAGAGAAAAAAGAAACGAATGGTTGATCATTATCATTAGCAATTGCAGCTCAAACAAAAAAAAACTCATCCATATTTATGTAGGCATACTCAAATCCTCTTTCTTATCTGAGAGGCTTAGATAACGTAACCAAAAGTTAGGCACACTGGCTCCAAGTGTACAACTGCACTAGCATAGGTAATTAAATATGTACATAAGGATGAACGTGAGAAAAAAAAATTATTTATAATTTCGTTTAAATAACATATTATGTACTTACATGCAAAGCATTTCGGCGTAGCGTTGAGACCTCATCGCGTAGTGCTGAAAGTTAATGTGTTATTTTGACTGTTCTCTAAAGTTACCGGCTTCCAGCAACTAGTTATGACTCTTTTCTTACAAATTATGATTTACCTACATTTGTCACTTATATGACGAACAATCGCAATATACTAAAAAAAAATCCACATTTATCCTACAAACTTCAGCTCGTTTCTGGGCTATTTTTGTTCCACCCACTGTAGCCGCTTGCTTGGGCTGAGCACCAAGTGAGTGAAAAACTTTGAGAGAGAGGCAAAGCTAGGTTTGATTACAAATTAAATATTTAAGTGAGAATGAAGCAGAAAAAAAGAACTTCGATTTCTCCAAGAAAAAAAATACCGTATGTATATGGATATGCAATTTAGTAAAACTTATGTCAGCCTAGATGGGAGAAATAACAAAAACAACAATAGCTGTTGTGAGGGAGGCTAACAATTACATTTATACCAACATACAGCAGATTAAAATTTGCTAGAAAGAAAATTATTCTTAACTTTAGTGTCACTACCTTAATTATTAGGTTAAATTCACTAATTATATTTCATTAAATATGGTGCACAAAGGGTGCTTCGTTAAATTTCATGTTCGATTAAATTCAATTTATACTAACTTAAATCGCTTTTACTAATTAGTGTTTCGAAAGTGAATCGATATGCCAGTTTGTAACGAATTTCTCCCGAATGCTGCCATATACTAATGAAGAAGGGGCAGGCGCATGCTTCCGAGACGGGTCTGCATACCTTGCTATGCTACGGTCTGGCTCAGGGAAAATGGGCGTGGGCTTGTCTCGGTTACATACAGCGAAAATAAAGCAGCGAATATACCAAAAATAATAAAGTGTATTAATACAGCGATAACAAGGAGTGGATACAACCAGCCATGGAGGGATAGAAAAGATGAAATTTTCCCTCCTTGTCTTTACCCACCCAACCTGTTAATGGATTCCGACTTTATTTCCATTAACCCAATGATCATTTATTAATCCTGGAATACTAACCTTTCCCTACATTTCGTCATCCAAATGAAATACTTAGAATTTCATATTTAATATTACAATGAAATCATAATTACATTTATTGAATATTTTTCATTCAGTATACCGAAAAATTCATTCATCCTACTCTCATGTTAAAAAAAATATTTAACGATTTACAATTTAGGTAAGAAGAAAAGAGAATAACAAAAAAAATTTTAAGCTCAACCGGTCTAATGTTAATTTACTCTAATATATACATTTTAAAAGTTTAAGGCTATCAAATTCAAAAAAAATAAAACTATACCGGGCTAATGTCTAAATACATTTTTAATATATATGTACATCCGATTTTCAAATATTAATAATTCTTTTGTTTTTCTTAACTTTGCTAATTTTAATACTAGACTAGAAAACAATTGATTTTTGCAAATCCTTTTTATTCGCAAGCCCCAAACGAAACTCTGATTAGAATCATAGTTTCGATTTTTATGAAATAATATACGAATAGAAATATAGAAACGAATAGACTAAAGACACGAACTCGCGCCAAAGAAAAAAAATATGCAAACGAAATGACTTAGGAAACGAACGAAGTTTTATGCGAACCAACGTGTTCGAACGCAACCGAATTTAAAATTTCAATTCTCTCTTCGAAAGAAACCAAAGTAAGTGATTTTTAAATTAACCCGTATTAACTAACAAAAATCCTACCATATCGCCAAATGTTAAAGAATTTCAAGTACATATGTATGTATATAATTGAGTATTAATATTACTTACTTGATTTCCATCCATGCGACGTTGAGCTCAGCGACGATGACGGAGTGTTGTAAGTTCGATGTGTGCTAGCGACCATGTCTGCTAGTGCTGAAAGTTAATTATTAATTTACACTGGCAACATGTTAGGTGTTAAACATTTTCATCACTAAGCTCTGAAAGAGTTTGATTAAACGAATGGTGATGATGAACTAAGACGTTTCCGGTATCACCAGGTACCGTGAAATTAGACCCGACAAGGCAAATTTGCGACCATTATCGATTTCCGAACCCAAAAATCTTTAAGAAAAATGGTTAATCCTATATAAAATTCAAACATTAATTTTCCATTTTACTCTAACCTTTCTTCTTTACTTATAAATGAATAGTTGGAGGAAAAGGAAACAAAAAAAAGAAAATCCTAGCAATTTAACTAACCTTACGCCAAGTAAACTACATTCTCAAATTAACAATTTCAAAAAAAAAATATACAAAATTTAAAAATAATAAGAATGACAAATAAAAGAATATTAAATTTCCTGGGGATCTCTGCATTAGAGTGTTCCTCGATAGGCACTTCCTGGGCTTCCAGCCGTATACTCGAGCACCAGCATTGACAAGGTTAAAGATGATTTAAGTGGGCTCATTGGCCTCTTTACAATAATTGCTTTCTTTAGCAAGATTTGAAATTCATTTCATTTTTCGTCTTTTTTTTCCTTTTTATTTCTTAACTGTAGAGTATGTAATTTCTTTTTTTTTTTTTTTTTCTTTCACGTTTCACAAACAAAAGTTTCGGGATTTTCGGGGTTTTATGGATTAAACAATCTAACAAACTTTTATATATGTATTTTTAGTTCATTTTCACTTTTTGTTCTTTTTATTTGTTCATTATCTAATAATTAATTTCAAATTTTTGGTTTTTGGTTCCTCCAACGTTGTTCCACATTTTATCGAAATTTTTCCTCTATTTTTTTCTTTTATGTTCTTATGCCCTCTTTAAAAACAATTTTCGAATTTTCAAAGTTTCTTTTTTTTTTTTATAACGTTTCAATCACTTTTTATTTATGTTAATTTATGATTTTTCGAATTTCGTATAAACGTTTATCGAATTTTGGGGACTTATGCCCTCTTTAAAAGTTGTTTTTTTTTTTAAACATTTCATTTTTAAAATTTTTGTCCACTTAACACCACTTTACACTTGCCCCGACTTGGCCTTTTTTTTTAACTTTGGGGTGGAAACACTCGCGTGTTCGGGTTCGAGGGGTTTGTTCTCGCCCGCCGTGGTAGTCGATCCGCTGTCTGCAATAAACTGTCTTTCTGGTGTCCGGCTACCGTTTTTATAGCCTCTATTCCCATGCTTTTTCCTTGGTTGTTCATATGCGAAACGGGATAATCGCCTGATTTTCCTGTTAGATTTTCTCTTGATATGCAAATTTTTGTTCTTTTCATATCTATTGACCAATCGCTTCATTACGCGTGTAGGGAGACAAACAAATAACGTCACAGATCACGCCACCCAAATTTGCTATATCATAAACAGTTTTTTATACCGAATATACCAGCATAATATTGTATTAGTTGGAAAAACTTGGAACTTTTTATCATCAACAATCCATCTATGGACGCTTGACCAACGATCATCTTTAAACTTTTATGAGTCTTTATCTTCTACGATTCGATCTTGGGAACTCTTTCCATGAAGTCGCATACTTCTCAAACTTTCCTTGGCGGAATCTAGAGTGCTTTATTTTTAAAGCAGGACGACATTTTACATCTTATCCAGCACTTAGGATAGTTAAATGAGAATTGGACCAGTTTCATATATAGAGAAGGGTCAGTTGAGGACCAGTCTGGTCCAGCATTCATATTGGTTACGCAATCGCTTGCAGCAAGTTGAATTGGTTGCGTGGTACATATGGGTAAACTGTACCTTCAAAATGAACAACTTCGCTCTGCGCCACAATTTGAGAACCACCTTGTTGTTGTTGTTAACATAATCACCTTAGTTATGCTCACCTTGGTTAAGCTCAGTTAGTTATGCTCACTTGCAGTTTTTCTAAAGGGTCGAATACATAAAGCTTTGTTAACCTCGCCTGACATTTGCTACCTCAAAACTTTGCGTCGAACTTCAGAGGTATGCTACAATGAACGCCTTGACGCTTCTCTTTTATACATTTGTTTTCGTCATTTTTTTCTTTGCATTCGTAGTGTTTTAGTTAATTTATTAATTTAATAAAGAAAAAATGAATTAATTATTATTTTCTCCAACATTTTATTCTTTAATTGAAGCAAAGTCATCAACATCTGATTGTCAAAGCAAGCAAAGCAAGCAAAATTTGAGAGTTTGCCAAATTTCAACCTCGCTTCAACTTTGAGGTCTCCAATTTGCCATGCTTGGTTTAAATACGTATACTGAACTTTTCTGTCAAAGTCAAAGTTTGAGGTAAAGCCAAAATAAAGTTTTATGTAACTGACCCATAAGTATTAGTGTCCGCTCAGTGATTGCATCTCACATATATTCACATACGTGCGTTGTCAAGTGTGTGTTAGTAGTTTGCATTTCCGTGGCTTTTCTGTTAAGTTAACATTTTGTGCTCGCTCGCTCATTTCTTTTTCATGCTAACACACTGCTCTGTTCGTGCGTTAGATCACATCGAACGCAACTTTTAGGTTGCAGCAGTGGGGCATTAATCAAGTCCGAACACTGTTCGAACCAAAGTTGAAGTAATCAAGCGAACATGTTGCCATACAACCTTCCTATGCAAGTGACGTTTCGAAGTTGATATCGCGCTGTGGATATTCGAATATTGCCTTCAAATGTTGACATCAGTAGGGTGATCGTCATAAATCCCCCCAACCAGACAGAAGCTAACCCATGCTAGTCGGTAACCAGCGGCTGCACTCAAAATTATTTTATTGGTGTTTGCTTTATATTCGCTTATTTAGTTGTTTTGAAAAAAAAAAATTGTGTTCTGTTAATTTTGTTTTGTGTATTTTCATGACCAGATGTCCTTAGAGTGGTAAGTGCCTTTATGACTGCTCCCTATATCCTCTAGCAGATAATAAGCATTTCCCATCTTCTTAACCACTTTGGCTTTAATACCTTTCGGGGCAAGTTTGGCGTTGAAATGTTTTGCCAAATTACTCTGCACAAAGTTTCTCCGTATTACGGTTTGTCCTGGCGTAAACTCCCGTTTGCGCGTGCGTAGGTTGTATGTACGTGAGTTTTTCTCATATGCAAGCTTTATCTTGGAATTCACCGATTCGCGAATGAGAGCAAATTGATCTTCCCTACTAAGTCTCGCGCTACCCTCAGATAATAATCCCAGATTTTTCAAGATACCGTAGTCTTTTCCGTGTGTCACCATATTCTGTCCAAAAACAATGAAATACGGCGACTGACCAATTGTGCTGTGTAACCCGTTCCGTAAAGAACAATTGATACGTAGGTATCCCAATTCCGTTGGTCCGTGCGTACAAACGATCTCAAAGCTTCGTTAATTGAGCGATTTACACGATCTGATGCGTTGGCCTGAGGTGAATATACCGCGGTCCGCACATGGCTAATTCCATGTTCGTCAATAAAATTGTGAAACTCTTTACTGACAAATTGGCTTCCGTTATCGGATACTATTGTCTGAGGTACCCCAAAACAATCAAAAATATTAGTTTTCAGAAAATCTATTATCAAGTTGGTTGTGAACTTTCTTAGTGGATTCAAAAATGTGAATTTCGAAAAATGGTCGAGGACAATGAGAATGCCTATCTTTCCCTTCTTCGATCTCGGAAAAGGTCCAATGAGATCGATGTACAATCGCTGAAATGGTCGCTCTGACTCGGCTTGCTGCCCCATCGGTGGGCGAAGCGAATACGATGGCGTCTTCGAGGTTTTGCAAAGGTCACATGATAGTACGTAATTTTTTATATCATTTACCATTCCAGGCCAATATAAATGTCTTCTTACCAGCTCAATCGTCTTGGCCACACCACCGTGTGCTGAACTAGGCGAGTTATGAGCCGAGTAAATAGCACTTTCTCTCAGTTCGGTCGGCACAAACAATTTCCATGCCTCTTCCTCAAGGGGCATATTGGTGTCGAAATTATTCCTATAATAAATGAATTTGCCAATCACTTTGTAGTCTGGCATATCACTGTTGGAAAACTTTTCCCGCAATTCTCGGTACTTGTAAGATTCAAAGTGAGGAGACTCTAAATCTATCTCTGGCAAAGTCTCTCACTCTATCTCTTCAACATTACCGATTTCCTCAAAAGTTCGAGATAACGCGTCAGCGACTTTATTTTCGGTCCCCTTTCTATGTTCTATTGTGAAGCTATAACCTTGTAGTTTCAGGGCCCACCGCGCTAACCTTCCGCTTAGATCTTTTTGTCGCATTAGCCATTTAAGGCTCGCGTGGTCGGTGACGACTTTGAAATCGTGTCCTTCGATATAAGGCCTAAATTTCTTAATTGCCATTACCACTGCGAGACATTCCAGTTCAGTGACGGTATAATTTCGTTGCGCTCTGTTCAGTTTGTGCGACATGAATGCAATAGGTTTTTCGTCGCCATTTTCATCAGCTTGAGCTAACAAACCACCGACACCGTACTGGCATGCATCACATTGGACAATGAACTGGTTAGAATAATTAGGGTGAATCAATAGTGGTGCCGTTGTAAGCTTATTTTTAAATTGTTGGAAGGCATCTTCAGCTTCTGGGTTCCAAGCAAACTTCTTTTTCTTACAGAGCAGTTCGGTTCGTGGAAACGTTAGACTAGCATAGTCGGCAATAAAGCGCCTATACCACCCTGCCATTCCCAAAAATTGGCGTACTTGTCGAATGGTTTTCGGGAGTGGATACTCAGCAATAGCCTTTACCTTATCCTCATCTACCGCTAGTGTGCCATTCCCAACTATAAATCCTAAATATTTCACTCTATTCAGACCAAAACTACTCTTCTTAATGTTAATGGTTAACCCTGCTTTACGTAAGTGTGCCGCCACTTCCAACAGGTGCGATATGTGTTCTTCGAATGTTTGTGAGACAATTAACAAGTCGTCAAGGTATACGAAAACGTGAGTCTTAAGATTATAGGGGATAACCATATCCATCAATCGACACATCGTTTGTGGCGCATTACAGAGGACAAAGGGCATCCGAGTAAATTGGTATAAAGGTCGATTGGGTATGGTGAATGCTGTTTTGGGGCGTGAATCCTTTGACAAACTAATTTGCCCGAAGGCATCCTTCAGGGCAATTTTCGATATGCAATGTACCGGCGGTAGCCGCGAAATCAATCCATCTATATTCGGGATAGGATATGCGTCTTTCACGGTTACTTCATTAAGTTTTCTTGAATCTAAACAAAATCTAATTTTTCCGGGTTTTACTATGAGTACTCCTGGAGAAGACCAAGCTGAATTTTCAGCCTTTTCTATTACTCCTAACTCAATCATACGATCTACCTCTTCGCACAAGAGCTTCTCCATTGCAGGCGAGATGGGGTAATAACGTTGTTTTATCGGAGTAGCCATGCCAGTATCTATGACATGCTCTAAAAGCTTCGTAGATCCAAGGTCTTCTTTTTCGTAAGCAGGGAAAGCTGAGATAGCTATCTCCAGTTGGCGTTTCTGTAATGACGTCAAAGGAATCACATCTGATTCTACTGCTTCATGGGTAAGTTGATTAACGCAAGTTTCAGTTTGAACTTGCAGGCCAAATTTCTGCCAAAAGTCCATTCCGCATATGACGTTGCTGGCAACAGACGGTACTAACAGAAATTCAATCGTTTCTCCACGATTGTTGAAGTCTATTGAAAACTCTATGATTCCCGCTACACTCTGCTTTTTCCCATCTGCTGTTCTTACAGAACCTAAAAGCTTTTGGAACTCTCTATTGGGACTTTCAATAATTGATTTTGCTAACTCCGATCCTATGCAGCTTTTGTTTGCTCCACTATCTAATAATGCTAAATAGGTTTTCCTAAGATCTCTATATTTGCGTAGGGTCGAATGTCAGAATTATTAAAAACTATAGAACATATAATGGAACTATTTAGTGCTTTCTTACGCTTCCAATAGGCTGATATACGCTTACTAGAACGGGTTGGAGTACGTTTGATCTCTAGGTCGGAGAATATTCTTTTTCTCGCACGGTTGTACTCCGCCAAACGAACGTGATACGGTTTTCTAGATAATATCTTAATTAAATCTGTCGAATCTTCAAAAGCAGTGTTACTCATGGACTTATTAGTTTTTGAAAAATCTGGTAAAATTATCTGAATGTCGGCAGTATTGCCTTCATTAACTAAGATTGTTTCACCAAAACTAAGTTTGGTGTTTAATTCCGAGGGCGGTATGATGGATGCTCGTCCGAGATTCGACGGACATCCTTCTTGGAGTTTTCCGACGAAACGGTGCACTTAGGACAAGTGGGTTTATACATATTTTCAGCGCCACATCCGTAGCAGAAAATTTTCCTTGGCTTGAGACAATCATGGTAACGGTGTCCCATCTTTTGACAATTCCAACACTTGAGCTTACTTGAGTCGATGGCTTCAATATTGCCAAGTTCTTCTTCTTGGTTGGTGCTGATCTCATCTGAGTTGAGCAACTCGTTAATTTGGTGACGTCCAGAGTTGTGCCGGGATGATCCACTCTGAATATCATTGAAAAACTTTTCATGTTTCCGCGCTGCTTTCCTTAAACTTGCAATATCCGTTATTTCTTGGAGTAAAATTTCATAACGCAAGTCGGACTTCAAGTTGCGCATCAAAATCTCGACTAGCTCCGTCTCGTTCATTTGTTTTCTCAATCGGTCGGACATTTGCATCACGACTTCAAGGAAATCATCGAACGGCTCCGCAAATTTTTGCTTTCTCCTTCGAATGTCGTCGCGTATTTCGGCGTCTGTCGAAAAATCTTTAAATTGGCGTCTCATGGCTTCGCAGAAATCAAACCACTCCATATCATCAGTGCGTTGCCGGTAACGCCAGAACCATTGCAATGCCTTACCTTCTAATAACGAGTGTAGATGTTGGCAAAGTACGGTAAAACTTCCATTTAGGTGAAGGGCTGTTAAGGTGTTAACTCTATAAATAAATTGGTCTACAGATATACCATCTTTGGACCCGCTAAAACGAACCTGCCAATTTCGGACTAAGTTAGACAGTTTTTCGTTTGCAACAGACAATCGGCTCGCGCCTAACGACTCTGGCCGTCTTTCAGGGCGCAAATTATCAACATAGGGTCGTTCCGGATAAGGAACGTCGCGCGGCCATTCCACCTGTTCTTCTTGCCGAGAAACAGCTGGAGATGGTCTATTATTTCTATCCATATGTAAATTTTGTAGCATATTGTGAATGTCCATCGTCATAGCTGCCCGAAAGTTCTGCATTGATTCAGCAACTAACTGCTGCACTCGATGTTCGGTTATTCCGCTTTGGTGGTGATTTGTCCCGCGTCTAAATCGAGGACTATTTGTTTGACCGCGTCAGCGGTCAGTTTGCATAAAGGTTTGGGCTTGGGGGTTATTCTGCCCGTAGAGGCGTGCAATCGGTCGGTCGCGAGGAATAGCGCCGGTTGCCATACTCACTTTTTCCTTTTCTAAAACCTTAAGGTCTTTTGAGTAACAGGTGCTTCTACATATAGGGCAAGTGTCATTATCATTTAACCAGGTATTAATGCAAGTCAAGTGGAAACAATGATGGCATGCCGTTTCTCCCCTCTCTTGACTATTCAGCAAGATTTCAGTGCATATGACATAGTTGTTCACCTGAGCAACATCTGTGCCACCGCTGGCATTATCAGGACTATGTATCAATGGCATCCTAGGACTCAACCAAAAAAAAACTTCAAAACAAAACTTTATATTTATTGGTGTATAAACCGATCAATCGATCGCGCTTTTCGATCAACTAATTAATAAAAAAAATAAAGGATGACTACTCTGTAGGGTAGGTTAATCACTTGGTCTTAATTATGCGTGGTTGCTTAACTCCTTGTTATAATCATACATATATGCTGGATAAAAACATGAGGTTAGTGGCTAAGCTTATACTTTGGTAAATCTCTACAACTGCGCAAAAGATCCAAAATCCAAAAGTAAAGGCTTCACCGTTTGGCGGAAATACTTGTTCGTATTTTAGTTTTGGTCTGTGGATCAAGGTCGGACGTAAATATACAAATATTAATTTCCCGCAGTCCTTGGTCTCCAACAGTCCCACGAACGAAAAATATTAATAAAAAAAATATAAATCAACTGTAGTTTCGAGGACAGCATCCATATTAGGAATGTCAATCTGTAATCCATCTCAACTAACAATAGATTTCATACAAGAATACTAAATACAGTGAAAAAAAATCAGAGGTCAGAATCCGAATTAATCCAAACTCTGCAAATCCAACGTTCTTTTGTTCACCGGGAACAGAAAATTATAAATGGAATTTGGGAGCCTTGACAAATGAAAAACTTAGAATTTCATATTTAATATTACAATGAAATCATAATTACATTTATTGAATATTTTTCATTCAGTATACCGAAAAATTCATTCATCCTACTCTCATGTTAAAAAAAATATTTAACGATTTACAATTTAGGTAAGAAGAAAAGAGAATAACAAAAAAAATTTTAAGCTCAACCGGTCTAATGTTAATTTACTCTAATATATACATTTTAAAAGTTTAAGGCTATCAAATTCAAAAAAAATAAAACTATACCGGGCTAATGTCTAAATACATTTTTAATATATATGTACATCCGATTTTCAAATATTAATAATTCTTTTGTTTTTCTTAACTTTGCTAATTTTAATACTAGACTAGAAAACAATTGATTTTTGCAAATCCTTTTTATTCGCAAACCCCAAACGAAACTCTGATTAGAATCATAGTTTCGATTTTTATGAAATAATATACGAATAGAAATATAGAAACGAATAGACTAAAGACACGAACTCGCGCCAAAGAAAAAAAAATATGCAAACGAAATGACTTAGGAAACGAACTTGATTATAGTCAACCAAGTTTTATGCGAACCAACGTGTTCGAACGCAACCGAATTTAAAATTTCAATTCTCTCTTCGAAAGAAACCAAAGTAAGTGATTTTTAAATTAACCCGTATTAACTAACAAAAATCCTACCATATCGCCAAATGTTAAAGAATTTCAAGTACATATGTATGTATATAATTGAGTATTAATATTACTTACTTGATTTCCATTCATGCGACGTTGAGCTCAGCGACGATGACGGAGTGTTGTAAGTTCGATGTGTGCTAGCGACCATGTCTGCTAGTGCTGAAAGTTAATTATTAATTTACACTGGCAACATGTTAGGTGTTAAACATTTACATCACTAAGCTCTAAGTTTGATTAAACGAATGGTGATGATGAACTAAGACGTTTCCGGTATCACCAGGTACCGTGAAATTAGACCCGACAAGGCAAATTTGCGACCATTATCGATTTCCGAACCCAAAAATCTTTAAGAAAAATGGTTAATCTATATATATAAAAATGAAATGGTGTATAATTGTAACGCTAAAACTCGAAAACGGCTGAACCAAATGAAATACCTTCTTTGGAGGATTTGTTTGTTATTACCACGCGCAGGTCATGTCTTAAAATCAGAACAAAATATTAAGGGGGCGTGGCACCTCCCATACGAACTGAATTTTTCAAGTTGAATATCTTCAAAAGTGTTTAAGGTAGGAACATGAAAATTGGTACAGAGCTACAGGATAACAGCACCACTCTCACCTATAAAACCGGGGGTTATCCAATAAGGGGGCGTGGTACCTCCCATACAAACCAAATTTTTTAAGCAGAATATCTGTGAAAGGGTTCAAGGTAGGGACCTGAAAATTGGTATAGACCTATATGGTATCAAAAGCCTTCTTACACATAAAAGAAGGGGTAACCGGAAAAGGGGGCGTGGCACCTCCCATACAAACTGAATTTTTCAAGGTGAATATCTTCAAAAGTGTTTAAGGTAGGAACATGAAAATTGGTATAGAGCTATAGGATAACAACACCATTCTCACCCATAAAACTTGGGGTTATCGAAAAAGGGGGCGTGGTACCTCCCATACAATCTATATATAAAAATGAAATGGTGTATAATTGTAACGCTAAAACTCGAAAACGGCTGAACCAAATGAAATACTTCCTTTGGAGGATTTGTTTGTTATTACCACGCGCAGGTCATGTCTTAAAATCAGAACAAAATATTAAGGGGGCGTGGCACCTCCCATACGAACTGAATTTTTCAAGTTGAATATCTTCAAAAGTGTTTAAGGTAGGAACATGAAAATTGGTACAGAGCTACAGGATAACAGCACCACTCTCACCTATAAAACCGGGGGTTATCCAATAAGGGGGCGTGGTACCTCCCATACAAACCAAATTTTTTAAGCAGAATATCTGTGAAAGGGTTCAAGGTAGGGACCTGAAAATTGGTATAGACCTATATGGTATCAAAAGCCTTCTTACACATAAAAGAAGGGGTAACCGGAAAAGGGGGCGTGGCACCTCCCATACAAATTAAATATTTCATAGTCGATATCTCTGGAAGTATTCATGTTAGACCACTGAAATTTGGTAAGGGGTTATATGAGATCGATCCCTACCACCTCCAAAAAAACTGGGGATAACGAAAAGGGGGGCGTGGCACCTCCCATACGAATGAAATACTTCATAGTCCATATCTCGGGAAGTGTTTAGTTTAGACCACTGAAATTTCTTGAGGAGTTAAATAAGATTAATCCCATCATCTCCAAAAAAACTGGAGATAAAGAAAAAGGGGGCATGGCACCTCCCATACGAAGGAAACATTTCATAGCCCATATCTCTGCAAGTATTTATGTTAGACCACTGAAATTTGGTGAGGGTTTATATGTGATCGATCCCTAATACCTCCCAAAGAACTCGAGTTAACGATAAAGGGGGCGTGGCACCTCCCATACGAATATAATACTTCATAGTCCATATCTCTAGAAGTATTTAGGTTAGACCACTGAAATTTTGTGAGGAGTTATATAAGATCAATCCCGGACACCTCCACAAAGCTGGGGATAAGGAAAAAGGGGGCGTGGTTTCTCCTATATGAAGGAGATAGGGATATGGTTTAAAATAGATATAGGGATCGGGTTAGAGAAACAGAGAGGGAAATAAATTTGTGGCAGGACAACGTCTGCCGGGTCAGCTAGTCCTATATAAAATTCAAACATTAATTTTCCATTTTACTCTAACCTTTCTTCTTTACTTATAAATGAATAGTTGGAGGAAAAGGAAACAAAAAAAAAGAAAATCCTAGCAATTTAACTAACCTTACGCCAAGTAAACTACATTCTAAAATTAACAATTTCAAAAAAAAATATACAAAATTTAAAAATAATAAGAATGACAAATAAAAGAATATTAAATTTCCTGGGGATCTCTGCATTAGGGTGTTCCGCGATAGGCACTTCCTGGGCTTCCAGCCGTATACTCGAGCACCAGCATTGCCAAGGTTAAAGATGATTTAAGTGGGCTCATTGGCCTCTTTACAATAATTGCTTTCTTTAGCAAGATTTGAAATTCATTTAATTTTTCGTCTTTTTTTTTTCCTTTTTATTTCTTAACTGTAGAGTATGTAATTTCTTTTTTTTTGTTTCTTTCACGTTTCACAAACAAAAGTTTCGGGATTTTCGGGGTTTTATGGATTAAACAATCTAACAAACTTTTATATATGTATTTTTAGTTAATTTTCACTTTTTTTTCTTTTTATTTGTTCATTATCTAATAATTAGTTTCAAATTTTTTGTTTTTGGTTCCTCCAACGTTGTTCCACATTTTATCGAAATTTTTCCTCTATTTTTTCTTTTATGTTCTTATGCCCTCTTTAAAAACAATTTTCGAATTTTCAAAATTTCTTTTTTTTTATAACGTTTCAATCACTTTTTATTTATGTTAATTTATGATTTTTCGAATTTCGTATAAACGTTTATCGAATTTTGGGGACTTATGCCCTTTTTAAAAGTTGTTTATTTTTTTAAACATTTCATTTTTAAAATTTTTGTCCACTTAACACCACTTTACACTTGCCCCGACTTGGGCTTTTTTTTTTAACTTTGGGGTGGAAACACTCGCGTGTTCGGGTTCGAGGGGTTTGTTCTCGCCCGCCGTGGTAGTCGATCCGCTGTCTGCAATAAACTGTCTTTCTGGTGTCCGGCTACCGTTTTTATAGCCTCTATTCCCATGCTTTTTCCTTGGTTGTTCATATGCGAAACGGGATAATCGCCTGATTTTCCTGTTAGATTTTCTCTTGATATGCAAATTTTTGTTCTTTTCATATCTATTGACCAATCGCTTCATTACGCGTGTCGGGAGACAAACAAATGACGCCACAGATCACGCCACCCAAATTTTCTATATCATAAACAGTTTTTTTTTTTTTATACCGAATATACCAGCATAACATTGTATTAGTTGGAAAAACTTGGAACTTTTTATCATCAACAATCCATCTATGGACGCTTGACCAACGATCATCTTTAAACTTTTATGAGTCTTTATCTTCTAGGATTCGATCTTGGGAACTCTTTCCATGAAGTCGCATACTTCTCAAACTTTCCTTGGCGGAATCTAGAGCGCTTTATTTTTAAAGCAGGACGACATTTTACATCTTATCCAGCACTTAGGATAGTTAAATGAAAATTGGACCAGTTTCATACATAGAAAAGGAACAGTTGAGGACCAGTCTGGCCCAGCATTCATATTGGTTACGCAATCGCTTGCAGCAAGTTGAATTGGTTGCGTGGTACATATGGGTAAACTGTACCTTCAAAATGAACAACTACGCTCTGCGCCACAATTTGAGAACCACCTTGTTGTTGTTGTTAACATAATCACCTTAGTTATGCTCACCTTGGTTAAGCTCAGTTAGTTATGCTCACTTGCAGTTTTTCTAAGTATTAGTGTCCGCTCAGTGATTGCATCTCACATATATTCACATACGTGCATTGTCAAGTGTGTGTTAGTAGTTTGCATTTCCGTGGCTTTTCTGTTAAGTTAACATTTTGTGCTCGCTCGCTCATTTCTTTTTCATGCTAACACACTGCTCTGTTCGTGCGTTAGATCACATCGAACGCAACTTTTAGGTTGCAGCAGTGGGGCATTAATCAAGTCCGAACACTGTTCGAACCAAAGTTGAAGTAATCAAGCGAACAAGTTGCCATACAACCTTCCTATGCAAGTGACGTTTCGAAGTTGATATCGCGCTGTGGATATTCGAATATTGCCTTCAAATGTTGACATCAGTAGGGTGATCGTCATAAGTTCTTAATCCGAACTTCGGTTTTAATACCGGTACAGAAAAACAATTATTTAAAATTGTTTAAGAAAAATATAAATTGATTTTTACAAATATTATAAAAAATTGTAATACCACGGGTTTAGCGATAGAAAGAGGGCGTGGATTTCTTGTTCCTGGCTGATGATGAATGTTATCTTCTGCTTGAGATGATGTGCACGTGGATCGATTAAGCTGGGCCTTGACGTCTTTGGTCAGCAGAGAGTTTCCGCGCAATATTTGCAATTGGAACTAAACAATTTGCACTTTTAACTTTTTTAAACTTTTTTTTTATTTATTTAATTATTTTAAGTTTACTGGCGTGGGTAACTTGCTAACCTCACTTTCGAATATCTCACAATCTCTGCTGACCTTGCCTATTCCATCGCTCGTCCAGAAAAGAAAGAAAATGCCTTTCCGGCCATCGAGCTAAGTTAGTATATGACAGGTTCTCTGCCCGCTGATATGGTACTCGTATACGTTTTAAGGGAAGTGTTCTGAAACGGGTTTACAGAGAGTTAGTTTCAACAATTAAGGGTATTCACAAATACTAAGTATATACGCAAGTGAAACTGGTGGATTTTTGACAAACTATTTGTGTTGGATGTTTTTGCAGGTACGTCAGTACATATGTTCATATACAATTCCGAAACATAAAAAGGTGAGAACTGCATAAATGTGTTTTTGGAAATTTTGTACTTGTTATATTGCTTTGTTTCTAAATTTTTGTGTCTGAATTTTTAATTCGGAATTTTTTGCTTCTGAAAAATGTTTTCTGAAAAACAGCATTTCTGAATTTTTGTCTTCCTAATTCTTGGGTAGCACCGTTTGGTGCGTGGCGAAAATTTTTTGTTACGAATGAAATGAATAGCGCTTTTGTTATCGCAGTACAGTGTAATTGTTTTTGTACCACCAGGAATCAGCTCAGACTTTAGCCGATTCAACCAAATTGTTTCTTGCATAGCGCCCACTGCTGACATTAGCTCAGCTTCAGTCGATGACAAGGCAACCGTACAGAAGACAACCAATCGCCTCCATATATGGAACCTTTTCCATATTCATCTTGGTCTCCTCGGTTTGTGGACACATCTCAGCAGTTAACTTTTGAGATAAGTCAAGTGGCGTAGAAACAGCATTACAGTCGTCCACTCCAAAACGTTTAAGTACACTGGAAATAGGTATATTGAGACTGATTAAGTTTTATTAGCTTTTTTACCTCATCCTTTGAACTGGCATGCCAAGTACGGATGATGCTGAACACATGTCTTTCATTTTGAAACTGAAGGACAACTCATTCTTGATACGCTCTGTAGCCTTTTTGTCATTCGAGAAAACCAAAACGTCGTCTACGTAAATTGCTACATACACCATGCTTCGCTCTTTCACACAGTAGTAGATGCATTGATCCACCTCGCTTCGAACTAATCCCAAACCAATGAGTACTGTATTCAATTTATCATTCCAAACCTTGCTCGCCTGCTTTAGGCCATACAGTGACCTTAATAAACGACATACTTTGCCTTAACCGTCATCATAACCTTCCGGCTGATTCATGTATACTTCTTCTTGAAGCTCACCATTTGAAAATGCCGTCACCGCATCCAATTGATGCACTGCCATGGCGAACAAGAAACGTAGTGAGTTGTACCTGACTACCGGAGAAAATGTTTCCGAAAAGTCAACAACTCGTTTTTGCGAACAGCAAAGCCCACCTTGAACTTATTGCTTTCTTACCTACAGGCAATTTGGTAAGTTGCCAGGTTTTGTTTGACTTGACAGAATCCATCTCGTCTTGCATAGCTTGCTTCCAAGCACCCGACGCTGCGCCATTCAAGGCCTCCTAAACGGTAACAGGTTGATCAGCACCCGACACTGCGCTCAATAACAAATCTCTTTTAGCTTTGCTTGCAATACGCTTTGACCGGCGGATTGCGCCCTCTTTGTCGTCATTCTTTTCAGGCATACTACCAGTTTCGTCTTCATCAGGGGTATCGTATTCGCTATCCGAAGATTTGTTGACATCTGTTGATTCGCTTACAATATTCTCCTCTGAATTGTCAATGTCACAAACTTCCCTTGAATCAGCAATATCAATAACTAGATTTGGTTCTACACGTATCGTTGTGTCGCTTAAATTTTCCAAAAAACGTAACATCGCGACTTATAATAAACTTCAAGTCGCTTTTTCGATACAGCCGATAAGCCTTTGATACAGCGCAATACCCTACAAAAATGCTCTTTTCTGACTTTGCATCAAGTTTTGTTCGTTTTTGCTTTGCAACATGCATCTGACACATTCAATCAAAGTACGGTTTATGCGCTCAGCCACGCCGTTTTGCTCGGGTATGTACGGAGCTGTTTTTTGATGAACAGTGCCACAATCACGCATAAAGTTTATAAATGGTTCATTGCAGTATTCAGTGCCATTGTCTGTTCTAAGCACTTTTATTTTACGGTCACATTGCGTTTTTACTTCGCTTTTAAATTGTTTGAATTTATCAAATACAACTGATTTTCGTGCAATTGGTATAGCAAATACTTTGTGTGAATAATCGTCAACGAACACCAACAAAAATATTGCACGCTGAATGAATTTGTGCTAATTGAACCTCGTCCGAATGTACGACGTCTAACAAATTTGCAGCACGCGTTCCAACTGATTTATTTAATGTTCTGGTTTGTTTACCTTTGAAGCATACAACACACCTCTTGTCACTTGTACCACTGTAATTTACATCAAGTGTTGAATTATGCACCTGCTTCATACTTTCTTTGCAAATGGTTGTCAACTACGGTCATTGCTTGCCAATTGGATCTTTGGCACAATCTAATTTGTATAAATCGTTATCCGCATACGCCTTTGATATTAATTTGTCAGCCTCGTCAATGCCTTCGAAAACAACTTTTTTATTTTGTTTTGCTATTTCCTTACTGACAGTGGATTTGCCCAAAGGCTTGGTACATATTCAACATTTCGAACATGAGCAGAAATTTTTCGATTGTTTACATTGAAGAGTAAGCTAACATCCCCAACGCTGTTAACAGGGATTCTGTCACTGTTAGCTAAAATAACTTCGCTGTGCACTGCCGCTCTCATTTTCGAAAGTAGCTGCTGATCATTCGTCATGTGCGACGTTGCGCTTGAATTGACGTACCATACACATTCGCTGCTTTGAGAATGTAAATACGAATTTACTAACAGTGATTTCGAAAACATAGCAGTTCTGCTTTTATTTTCGTTCTCGTTTGTTTCTTCGACTTACGACACTATTTACGCATATGACCTTCTTGGTCACAATTGAAGCAACGAAACTTTTTTCGATTAGATATTTTATCATTATTTTTCGGTTGCATATTCTTTGAATTCAAAGCATTGTCTGTAGACGTTTTGCTGCTATCCAATTTTACGTCTTGCAACAGCAAAATTTTAACGATGTCAACTGTTAACTTTGCTTTGGAATTTTGCACTGCCATAACAAGTGGTTCATACTGTGACGAATTCGATGATTCCTTGATTATTTTCCCTGAGTTCGATCACGGTACGTTAAATAAAACACTCCGATTCTGCTTGATAAATAGTACGCTTTATTAACTACTAAAAACCGTAGTACAATATCGCGGGTTAACTCACTGTTCAGTACTTCACTGTACAACACTTGAAATTAAACTGATTGATTTGCGTTGTCTTTGCGCGGTTTATATACCCTAGCAGACAGCAGCTTCACAACCTAGAAATGTCTACAGCTCTCTGGTTTATTCGTGCAACGGTGTTCTCGAAGCGTTTATCTATCGTCATCTCCTCTTTGTGCCACATTCGCAAACACGCGAGCTGCCTCTCGCAGCTGTAGTTGTGGTAGTGACGCTAGTGATAGAAATACGCTAGAGTTGGGAGATGAGCGATTCTTGAGAACATTCGCCACAATTCTCATTAGGAAACCCAGCGAACAATAATGATGCGACCACTTCATCACCCATGCGCAAACCTTTTGCAACTTGAAGTCATGCTGTTATTATCGAGTCCCAAGCTTCTTTCGCCGTCTGTGCATTTGCTATGTGCGAGAAATTACTCGACTCCACCATGAGCTCCGCCAGCGCACGTTCATCCGTGTCACGGTCCTTTTCTGAAGAACTATCAGTCAAGCCTGCCTCAGTATTTTTTCAGCACCAAATACGATTTTGCATTTCGCCGCCAAACATTAAAGTTTTCTCGTCCGCGAAGTTTCTCAAATGGAAAATGAAGTGTGCCCGTCGCCATTTTATTTAAATAAAACACTTTAAATTTATTTTACAATGTGAAATAGGTCCATAACCCGATGTCACAGAAAAATGTACAAATGTTCAAGGTAAGGATGGCGACTAATTTATTCAGTAGAATTCAAATGTGAATACAAAGAAATAGTGTGTAATGAAGGAATATTAAAAGGATTGCCAGATTTATATTATTTTACAATAATTGCAGCTTTAACCTTTTTTCTAGGCTTTATAGTTCCTGTGAAAATTATTACAGATTTTTCTTTTAATGTGCTAGTTTTTCTTCTAAAGAAGTTTTCTTTTACGTTAAGCTTTGTTTTATTAAAAACAAGTAAGGAAAGCTGTATTCAGCTGTGTCGAAGGCTATATACCTTTCATGAATAAGCGTCACGATTTTCACTGTTCGATTCCCAGTACAGCCTATGTGAATTTAACATTAGGTCATACCGAAATTATCGGAACTATCGATTATATGGGGGCGGTGTGTTATATTGGTCCAATCTCATTGATTTTTAACATCGACATTCAACATTCTAAAAGAGAAATACTTACAAAATTTCACGTTCCTACCTGTTTAATTACAGGAGTTATAGCAGAAAATCCCTTTATCGGAAAAATCGATTGGGAAATATTTATCCTATCTTAATGATTTTCAACATCGATATTGCACATATCACAGCAGCAATACTTACAAAATTTCATGTTACTACCTGTTTAATTACAGTAATATAATAATATTTACCCCATCTCAATGATTTTCAACATCGATATTACACGTATAAAAATAGCAATACTTACAAAATTTCACGTTTTTGCCTGTTTTATTACAGGAATTATAGCCCAAACTCCGTTTATCGGACCATCGATTGTTTGGGTGATACCAAATTTCATCGAGATATATCTAAAATTGAGGGGCTAGTACGCGTACAAACAGACGGACATGGCTAAAAGGAATCAGGTCATCGTCCTGATTATATTGGTATACTTATTAGTGGGTCTATCTCTTCTAATTCTCATACTGACAAACATCGGACCAAAGTTTTAATACCATTTCATGTTCATGAAAGGTATAAAAATAGGTAAGCTTTCATCGAAGAAAATTAAATACCGGAAATAGCAAAATAACGATATATGAATGCGTGCCTCAAATAACGTTTCAAAGAAAAAATAAAAAAGTTTGAATTCGCTAGATAATTAGGCAATTCATAATTTCCATGCTATCATTTCTCATATAAAATTTGAATAGCACAAAAAAATTTAGCAACCTATGTACATATATAAAGTGTGCTATTTGGTTTTTCAATTTGTTTTGTTTTCAAATGCAATTTTTTTCTTTTCAATTTTCATTTCAATTTGTTTAGTTTGTAAATTTGTAAGTAAATGAAGTAGGAAAACAAAAAATTAACAATTACCTGAAAAGTTTTTAAAAAAAATTCAATTTATAGTTTTCACAAGAGTTGTGTTATCGAAATAGGGCAATATGCTATAAGAGATCTTGTGAATTGGCTTAATTTATTTTCAAATGTTTTAAACTTTCATGAAGCTAGGGCCTTACGGGAACTGAAATATGCAAAAGCGAACTAAAATAATACGTCCTCAATAGCCAATAAATTGATTCCAAAGATTTGTTTAGTGGAATAACGTTGTATATAACTCATTCAAATGGATGATGAAACGTTATTCCCCTTTATCAGAATTATTCTGTTGGTGGATAAAACGTTATTCCACTGAAACACATTGACTTCTTCTAAACATGGCATTATATCTGCTTGGAGAGAAAAAAGTGCTCAAAAAAGTTCTCTTTTTGAATGTGGAGCCAGAATAATACTCAAAATAGCTCTCTTTTTTAGAACTATGAAAAACTGGGTTTAGAATAAGAATCTACAACGTTATTTGAGGCGCGCACTAATATGTAGTTTTTTAAACTGTATTCTGAAAACCAGTACCTTCTCCACTGAAGGCATGTCCTTGGATAATGTAATATTTGCTCGAATAAACATGCAAAGCATACGAAGTGAAGTACATTTTTGGGTAACTGTTACCTTTTTTTGTAAGAACAATAAACCAGTGTCTTGAACCCATGGTGGGTATATAACATAGGCCTCGGGAAACCTCCTGATTTTGTATATAACTCAGGCCCCGCAAAGCTCGTTCGCCGACACCTGGATTTCGTCTAGCGCCGCTACTGCACATAGAGAATGTTTTTTGTTAATTTTCAACACAGCTTTTTAAAAAGTGAATCACTTTTTGAGAAAAAAAAAATAAATTGAAAAAATCTAGTTTCTTGGGCAAAAAAGCTTAAAATGGTCCAAATAACCATAATCGCCATGGGCCCCTGTGAATATTTTTGGGTCCATACAAATCAACCCGTTCTAATGTGCCTATATTAGTCCGAAAACTTACCGACACGTATGACCGGCGGTAGAGTTACGCAACTTTGAAATAAAGCAAGTGAAACTATAATAACGCACTGCATCTAGTTGGAACGCAAACTTCTTTTTAGTAAAAACGGTTGGGCCTAAAAAAATGCAATTTGGAATGTAGGCTAATAAAAATATGGGTGAAAACACAAAAGTAAAACAACTTGATGTCTTCAGTCAATCAATAGGAAAGTTTTATAGTGACTTGATATAATACAACAGTTTATAAAAATTACGAACCCTATTTATATATCCCCTCAATTCTATAAGCTAGTTTGTAAAATTATGGAATAAATCCTCATAACATCAGTCCCCTGGCGTGTCACAATTCCTTGAACGCTTAATAAAGTTGTCGTAAAACCAAATATCCTATATTTATTCCAATATTTCTTGGTTCTATTCATTATTTAATATCTGTTTAAGACATATTTAATAGCGTAACTTTTACCCAGTCTATTTGTACGGTTCCACTCAAATCGTCATTCTCCAGGCTAGCTGCTATTTTCTTTAGTGGCTATATTTCGTTTTAATTTATACATGGTTAAATGTGAGCTAGGACGGTAACTTTAGATGTAATCTCATATTTATGTGCAATTCGTCATTCTCCTGGCGTCATTCTCCTGGCTTCTGTGCTGATGTTCGATATACATAATATAAGATTTTTTTTAGTATGTAGTATTGTTGCTCTTTGAATTTTAATATATGAGGTACAAGTTTTAAGCCGATTAGAAAAATGCAGAACACCACAAACTCCCAAACCAAATAGATACATATAGTTAGAGTATAATCGTATTTTTTTTAGTGGGGGCGACAACAACAACAAAAGTTAATAAAGGTCAAAATTCATATGAAGCATTTTTCAAAGTACCAAACCGATTTTCAATATTTTTATACCATTCGATAGGTAGGTACTTTTATTCCCGTGAGCTCGTTGCTGTTATTCGCGAAAAAATTAAAAAAAATGCAAAAACTTACGAAGGAGTTAAAAAGTGACCGGCCCTGCATAGAATAGTGTAATAAGAAGTGCATACCGCGAAGCGTATATTTATAATGTGCTAAAAAATTATGTTTTCAAAATAAGCCCCAAAATTGTATCACTTTTGTTTTTTTCACCCATATATAAATTTGGAAAGGTTTTAGAGATATCCCACAAAATGTAAAAGATGTTATAAATGCAGACAAGTAAATGTTTGGACAGAACAATGTCTACTGTGGAATATTCGCAGAAAAATAGTATAAAACCAAAGGGGAAGACCACAGCTATGTATCTATATATATGCTATATCTATAAAATTCAAACTTGAAATTTCGTGTGAGCCAAACCCGGGGCTGATTTTTTTAATCAATAAGCATATTGGCATTTCCGCAGTCCCAAAAAATCCAACAAAGTTTTTCCCATGGATTTTATTTAAATAATACTAGCTGGTCTGGCAAACTTAGATCTGCCAAAATAGATTTTTATTGAGTTCATTTCGATATGTGTATAGATAAAACACCTGATTCTGTGTAACACTGACTGAAGAACTGTGCAGCTGCCATGCCGTTTTTCCGCTAGCTCCTGTTGTTGTTCTTGTATCGGAGTGTAGCCGTGCCCAATGAGTACTTATCCTTAGCCTAAATTGTCATCAGTGTCTCCTTCTACATTATCCAGAGTGTCTTCACTACAATATCCAGAGTGTAATTGAGCCAGAGTGATCCTTGTCTCTCGAGGAAGATGAGGCATCTCTACAGAAATGCGAGGTGCTGAGGTATGCAAAACGGCATTTACCGGACAGAGCGCAACCTGGTGGTCAATAGACGTATCTGGGTCAAACGGCATTGTTGCAAGGTGCATCTCATCAAAATGTTTACGCGGATGTGTCCCTACGGTCCTAGTAGGCGGTGTTAGCTCAAGCAATTGCTTATTTGGATGCTGCGGTTTGCAGCAATTTAACAGGTACCCACCAAACCAAGTCTTCCAAAATAGTCTGATATCAGACTTTTCTAAAGAAAATTGAAAGAATTTCGAATTTACTTAAATAATTCGTAAAATAAAAGTGTAACAAAGTTTGTAGGCGAGTCGATTCGATACCTGCCTGACCTTTTCGAATTCAAATTTTTTTTAATTTCAACTACCGATTTTGTTTAGAAAAATTCGTAACGAAGTCGCGTCAACCCTCTCATACAAATTTCTTAGCAACTTCGAAAATAAATCGGTTCCGATTTCGGAAAAATCTTTCGACGCAACGTAAAGACTTCGGAAAAAAATCGAAATTAATTGTTTAGTGGGTACTGCTTGTGCTCCTTAGCTGGGAGCATTTCCTCCTCGTGATGTAAATGAGGTATAGCAGACATAAGGACACACCCCGTAGCGGTTGTGAGTGCGGTGTTGTGGCAGGCCTGCAGCTGAGTCCAATGAACGCTTACAAGCCCCGGCGACCACATCGGCGACGCATAGTTCAGGATCGGCCGACCAATTGCCTTATAAGTTACCAAGAATGTTTCCTTGTCTTTACCCCAATACTGCCGGCTAGTGACTTGAGGATTTTGGTGCGGCTTTGTATTTTAGAGACAATTGCTGATGAATGGGCAGCGAAAGTGTGCATGGTGTCGAAAGTCACTCCTAAGATTTCGGGGTGGGCGACAATAGGTAATTTGCAATCGCCTACGCAGATTTCTAACTCCATGCCAACTTGCGCTGTCCAAGTCGTGAATAATGTCGCCGAGGACTTTGCTGGCGACTGGGATGGACAGAGGTGGGGCAAGAGCACAACTCTGGGGACAACCGGAATTTCTGTAGATATTAAGGGTGAAAACTATAAATTCCTTCCAGGCAAGAACGACTTAGCGGGAGCTAGGACGAATGGGCTGCGGTTGCCGATGCGCCTGCTGATGCTAAACTCCTAACAAACGTCGGTACGGAAACCCATTTCTGAACGGTGTGGCAGAAGTCTCACGACCTGGACACAGGAATCCAAAGAGAAAAAAGCCGCAACTTATCTTCTTACAGAGGGAACCACCGCGATAGCAACTACGGGTCAAACCACCTCTCAAGACACCGGTTCGCGTCACCCCGCAGACTGGGATAAACGGCGGGCTGCAGGGCCCAAAAGAAATACGAGAAATTATCACTAGACAAGTTGTCGCCGAATGCCAGTAATGTGGTAAAGTGAGCGCAAGCACTTCTGCGTCAAAGAGGGAAAGCGGAACTTCCTTCAAACCCCAGAGACCGGACGGGAAATTAAACCCCATCCAAAGAGGCACACCCCTAGGGTGGGAAAAATCTGGGTGGCCAAAGTGGTAGGTATGCTGACGTAATGAGGGAGTCTCAGGGTGGTCCACCGCGATACTGATGTAGGATAGATCCAAATCTTTTCTTGCAAGGATGGGTGCAGTCTACGAAGGGGGAGAATCGAGGTCGACGACTGGAAGGACATTGGGGCTTAGCCACGGCCAAGGGAATGGGTTCCTGTCATTATGGGGTCGTCACACTCTCCCGTCTACGCCACTACGAGAGTTATCGTCACCAGGCCCGTTCTCGTTATCCTAACTCGATAACTCCGACCATCAATGTTCCGGTGGAACGTCTGCTTCTTCTTATTGTCTCGTGCGTCCTTACGGTGCGCCTCTATATCCTCAGCTAATGCCTCTGGGAAGGGGTCTACTCCCGATCGGTGCACCCACGTGACCCTCGTTGCTGTTGTTGTTGCCATTTCCGCTGCCGAGCTCGTTAGCCATTGCTCGATCCCGTTTATTATTTCTTTTTTGTTTTTGTTGAAGTTATTGTTGTTGTTGTCGGCGCCGCCACTCTTTGAGCCAGTAATTATGTCGCTGCTGGTGATGCTTAACACGTCGCTCATCTCAGTGCGTGCGTGGTCTTCGGTTGGCTCTTCGTTTGGTTCGCTTGACCATCTCGGGGCGCTGTCATTGGCTGGTGCGCATATATAAGTTGGGGCGCTGCCTTCGGTCGGGTCGTCCTCGCATGGATTGGGTGGTGCGCATAAGTACCGTACCGACATCCTCTCGTATTCAGGGCTCTGGATGGGCTCGCCCTCGCTCATACGGCCGAACTCTTCGGTGCCTTGGCTGTCGGCATCGTCCTCTTCTTCGCCATAGCACTCCTCATCTGACCCTACGCTGGCCAGTTCGTTGTCGATCGCTTCCTCGTCACTGTCGATGGTAATGATCTCATATTCGTCTTCGTTGTGCACCCTTTCACTCGCTCTGTCTCCATTCCGCCTGATCCACATGCGGAGAGACCCGTCTTTTGCGTTTTCGCTTGAAAATTCGTTTGACTCGCGGTTGTTCATGATTAAAACTTTTGATCTCTTTGCGCGTCGGCGCCTTCTATTTATACCCGTCCTCACCTCATTCTTCTAACCATAGTTTTCCAGCAGCATTGTCCTCGCGGTTCCCTTTTTGTGTTGTTCTTGCAGGATAATTCCACTTCTTCATATGCTCCAGCGCGCTTTGTTTGTGTGATTCTGCGTATGCGCCAATTTCTATTGTTTATATAAATGAACCTGTAGCAATGTATCCATTGGGGTAGTATGTGTCCATTTCTATTGCTTTGTGTGTCGCCATGTATGTATGTATGGGCCGGTTGCCGCTCCATTGGGGTAGTGTGTGCCGACTGCTATTGCTTTTGTGTGGGCCTGGTACCTGTTTTGTGGTGCCTGATGCCTGTTTGTTGAGGAATTGTGTTTCATTTTCCTTTCTCTATTGGATGATTTCTCGCGATCTGGGCCTTGTTCTAAAATGAAATGTTATGCGTTGGCGTAGTTCATCGCCATTTGGATCCCGCTATCCATTGTTGGGGCTTACCCTCGTGCTTGCGTCGCTTGCCATCTGCTCCGGTCGCTGTTTACCACCTGTTGTTCGGCGCTTACCCGTGTGTATTCGACTCTTGGACTGTTTGGACCTGAATTGGCGAGTGCTAGCGATCCACATATCGCCACTGTGTTGCAGTCAGTCTGTTCTTCTTCGATTTGGGCGATTTCAGACATTGTGATGCGTGTTGTTGTTGTTGCTATGGCCAGTTGTGCTCCTCTGTTGGTTGCTGGCGATGGGACGTGTCGTGTTGTTGCTCTCGTCGTCGGCCGTCTCGTTTGTTACCCGGTGGGAACTTCGGTGAAGCCCCCAGCCGGGGCTTGGCGAGACGCCTTAGACTTACCACCTTCGCGGGATAAATGTGCTTGACTCTCTTCTGCTGGGCTTGCTTCTTCGATTGTCGCCTGGTGATATGGTTTTAACTCGCCCACGTGTGCCGTTATCCTCTTGCCATTATGCACCTTATCTAGCTCGACGATTACTTGGGATACGAAGTTCGTTACACGGTGGTGCTAATTTTGCTGCAAAGTTGTAAACTGCTTTGGACAATTGATGATCTTTGACTAGTATCAAATCACCAACGGCCGGTTGCCACTGTCTTCTACGTAAATTATAATGTTTTGCTTGTTCCGCGGATGCCTGCTGTTGTCTCCTTCGTACCATTTGATAGACCTCTCTCATCTTTGCCATCTTTTCACTGAGAGCTACCTTCTCTTCGCCTGTGCCAAATGTTTGCTCATCGTAGAGGGCGTTGGGGATCTTTGGCTCCCTACCCTCACTACGCTGCGAATGCTGGACTGTGCCTATTGACTCGCATACGCTGGTATTCAGTGCTAGTGTCATCTCCGGCAACAACTCATCCCATACCTTATGCTCTTTACCAGTGAATTGCGCTATCATCCTCTTGATGTTACGATTTGCTCTATCCGTCGGATTCTCTTGCGGTGTGTACGGTGCCGTTAGCTGGTGCTTGATGCCAGCTTCTTGTAGAAACTTTTTGAAATGCCTGCTCGTGAACTGTGCTCCATTGTCTGTGATTAGGACTTTTGGCGCGCCAAATCGGGCCAAAATCCTCTCCTCATTCCTCTGATCAGATTCTCTGTCGTCGCCTTTCGAATCGCTATGACCCCTACCCATTTTGAAAATTTGTCAACAAAAACTAGGGCCATCGTATTTCCATGCGTCGATCGAGGAAGTGGTCCAACGAAATCTGCGCAAACGGTAGCAAAAGGTTCATCAGAAATCTGCGTGAGCATCTTACCTGCAGCTTGTTGCTGGCTGGGCTTGTAGACTTGGCAGGCGTGGCATTGTTGTACGTATTTTCTTACGTCTCTGAACATTCCAGGCCAGTAGTACCTCATCATTGCACGCGCGATAGATTTCCTTATACCCATGTGTCCTGCACTCGGTGTGTCGTGTATCTCGTTGAGCACTCTTTTCCTTTCTGATGTCGGCACGCATAGCTTCCACGGTACCGCATCCTCGCCATCCATTTGTTCTCCAATTCTTCTGTATAGTCGACCTTCCTCTATCACGTCATCTGGGAATTTCTCCGGCTCTTTTGTTACTTCAGATAATTTTGCGGTGTACCATTTGCATATGAAGTTACCCTCCTGCATACTACCCAACTGTTCCTCCAGCGGCTGTCTCGATAGTGCGTCTGCGACCACGTTCATTTTGCCTTTTCTGTACTGTATATCGAATGAATACTGTTGTAGTTCGAGCGCCCACCTCGCGATCCGACCCGATGGACTTTCGTTAGCATTCAAGCATTTTAATGCCAAGTGATCAGTAATTACCGTGAAATTGTACCCTTCTAGATATGACATCATCTTCCTAGTAGCCCAAACGATGGCTAGACACTCCTTCTCCATTGCCGAGTAGTTTGTTTCGGCTTTATTCAGCCGTCGGCTCGCGTATACTATCACCCGCTCTTCATCGACCAGCCCTTGAGGCCGTAGTCGCTCGCGGCGGTTTGTAACCGGAACCTCTTTGCAAAATCTGGGCATGCCAATGCTGGTGCTTGTATGAGTGCGCTTTTCAACGCTTCGAATGCCACCTGCTGTTCTTCGCTCCATTTCCACCTCGTTCCTTTCTTTAGCATTGCTGTTAGCTTGTGTGCAACTCGTGAAAAGTCCGGTACGAACCTTCGATACCACGAAACTACTCATAGGAATCGCCTTAGCTCTCGTATGTTCTGTGGTGGCGTTAGCTCTTTGATGGCAGCGATTTTGTCTGGGTCCGTATGGATACCTTCTTCGCTGACCACGTGACCTAATTATTTTAAACTTTTCTTAAAGAACTCACATTTCTCCGGGTTTATTTTCAAATTGGCTCGTCTCAATCTTTCAAAAGCTTCTTTCAGGTGGGTGATATGCTCTTCTAGTGTCGTGCTGGTGATTATTATGTCGTCTAGGTAGGCAAACGCGTGTGGTTCCATTTCGGGGCCAATTACTCGATCAAGTGCTCTCTGGAAGGTGGCTGGAGCAGAGTGTAATCCAAACGGCATCACTTTCCACTGGTACAATCCTCGTCCGGGCACCGTAAATGCTGTGAACTGCTTACTACTTTCCTCCATCGGGATTTGCAAATAACCGTTTTTGAGATCCAGGCTGTTTATAAACCGTGCGCTGCGTAGTCTGTCTAAAATGTGTTGTATTCGGGCTAATGGGTAAGCATCTGGTACTGAACGAGCATTGAGTTGTCGATAGTCGACGCAGAGTCTCCATTTGCCGTACTTTTTTCGGACCAGAACTATAGACGCGCTGTGTGGGCTACGGGATGGCTCGATGCAACCTTTCTCTATGAGCTCGTCTATCTCCTCGTTTATTATCTCTTGCATCTTTGGGTTCTTTGGAAAATATCGTTGTTTTATTGGCCGATCATCGGGCATTACTATCTTGTGGGTGGCCACGTTCGACAAGCCGGATATCTCTTCGAAAATCTGTAACTCGTGTTTAAGAAAGTTACTCACCGCCTCGTCCGTGGTCTCCTCTACTAGTAGGGCTTCTTGCTCACGCCTCCCTGTCTCCTTGCCGCTTTTGTTCTCCTCCCGGTCTACCATGGTTGTACATGTCACTGCGGTCTGTTTCTTATCATCCACTTGTAATACTAACGTCTCTCCGCCACACTTTAGCTCCAGTCTCGACTTTGCCAGATGTCTGTGCCAATTACCACGCTGTCCACTAGCCCAGGCAAAACTAACAACTCGCTCGTATGCTTTTGTTCGCCTAATTGTATCTCTGCCTCCACCGCCTTGATTATCCTCTGTGCTCTACCATCACCCATTACCACCCGTGTCTCCACTTGCTTGAATCTGCGCGCGTCCAACAAAATTCACGGCGCTCGTTCCGGCATCCGTACGCAAAATGCCCGCTCTCCCCGCATCTCCTGCACGCGCTTCTTGGGTCTATGGTCGTTTGCTGTGGCCTATTCGTGCTATTTTGCGCTCCCGTGGTATCCTGCCTTTGGTGTTCTTTCTCTCGCTCACCCGCTTGCATATAATGGTATCTTTCATCCGGTCTTCGTGGTAAAAATGGTTTGGCTGTTGGTCGGAGTGGTTCCTTTTCTGGCGCAATGTTGTCGTAGTCCTCGACCAGGCTCACAAATCCTTCGATGCTAGTGAATTCACTCCTCTTGACGTACAGCTGGTACTCTCGCCGGGAATTTCTGTACATCCTGTCCAGCTTCTTCTCGTCGGTGTAGTCGGCGTGCCGCATCAGCCCCTGTAGGGATAAGACGTAGTCTTTAAATGTCTCACCTGGTCTTTGGACTCGCTGTCGTATTTCATCATCCAAATTTTCAAAATAGCGTGAGCTTAAAAAGAACCTTAAGAAGGCTTCCCACTCCTGCCAATGCCTGTTGTTATTGCGATACCATACGAGCGCCTTGTCCTTCAAGAACTCCGGTAACGCTTTTGGGATGGAGTCGCGACCAACTTCATAACTGTCGACCAGCTCCTCCACCCGTTCGATAAAAGGTAGCGGGTCCTTGCCGCCGTCATACTTTAGACCCCACTTACGTACTCGGTCCATTATATTTGCGTGTGATGTTGGTTGGTATATTACATATGGTTGTTGCTGTGTGGCTACCTCGTGGTCATGTGTCGCGACAGGGTTCTTCTCCTCAACTGTTTTATTCGCGGCTGAAACCTGCCACCTGGTAACACGAGTTGGTCGCCCGGTCTTGGAGTTGTTGGTCTTGGATGTTGGAGTGCCAGCTCGTTGAAGCGAGCCTCGAGATCTGGATCGCTACCTTTTGATTGGATGAAGCTCGCCAAGCGCTTCCGTAGCTCCTCCACCGTCCCACTGCTCTCCAGCTCGAACTCTACTGCGTATTTCACCAGATCTTCCGGCTGAGGTAATATACCCACATTACTCTTGCCATGGTGCCTCTTGTTGATTCCAGTATCTTTGCTTATTCACGTAATTGTTGGTTTTCTCTGTGTGTTCACCGCTGAATCCTTTGTTATTGTACTCGTATGCTTTAATTATTTGTGACCTCGTAATTTAGAGTCCCTGCTCGGGCGCCATTTGTGACGGACTTTTACTTTAAGCCGGGATTAAGAGAAAACCCTGGTTTTTGGTTTAAAAATATAAAAATTCAGTTTATTAATTAATTAAGTCCAAATGATACGCTTATAGCTAATTTCAAACTACCTTGAAGGTGGCAGAGGTAGATAACCACTACCAGCCTTCCAAAAGTACCTTATTCTAAGATAGCGGAGTTTGAAAACCACCAATTATCTTCTAGACGGCGGAGGTAGGAAACCACCACCGTAAATAACTTAAATATTCCTAAGCTCTTAAAGATTGCGGAGGTAGGAAACCACCACGAATCTTCCAAAATAATCTAAAGTAAAAGCTGCGGAGGTAGGAAACCACCACTAACTTTCCGTACAGCGGAGGTAGGAAACCACCACTGTGTATACACTTGAAACTCGTGAGCTGGCTAATCCCAGGAGTTCCTTCACTGTTGAGCAAGGCGTCAAGAAGCTACTATGCCTACCTAGCTTCTGAATTTACTGCGCACAATGCTCGCCTTTTATACTGTTCCGCGCGAAGGCGGACAGTTATTTTTCAATAAAAAATCCTTATTCTACAACTTAGGTTAGGTTCAAGTGGCTGTCGCAGAGGCACACCTAGGCAAGTATTAAAAGCCCCGTTGTGATACCACCAACACTAGGAAAGTCAGTTCCGGGACCCTGCCATATGGAAAATCCCGGTATTAACGGAATTCTCCACATAGCAGAATCCCGGTACTGACTTTCCTATACCGACACCGTTACTCCTCCTCGAACCATTTAGATGACTTGATGAAGGCCATCAGGTCCTTTATGTCCAGCTCCGTGACCTGGCGTAGGCTGACCAGGAAGGGAACTCCCAAAAAGCGCATTCTCGCGCCACTTAAAGCCGGGCAGTTGCAGATGAGGTGCTCCACCGTTTCCTCCTCCTCATCATCCTTACAACTCCTACAGCATCGTCGGTAGGGCACACCAAGTCTTTCTGCGTGCCTACCAATGAGGCAGTGCCCAGTTAATACGCCTATTAATATGGAGATTTCTCTTCTCCTTAGGGCATACCTAAGCGCTCTTTATCGCAAAGAACCTGCTTGGTCGTGCCCTGCCTCGCAAGTTCGTCTGCCCTACAATTTCCCTCAATGTCCCTATGCCCCGGGACCCATGTGAGGCTAACGCGATTCTGTTGGGCTATCTCTTGTAGAGATCGACGACAGCTGAGCGTCAGTTCAGAGTTGAACGAGTAAGAGCCAAGGGATTAGATGGCCGCCTGGCTGTCGCTGAATATAAAATGTCCTGTCTCATAGTGTGTTGGCCTATCCAAGCCGCGGCGTCCATGATTGCTGAAACTTCAGCCTGGAAGACACTGCAGTGATCAGGTAGTCTGAAGGAGAGCTCAAGGTTCAGATCCTTTGAATAAACCCCTCCCCCAACTCTGCCGACTAACTTCGAGCCATCAGTATAAATGGAAGTGCCGCCATGAGTGACGGGACTCTGATCCGTGCTCTCCCATTCTTCCCTGCTGGGAATGTTGATTTTAAAACCGCTATCTCCGACTGTTGTGGTCGCACAGCGATCTGTGCTCAACGGAAGAAAGCTATAGGATCCCAAAATACAGGCGTGTCCAGTAGTGCTTGCGCCCCAGCCGGACGTTTCCCTTAGACGCAGAGCCGATGCTGCTGCTACTCGGTGCCCTTCCAGATCGAGTGGCAAAATGCCAAGAATGGCCTGGAGTGCTTCATTGGGCGTTGTTCTTAACGCATCGCTTATACAGATCATGCAAGACTGTGTACTTTACCCAGCAGATTAAGGTTTGTTGCATTGCTCAACGCAGGCCACCATACCACAGCTCCATAGAGCATGATTGGTCGAATGATTGCAGTGTAGATCCATTTGCATATTTTGGGGCTGAGCCCCCATTTCTTTCCAATGGCTCTTTTGCACGTGTAGAGTGCAATACACGCTTTCTTCTGGCGCTGAAGAACATTCTCCTTCCAGGTTAGTTTCCTATCCAGTTTTGGTAGTATTAGCGGTGGTATCTTATAGCGTTTGGTGAAAAGGACCAGTTCTACTTTACCCGGTTTGATGCTCAACCCGCAGCGCGAGCACCATGAGGAAACCTCTCTCAGTGCTACTTGTATCAAGTCGCACAGGGTTTGTGGGAATTTGCCCCTGTATACTATAGCTAAGTCATCTGCATATGCCACTACCTTCCCGCCCCCCAGCTTGTGTCTCGCAGCATCGAGTTGACAGTGAGGTTCCATAAAAGCGGGGAGAGAACACCACCCTGAGGCGTTCCCCTTGTGACATAGCGTGATAAGTCAACCGAGCCCAGTCATGAAACTATTCGTCTACCCCTTAGCAGTTGATCAATAAGTCCAATAAGAGACCTGCTTATGCCCAGACTTGTTAAAGCGGTGTTTATAGCATCAGGGCTTATGTTGTTGAAGGCTCCTTCAATATCTAAAAAGTCCACAAGACAGTACTCTTTTTCATACAGCGATTTTTCAATAACAGAAACTAGGCTGTGAAGCGCAGTTTCTGTAGATTTCCCTTTGGTGTATGCATGCTGATAGCTACAGATCAGGTTGCTATCAATAGTAGAGGAGAGGTAGTCATTTATTATCCTCTCGAAGGTCTTGAGCACAAAAGATGAGAGACTGATCGGCCTATAGTCCTTGGGCTCGTAATGAGACGCCTTCCCCGCCTTAGGAATAAACACTACCGTGGCACTTCTCCAGGAGCACGGAATGTAGCTAAGAGCCAGGCAGGCTGTATAGAGAAATACCAGCCATTTGACTGATGTCTCCAGCGTTTTTATGAGTTGTGCGGGAATAATCCCGTCTGGCCCGGCAGCCTTGAACGGTTCGAAGCTTTTAACCGCCCACCTAACCTTTTCCTCCGTGATGGGTATGTGTACAGCCAGGTTTGTTGTAGGTGCTAGGGGTTCCTCATGCAAGTTCCCTGGGAAGTGCGTATTCAAGAGCAGCTCTAGGGTTTCCCTCTCCGTGCTGGTCCAGGATCCGTCAGGTTTGCGCAAATAACTTGTGGCTATTTGAGTTTTTGAGAGCAGCCGTCTAAGTCTCGCTGTATCGTCGACATTTTCGACCCCAGTGCAGAAATTTCTCCACGATCCTCTCTTCGCCTGCCTCAGAGCTTTTTTGTAGGCCCTGAGTTTAACTTTATATTCGAGCCATTGGGTCTCCGTGCCAAGGCTCTTGGCCTTATTAAATTGTGTCCTACATTATTTACGGAGCGAGTCCAGGTCGTAGGACCACCAATGTGGCCTATGTTTACCGCGTGATTTGGCACTGGGCAAGCCTGCTCTAGGGCATTCGAGAGCACCGTTGTAAAGGTCTTTACCAGATCCTCCAACTCCCCTACTGATGAGGGGACTTGTGGGGGCAGTGCTGGCAAGTCCCTAGATAGTATTTCATTGTGTCCCTCGTGAAGGGTGGATACCTTGCCGCGGTACGAGGGCTTAAGTCGATAGCCACAGGGCTACGCTGCCCTTGTGATCATAGCTCCGTACGGCACTTCATCACGAGAGCAGCCTAGCCTCTCTGGCGCGACGACAAAGATCTTCCCCCTCCCAATCCAGGGTGTTATGCGACCACGTGCCCATTGGACGTTTGCAGCCGGGAGGCAAATCGTGGCTGTATTTGAACGGAGCCTCTCTGATACCGGGTCGCCTCAGAGAGTAAGCATGGCCTTACCGCGGTACGGGGCTCTGCCGCGGCGGACGACACATTTTCCCCTACTCTTCCCTTGACCCTAAGCTGGCCTTGTCCGGCGATGGGTCGTACGAACATGATGAACTCAAATAACGCAAATAAAAACGAAAAACCCAAAAAGCAAACAACGCCAAATTTCACTCCTCAGCAAAGGAGAGCTATGGAGGAGCAGGCGAGAAAGCAACAACAACGCCGGAGGACAACCTCCGTTCCACAATTAAGGGGGGGATCGACAGCGATGGCAACTACGAGTCGGTCAACCAACCCTCTATCGAGTAAGATTGACTTGATGGGAGCTAGCACCAGTGCGGTTGCCAACGCAGCTAAGCGGACAACGGCGGATGCTAAACTCCCATCAACCTCTGATATGAAAACCAGTATCTTTACGTCTGTGGCAGCGGTCTCACGACCTGGCCTCGGAGTTTCGAAGGGGAAGGAAGCTGCAACTGAGATTTCGGCAAGGGGAGCGACCGCGATGGCAACTACGGGTCCGCACTCCCGGGAGACATCTCCCCGCCGCTTCACATACCACGAGAAAAGATTGGCTGCAAAGATACTGAAGAGGTATGAAGGGGTACCGCAGGAGTCGCTGTCGCCGAATTCCAGTAAATCGGTAGAGCTAGCGAAAGCTGTGATACCGGATTTCCAAAAATCTTACATACCAAAGAGGTTAAAAGTTAACCCTTTCAAGCGCCAGAGATCGGACCTGGAGTTAAATCCCCCTCCCAAGCGGCTTCAGAATACCTCTGGAGCGGGCAAACTAAGCTTTGCTGAGGTAACCAAGGACAGGATCCTTATAGGCGTCCTTGACCGAGGCAATGACCGTCTGGCCATCCCCAAGGACCGGTGGCGTTACGTGTGAAATGAACTCGGCAAAATTCTTCTAAACGTTGCTCCGGAGTTTCCGGGAAGTTCGGCGCGAGTAACGGATGCGGGCTGGCACCAGGGTCAGATCAAATTACTCGCATGCGAGGATGCAAAAACCGTAGCACTGTATAAGGCAGCAGCTGCTAAACTGGGTGAAGTCTACAAGGGCGCAAAGATAGAGGTCGTCGACTGGAAGGACATTCCAGCTCGTCCAAGGGCAAGGGCGTGGATTCCGGCCATCCCTGACGAACCCGACAGAATTCTCGGGATGCTACGGCTAATGAATCCGTCTCTCCCAACGCATGACTGGAGTGTTAATCTGGTCGGGGATGCGGTGGGGCCCGACAGACAGGTGGTGTTCACCATGAATAAAGAGTCAATCGAGCCCCTCAAAAGGTGCAATGGCCTAGTACACTACAGCGTAGGCCAGATCGTTATCCACGTATATCGTGGTGACGCTCAGCGCGCTACCTTCTCGGCTGCTCCGGGGGAACCGGAAAACGAATTACCAGAAGAGGAAGCGGAGGATTCCGATGCGGAAAGCATGTTATCCGCCACGTCCCTTGCCGATAGTGCTGTGAACAACTCGGAGATGGAGGACAGCCTACAGGACGAGGAAGTCCTCGACGTCACGGTGGTAGCAGCCAACGCTGAGCGATTAACATCTAACGCTACAAGCAGCAGGACTCCTGCAACGCCATATCGGGCAGTTAATCGGAACAACTCGTCGTTGATAGGCAACCTCCGGGATGGGGCAAACCTCGACGACATGGGGACGGCAGGGAAGTCTGTGCGCTCTCATGTTGGTGGTGCTTCAGATTAATCTGCACAAATCTAAAGTGGCTTCGGCTGCTTTAAGTAGTCGTCTTTCTAAAGGCGACGTGGATGTGGTCCTCATCCAAGAACCCTGGGCCAATAGCTCGAGAATCTGCGGATTGGGGACTAAGGGCTTCAAGCTCATTCGAGCCAGCGAGGAGAGCAAAGTCCGAACGTGTATTTTGGTCAAGTCTGAGTTGAACTCCTTTCTCCTGCCTAACTACACCAATGGTGATATTACCGCTATCAGTCTAACGGTCGACAGCACCCGCCTGACGGTTGCGTCGGTCTATATGCCCTACGACGCCGAAGAACCCCCACCACAAACGGAGGTGAAAGACCTGGTGTCAAATTTCTGCACGGGTAATCTTATTATTGGAGCGGACGCTAATGCTCACCATGTCCAATGGGGGAGTTCCGATATCAATGCCAGGGGCGAGTCTCTGTTTGATTACCTCTTAACAACCAACCTGGTAATTTGCAACGTGGGTAATGAGCCTACTTTTATCACTAAGACCCGTAGGGAGGTCATAGACCTCACTATCTGTAGTGAAGGCGCTTATGGGTGGGTCAGAAAATGGCGGGTTCTGGAAGAACATTCATTCTCCGACCACCGTTACATAGAAATGGTTTTAGACTTTATTGTAGAACAACCAATCATGAAGCGCAATCCACGTAACACAAATTGGCAGTTACACAATGAAATATTAGGCAGAGACCTCCCAGTACTGCCCTCACAAGCCCCCTCATCAGTAGAGGAGCTGGAGGATCTTGTTACTACATTTACATCGGCGCTCTCAAATGCTCTAGGACAGGCTTGTCCAGTGCCAAAACCACGCGGTAAACACAGGCCACATTGGTGGTCCTACGATTTGGACTCGCTCCGAATATCATGCCGGAAACGATTTAACAAGGCCAAGAGCTTCGGCTGTGAGCCTCATTGGCACGAATATAAAGCTAAACTAAGGGCCTACAAAAAAGCTCTGAGACAGGCGAAGAGAACCTCGTGGAGAAATTTCTGCACTGGCGTCGAAAAGGTCGACGACACAGTGAGACTTAGACGAGTCCTCTCGAAAAGTCAAACAACCATTAGCTATCTGCGAAAACCTGACGGATCCTGGACCAGCACGGAAGAGGAAACCCTTGAGCTGCTCTTGAATACACATTTTCCGGGGAATCTGCATGATGCACCACCAGCACCTGCAACAAACCTGGCAGTAAATATACCCGTCACTGAGGAAAGAGTAAGGTGGGCAATTAAAAGCTTTGAACCGTATAAGGCTGCCGGGCTGGACGGGATTATCCCCGCGCAACTTATAAAAACGTTGGAGACATCAGCTAAATGGCTGGTATTTCTCTTCACAGCCTGCCTGGCTCTCAACCACATTCCGGGCTCCTGGAGAAGCGCCACGGTAGTGTTTATCCCTAAGGCTGGGAAGGCATCCCACTACGAGCCAAAAGACTACAGACCGATCAGTCTCTCGTCCTTTGTACTCAAAACCTTTGAGAGGATACTAAGCGACTACCTCTCAACGACTATTGATAGCAACCGTATTTCTAGCTATCAGCATGCATACACCAAGCGTAAATCAACAGAAACCGCTCTGCACAGCCTAGTATCGGTCATTGAGAAATCGCTGTGTGAAAAGGACTACTGTCTCGTGGCCTTCCTAGACATTGAGGGGGCTTTCAACAATATAAGCCCGGAGGCTACCAACTCCGCTCTAACTAATCTGGGCGTAGATAGACCTCTAACTGGTTTAATTGACCAACTTTTAAGGGGAAGGAAAATAGCTTCTTCACTTGGTACGGTTGAGTTATCACGCTATGTCACAAGGGGAACCCCCCAGGGTGGTGTTCATTCCCCGCTTTTATGGAACCTCACAGTCAACTCGTTGCTACGTGACACAAGTTGGGGGGGCGGGAAGATAGTGGCATACGCAGAAGATTTAGCTATTGCATTCAGAGGCAAGTTCCCACAAACTCTGTGTGACCTGATGCAAGTAGCATTGCGAGAAGTTTCGACGTGGTCCTCTCGCTGCGGACTTAGTATCAACCCGGGGAAAGTGGAACTTGTCCTCTTCACCAACCGGTACAAAATACCGCCACTAAGCCTACCAGAACTAGATGGCACGCGCCTGGGCTTGTCGGATAAGGCCAAGTTTCTAGGCATAGTTCTGGACAGGAAACTGAATTGGAAGGAGAATGTTCTTCAGCGCCAGAAGAAAGCTTGCATCGCTCTTTACACATGCAAAAGAGCCATTGGCAAAAAATGGGGGCTCAGCCCTAGAGTATGCAGTTGGATCTACACGGCCATCATTCGTCCAATCATGCTATATGGAGTCGTCGTATGGTGGCCTGCGCTGAGCAAGGCAACATACCTGAATCTGTTGCGGAAAGTCCATAGATCCAATATGATCTGTATAAGCGGTGCGCTAAGGACAACGCCCAACGAAGCCCTCCAGGTCATTCTGGGCATTTTGCCACTTGATCTGGAAGGGTTTCGGTTAGCAGCGGCATCAGGTCTGCGCCTAAGAGAAACCTCCAGTTGGGGGACGGGTACTATTGGACACTCCAGTATTCTGGAATCTTACAGCTTTCTCCCTCTAAGCACAGATCGTTGTGCGACCACTACAGTCGGTGATAGCTGTTTCAAAATAAACATTCCCAGCAGAGAAGACTGGGAGAGGACGAGCTTGCCAGGCAGGGCACGACCAAGCAGTTTCTTCAGAATAAAGAGCGCTTAGGTATGCCGTTTGCCACATGCAAACTAATGCTGAAGGAGCACACACTCCGTCAAGCCAACGAAAGATGGCTGCAATCCCCAGGGTGTCGGATATCGAAACAAACCTGGCCAAAATGGGATCTTAAAAGGTCTAGACGCATTTATGCCCTAACTAGGAGGGAAATCTGCATATTGATAGGGGTATTAACCGGTCACTGCCTAATTGGTAGGCATGCAGAAAGGCTAAGTGTGCCCTACCGACGATGCTGCAGGAGTTGCAAAGATGATGAGGAGGAGGAAACAGTGGAACACCTCATCTGCAACTGTCCGGCTTTAAGCGGCGCGAGAACGCGCTTTTTGGGAGTTCCGTTCCTGGATAGCCTAAGCCAGATCGGGGAACTGGACATAAAGGACTTGATGGCCTTCATAAAGTCATCTAAGTGGTTCGAGGAGGAGTAACGGTGTCGGTTTAGGAGTGTCAGTCCCGGGATTCTGCTATGTGGAAAATCCCAACAACTCAGGGATTTTCCATTTGGCTGGGTCCCGGGACTGACTTTCCTTGTGTTGGTGGTATCACAACGGGCCTTTCAAAACTGGCCTAAGTGTGCCTCTGCGGCAGCCACTTGAACCTAACCTAACCATTTCATTGTGTAGCTGCCAGGTAGTGTTACGTGGGTTGCGTTTCATAACCGGCTGCTCAACAGAAAAGTCTAGAACTAATTCTACGTACCGGTGGTCGGAGAATGAGTGTTCATCGAGAACGCGCCATTTTCTGACCCACTCATAAGCGCCTTCGCTGCAAATAGTGAGATCTATGACCTCCCTACGGGTTTTAGTAATAAACGTAGGTTCGTTACCCACGTTGCAAACTACCAGGTTAGTTGTTAACAAATAATCAAACAACGACTCTCCTCTAGCATTGATATCGGAGCTTCCCCACTGGACGTGATGAGCATTGGCGTCAGTTCCGATAATAAGATGACCCATGGAAAAATTTGCCACCAGGTCTTTTACCTCCCTCTGTGGCGGAGGTTCTGCGGCGTCGTAGGGCATATAGACCGATGCCATCGTCAGACTGGTACTCTCGACTGTTAAACTGGCAGCTGTAACGTCACCATTGGTATAGTTGGGCAAGAGAAAGGCATTCAGCTCAGACTTAACCAAAATACAGGCTCTAACCCTGCCCCCCTCGCTGGCTTGGATTAGCTTAAAACCCTTAGTCCCCAAACCGCAAATCCTTGAGCTGTTGACCCAGGGTTCTTGGATGAGGACCACATCTATGTCGCCTTTAGAGAGACGACTGATTAAAGCAGCAGAGGCGGCTTTAGATTTGTGCAGGTTTATCTGAATCACCACCAACATGAGAGCGCTCAGACTTCCCTGCCACCGCCGTATCATCGGGTTCCACCTCTTCTGGAGGCTTATCTTTCAACGAGATTTGTTCAGACCACGATTTGGCGTAGCCGAGATCCTACTAACTGTGGCAGTATTGACATTGGTGCGCTCAGGACTAGCTGCTATCACTGTGACGTTGAGGTCTTCCCCGTCCAGCAGGATGTTTCGCATCTCCGAGCTGTTCACTGCTGAAATAGCAGCGCGCTGTGCATCGCCGCGGTATACGGAGATCACGATCTGACCCATGCCTTAGTGTACTCGTCCATTGCACCGTTTAAGAGGCTCGAGTGCTTCCTTAGTCAAGGTGAAGACCACTTGCCTGTCAGGCCCTACCGCATCCTCGACCAGATTGACACCCCAGCCCTGCGTCGGGAGAGACGGGTTTATGATCCTCAGAATCCTGAGAATTCTCTCAGGTTCAGTAGGGATAGCAGGAATCCACGCTCTTGCTCTTGGCCGAGCCGGGATGTCTTTCCAGTCGACAACCTCGATTCTTGCCCCTTGGTAGATCTCACCCAGTCTTGCAGCTGCTGCCTTGTACAGTGCAACAGTTTTTGCATCCTCGCAAGCGAATACCTTGATTCGGCCCTGGTGCCATCCCGCATCAGAACCCATCGGCGTGGCACCCGGAGACTCATCCATAATGTCGAGAAGGGCATTACCGATAGCGTTCAGGACGTACCGCCACTGGTCCCTAGGGATGGCCCAGCTTTCGTTACCTCGGTCAATGACGCCTATGAGGATCCTATCCTTAGTTAATTCAGCAAAGCTGAGTTTACCCACTACGGGGGCGTGTTGCTGCCGCTTAGAGTGAGGTTTTAAATCCACGTCCGATCTCTGGCGTTTGAAGGTATTTCCATTAACCTTCTTTGGAGTGTAATCGCTTTGAAAGTTCGGTAAGATAGCTTCAGCCATCTCCACCGTCTTTCTAGCATTCGGCGATAGCGTCTCTTGTGAAATACCCTCGTATTTCTTCAGGATCCTCGCGGCCGCTCTTTTGTCCAAGTACTCAGAGCGACTGGGAGATGTATTTTGGTGTAAATTTCGACCCGTAGTTGCCATCGCACGGCGGCCGCCGTGGTGTAGCGGTTAAGTGTTCGGCCTTCTACACCAAGTCGTGGCGGTTCGATGCCCGACAAAAGTAACATCAAAAATTATTTAGAAAAAGAATTTTTCTAAACGGGGTCGCCCCTCGGCAGTAGTTTGGCAAACTCTCCGGGTGTATTTCTGCCATGAGAAGCTTCTCAGCAAAAAATTCATTTGCTTTGCAAGTGCCGTTCGGAGTCGGCAAAAAACTGTAGGTCCCGCCAACTTGTAGGAAAACTCAAAAGCAACACACCACAAGTTGGAAAGAGAAGCTCGGCTAAAAATCTCGTTAGAGGTTATGATAACCTGTTGGTATTTCGCCGCCATTAGTTTTTTTTTTTTTTTTTTTTTTTTTTTTTTTTTTTAGTTGCCATCGCGGTCGTTCCCTTATTTCCAGGTCGTGAGACCACTGCCACAGACGTTAAAGACTTGTTTTCGGTACCGGCACTTACTAGGACTTAGCATCAGCCGTTGTTGGCTTCACTGTGTTTGTACCGGTACTTACTTTGGGGATTGCCCCCTTGTTATCCAGAGCTAATCGACCCGTAGTTGCCATCGCTGTCGATCTCTCGGCTGATAAAGAAATGGAGTTTGTCCTCCGACGTTGCGTTCTCCCTTGCTCCAGCCAGTTTAGGGTCAAGGGAAGAGTAAGGAGAATGTGTCGTCCGCCGCGGCAGAGCCCCATACCGCGGTAAGGCCATAGTTACTCTCCGAGACGGCCCAGTATCAGAGAGGCTCCGTTCGATTACAGCCACGATTTGCCTCCCGGCTGCAAACGTCCAATGGGTTCGTGGTCGCATAACACCCTGGATTGGGAGGGGGTAGATCTTAGTCGTCGCGCCAGAGAGGCTTGGCTTTTCTCGTGATGTAGTACCGGTGGCACTATAATCACAAGGGCAGCGTAGCCCTGTGGCTATCGACTTAAGCCCTCGTACCGCGGCAAGGTGTCCACCCTTCACGATTACATGTGAATTCATATATGTGTCATTTATATATATATGTTCTTGAACAGTATATTATTAATAAAAACTGCCACTATATGCAGTATCTATATATTTATATAAACCTTATTTATTTCATATATGTGTCATTTATATATATATGTTCTTGAACAGTATATTCTTAATATAAACTGCCACTATATGCAGCATCTATATATTTATATAAACCTTATTTATCTGCACATTATTTCCTTACGTAAATTTCCAATACGTAGAACATCTATATGTACACATTATTTCTTAGACCCTAACCGTACTCGCTACGTGCTCGCTTGCACCTGGAAGGCCCCACTCGCACTGCATCGATCAGCTGGACATGCCATCGCCATCAATATAACTGCTGGTTGTTTTGCTGAACTCCCACCGCCTATTGTGTTTGCTATGCTAGCAATGCATTTTTGTCTCTTCTTTCCGCTTGCATTACCCGTGCCAGAAACCCATGTGCATGGTGTGCAAATATGTATGTTGCTTTGTTGGCAAAGCACCGCTGCCTTGAGTTGGCTGACCGACCCTTTTTTTTCATGCTGGAATGCCGGTTGCTTGAAATTGTTTGTGTGCTATTTTGTTATTGAAACTAAATTTGTCGTTTGGTTAGCGGCCCATCTATCAAAGTTAGTAAAAATGTGTGTTAGGATGTTCGGAAAAAAGGTGTGTATTAGAGCATCCACAAAAATATGTATTTGTAAAAGTTTTATACCGCGCACTTCATTGGTATCTATTATATTAATAGCCTAACAAATTTTACATATAAATATTTGCCAAGCTTAAACCCATACTAAATAAGCATAAATATTTATGAAATGCATATGGATTTGTTGGCATGCCTCTAAGGCAGTGCACAATTATCTAATATATAACCAATCCTGCTTCATTTATCTGTAATAAGCGAATGAAAATTTCTCATGCCACTTGAATTGGTTATCTGACAATCAATTTGTACATAAAGCGATAGCCCAGTGGGAAGCGTCGGGGGTAGTGGTCGAGCGGTTAATGGTTCAAGTACAGCTATCGGCCAAATTTTTTTTTTTTTTTTTTGTCATTCAAAATTGTTTTTATTTTTTCAATATATAAATATTTCTTATCTTGTCTTTTTTAAAATTTTTATGTTTGTGATCTCTATTTTCGAGAAAAAAAATTGCTGAATATTTTTAGTTGACGGAAAGCATATGCCTAGATACCACCCATTATAGAAATGCGATAACCGCTTATTCAATTTGGGTTTTTTTGTCTAATTTTTGATGATATAAGATCGAAGTTGCGAAATTTTTTCAAACACAGTAGTCTATTTATCGGACTTCGGTAGATTAGTTCTATAAATTTTAGTGATTTCTACCGTTTGAGACAAAGTTGCTGATAGACTCCCTATTTAAAATATAAAAATCGACAACATATTTAATATGTACTTAAATTTTGAACTAAATCAAGTGGTTAGCGGTCGTCTTAAATTTTACTAAAGGCAACAACTGATTTCTATTCATATGTACATATGTATTAACTTTTAAAAGGGCAGATTTGCAACCCGAGCCCCAAACAAGACTAGACCAAATTGAATAGAAAAATTAATATATATTTTTTCTTTAAATAAAATAAAAAATCCATATAAATTATCTTAAATATTGCTAAGTTATGGTTAAAGAAGAAAGCTAGAAAATCCTCAAACTTTTTTTGACCCAACCAGAATTTTTAATTTACCCCCTCCCAAAAAATTTAAAAACACTCCTGTATAATAAATTTCTATAAAAAGAACTCATTTTCTGCAAAATGAACCTTTCAATCTTTCACTCAACAAGCTCCTCCTTTTATTAGAGAAACTATTTTCATTTTCTCGCTCATTGCCCATACAGCTTGAATTGATGATTTGAAAATAAATTCGTAGATAAAGCAGTAGAGCAGTGGTTAGCGCATCGCATAGCGAGCGAACTGTTGTAGGTTCGAGAAAAGCTCCGGGCTACAATTTATTTTTTTTTTTTCATTGAAATAGTTTTTTCTTTTTTAAAACATCTTTAGGTATATGAGTATTTCTAATCTTGATTTTTTATAAGCTCATTAAAATTTCATAAGACATATTTTTATATTTGTGATACTTTTTTCGGAAAAAACTTACTGCGAATATTTTCATAAATATACATACATACCACCCATTATAGAAATGAGATAACCGATTATACAATTTGGGTTTTTTGGTAAGTTTTTCCGAAAATTTAAATTTTTTTAAAAACACCCTCATATTCATAAAAAATAAAATTGGTTTATAAAGCTTTTTAAAATGACATTTTCATACAAATTTTGAATAACAAGAGCTTAATAAACCTTTTATATTTTTTATGAATAAGGGGGATATTGTTCTGTTTATCGGACTTCGGTAGATTATTTCTATAAATTTTGAAATATAAAAATCCATAATTTTTCACAGGTCCTTAAATTCTGTACTAAACGAAGTGGTTAGAGGTCAACTAAAATATTACTAAAGACATTTTCCGGGTTTCAATATACCTACTTTTTTTTTTTTTTTTCAAAAATCAAATCAAAAATCAAATCAAAAATCAATATAAAATATGTTTTTAAATATTTTCAAGTTAGGGTTGAGGAAAAAAGCTTAAAAACCCTCAAAAGCCTAGATTTGCCCTAACCAGCATTTGTAATTTACCAACACTAAATAATAAATTTCTATAAATAGAACTCATATTTCTACAAAATGATTTTCATTCTTTCACTCAATAAGCTCCTCCTATTATTAGAGAAATTATTTTCACTCCCTCGCTAATTGAGTACTTCGGTCCATTATCTATTATATTAATATGCTAACAAATTTTACATATAAATATTTGCCAAGCTTAAACCCATACTAAATATGCATAAATATTTATGAAATGCATATGGATTTGTTGGCATACCTCTAAAGCAGTGCACAATTATCTAATATATAACCAATCCTGCTTCATTTATCTGTAATAAGTGAATGAAAATTTCTCATGCCACTTGAATTGGTTATCTGACAATCAATTTGTACATAAAGCGATAGCCCAGTGGGAAGCGTCGGGGGTAGTGGTCGAGCGGTTAATGGTTCAAGTAGAGCTATCGGCCCTTTTTATTTTTTTATTTTTTGTCATTGAAAATTGTTTTTATTTTTTCAATATATAAAAATTTCTTATCTTGACTTTTTTAAAATTTTTATGTTTGTGATTTTCGAGAAAAAAAATTGCTGAATATTTTTAGTTGACGGAAAGCATATGCATACATACCACCCATTATAGAAATGCGATAACCGCTTATTCAATTTGGGTTTTTTTATCTAATTTTTTATGATATATTATCGAAGTTGCGAAATTTTTTCAAACACAGTAGTCTATTTATCGGACTTCGGTAGATTACTTCTATAAATTTTAGTGATTTCTACCGTTTGAGACAAAACGTTCGCATAAATTAGTGGCTATTTGTTAAGCACAATCTCATCATCCGATTATTCAAGTGCAACATAAAATCTCGAAAACCGAATATTTGCATGGCATTTGCCATAAATAATTTTGGAAAGGGCTGTTGTAATTTAATATTTTTATTATATAATAACAGCCGTTATTTTTAAAAAATTCTTTGATGGCCTCATTTTGCCTATAGATGAGTTTTTAATGTATACATTTAAATTGGTCGAGGTTCGGCCACGGGCCTAAAGGCAGCTATTGACAAAAAGTTGATCAGATGTTTGAATACGTTCAACTATTTTAAATTGGTCGAATTTCGACCACGGGATATACTAGTAATATAATATATTATTAATTTGTATAATAAAGTATAGAGATATATATGTACACAAGGGTGTTTCCAAATTCATAATTCATTAAATTTCAGTATATTAAAATTGTATTTAAAAATGTACGCGTATAAGCATAGGGACGAGTGTGTTCGCGTGTGGGGCTCCAAAACCGGTGGTTCTGGGGTCCTCACAATATCTCCAAAACCCTTTCAACTGCCTTTATTTTTTCATCGTATAACCATCAACCAGCTGATACAAAATCTCGCTTCCAAATTTAATTTAATTATTTCCAGCAGTTATCAAAATAAATGCTAGCATAGATGAAGCAAAGTCCAAAAGAAACCTGTGGCCTTACCCTTTCGTTTGATACCAATTTTGTGCGAATATCCGAAAGTTTACGCGCAACCACATTTCGTCCGAAGATTCTGTTATCGATAAATATATTGAATGAAACCAAAGTCAAAATGAAGGCTGTGGTGTTCCTCATTCATTTGATACCAAGTTTGTGCGAATATTCCAAAGTTTACCCGAAACCACATCTTGACCGAAAACTCTGTTTTCGATAAATATAAGTCTGTCATCGATAAATATATCGAAATTAACCAGACTCCAAATGAAAGCTGTTGTTTTCCCCTTTCGTTTGATACTAATTTTGTGCGAGTATTCCAAAGTTTACGTAAAACTACATTTTGACCGATAACTATGTTATCGATAAATAGATCGAAATTTCATGATGCCTGTTGCAGACTTTAAGATCGGACATTGGTTCAGACGTTAAAGAACCACAAACATCCGCAGTCAGTCACAAACTGATATCGGGGCAGTGAAATTACGCCCGGGGGCCCGTGGGCGTTATTTCCTTTTCATAAGGAAACAGTGCACGCGGTCGTTATTTCCTTTTCAAAAAAGAAATAAGCCCGCGGGCGCTATTTCTTTTGGATAACGGGCGCTATTTCCTTTTGAAATAGGCCGTTATTTCACTGCCCCGATATTAGCAAATTTAAAATTGTTTTTATTCATATATATCATGGTGGCCTAAAGCTCAATAATACATACAATCGTCAATTTAAAAAGGCCGAAAAATACGAAAGAAACAATTGTTTAAAATTAAAATTTCAATTGCTTGCTACAGGGTTGTTTTTAAAATTCAACTGTGTAGTTTGGAAAATATATCCGATCCTAAATGTACGATTTGATTGAAATTTCCACACGGGACTATTTACTTTGGAAAGCGACCGTTATTTCTCTTTTTAAGAGGAAATAACGCCCGCGGGCGCTATTTCCTTTATTTGGCGAGCGTTATTTCTCATTTGAAGAGGAAATAACGCCCGCTGAAAACACCCTGAATAAATGCCACTTCTGGTCCACATTTTAGTCAATATCTCAGGAACCACCTCACCGATTTTGTGCAGACTTCCCACAAACCATCGACTAAATAGTAGATTGTTTTGTGTGAAGTTTGTACAAAATCGATCAAGTGGTTCCTGAGATATTGGAGTCAAACCATGTCAACTGTGTCAAAATTTTTTTTCATGATTTTTCAAAACCATAATTTTGTGTACCTTAAGACAGAACAAAAAAACACTTTTAGCCTTTTTTCGAAGTTCCGCATGGTTTTCAAGATTTTCTATAATATAGAATTTTGCACCATTTTAAAGAAAAATGCATAACTAACGACTCGTTTGACATATATGGACGAATTTTTTTTGGTATTAGGGGAACGTTATCTCTTCACAATAGATATAATTTTTTCTAAAAAAAAATGTATTTTGTATAACAATTATTTAAACAAATTAATTTTTAAATGCCTTTTCTAGCTACTATTGCCGTGAAAATTTTACACAATTATCTTCGAACTCTTACTTATCTATTCCAACAAGAAAAAAATTGTAGTTCCTGTTCAGACAGTTGGTATTGAATTTTTCATAACGAAACAAAAAATGCGATACCAACTGTCTGAATAACTACCATTTTTTTCTTTTTGGAACAGATAAGTAAGAGTTCGAAACTTTTCAGGGTTTGTTCAGACTATTTAGGAGATTGTTTTGTGTGAAGTTTGTACAAAATTGGTCAAGTGGTTCCTGAGATATTGACTAAAATGTGGACCAGAAATGGCATTTATTCAGGGTTTGCTCAGACTAGTTAGTAGATGGTTTGTGGGAAGTATGTACACAATCGGTCAAGTGTTTTCTGAGATATTGGCCACAATGTGCACCAGAAGTAGAATTTATAACTCAAGAACGGGCTCACCTATCAAAACAAACTTTTCAGGGTTTGTTCAAACTATATAGTAGATTGTTTTGTGTGAAGTTTGTACAAAATCAGTCAAGTGTTTCCTGAGATATTGACCAAAATTTGGACCAGAAGTGCCATTTCTAACTCAAGAACGGGCTCATCTATCAAATCAAACTTTTCGGGGTTGGTTCAGACTATTTAGTAGATGGTTTGTGTGAAGTTGGTACAAAATCGGTCAAGTGGTTCCTAAGATATTGACCAAAATGTGGACCAGAAATGGCTTTATAACTCAAGAACGGGCTCATCTATAAAACCAAACTTTTCAGGGTTTGTTCAGGATATTTAGTAGATTGTTTTGTGTGAAGTTTGTACAAAATCAGTCAAGTGGTTCCTGAAATATTGACAAAAATGTGGACCAGAAGTGGCATTTATAGCTCAAGACCGGTCTCACCTATCCAAACGAAATGTTCAGGGTTTGTTCAGACTATTAGTAGATGGTTTGTGGGAAGTATGTACAAAATCGGTGAAGTAGTTTCTGAGATATTGACCAAAATGTGGACCAGAAGTGGAATTTATAACTCAAGAACGGGCTCACCTATCAAAACAAACTTTTCAGGGTTTGTTCAAACTATATAATAGATTGTTTTGTGTGAAGTTTGTACAAAATCAGTCAAGTGTTTCCTGAGATATTGACCAAAATGTGGACCATAAGTGGCATTTATAACTCAGGAACGGGCTTATCTATCTATCTAAGCTGGAGTTAAATGGTGGGCGGCGAGCAGTTTATTATTATTGTTGTTGTGATATTATATGGTTGAGGGAGCTGACCGGGGTTGCCGGTTCGAATCCCACCTCAACCAAAGCCTTTTTAATTTTATTTATTTTATTATTTTTATATTCCATCAAGTCTCATGGACTGTGTTTGGTTCTTTTTAATTATTGGTATGTACCATCAAGTCTAGTGGACTGTGTTTTGGTATTGACACTCTGTATGTATTAATTGGGGCGAGCACTTTGGCTCTGAGAATGCATCGTTGGCTATTCTCATTTCCTTAGAAAACCCCTCAAAATTGTTGGTGGTGAGCACTTGGGCTCTGAGGCATTAGCGACATTGGCTTACCTCATTTTACTTATGAAAAACCACTTGTGTTTTAATTACACCTTATATTTATTATTTGGTGGTGAGCACTTGGGCTCTGAGGCATTGGCGGCTATTGGCTTACCCCATTTTGCTTGTGAAAAACCACCTGTGTTTTGTTACACCTTATATTTATTATTTGGTGGTGAGCACTTGGGCTCTGAGGCATTGGCGGCTATTGGCTTACCCCATTTTGCTTGTGAAAAACCACATTTTGTGACTGCGACTATAAGCTATGTATTCCGAATATTCCATAGATTATCTGCGAATTACAATAATATGTAATGCAGATGAAATAAACGAAACCATGTTATGTCGCTTAAACATACTCCCCGCCCTAGACGGCTTAGTCGTCTAGTAAAGAGCCATAGGTTGCTGGTTTGATCCGGCTCGAAGGACCATATCTAAGCTGGAGTTAAATGGTGGGCGGCGAGCAGTTTATTATTATTGTTGTTGTGATATTATATGGTTGAGGGAGCTGACCGGGGTTGCCGGTTCGAATCCCACCTCAACCAAAGCCTTTTTAATTTTATTTATTTTATTATTTTTATATTCCATCAAGTCTCATGGACTGTGTTTGGTTCTTTTTAATTATTGGTATGTACCATCAAGTCTAGTGGACTGTGTTTTGGTATTGACACTCTGTATGTATTAATTGGGGCGAGCACTTTGGCTCTGAGAATGCATCGTTGGCTATTCTCATTTCCTTAGAAAACCCCTCAAAATTGTTGGTGGTGAGCACTTGGGCTCTGAGGCATTGGCGACATTGGCTTACCTCATTTTACTTATGAAAAACCACTTGTGTTTTAATTACACCTTATATTTATTATTTGGTGGTGAGCACTTGGGCTCTGAGGCATTGGCGGCTATTGGCTTACCCCATTTTGCTTGTGAAAAACCACCTGTGTTTTGTTACACCTTATATTTATTATTTGGTGGTGAGCACTTGGGCTCTGAGGCATTGGCGGCTATTGGCTTACCCCATTTTGCTTGTGAAAAACCACATTTTGTGACTGCGACTATAAGCTATGTATTCCGAATATTCCATAGATTATCTGCGAATTACAATAATATGTAATGCAGATGAAATAAACGAAACCATGTTATGTCGCTTAAACACTATCAAAACAAAATCCTCAGGGTTTGTTCAGGCTATTTAGTAGATTGTTTTGTGCGAAGTTTGTACAAAATCGGTCAAGTGGTTCCTAAGATATTGACTAAAATGTGGACCAGAAGCGGCATTTATTCAGGGTTTGTTCAAACTATTTAGTAGATGGTTTGTGGGAAGTTTGCACAAATTCAGTCAAGTGGTTCCTGAGATATTGAACAAAATGTGGAACAGAAGTGTCATTTATAATTCAAGAACGGTCTCACCTATCCAAACCAAATTTTCAGAGTTTGTTCAGACTCTTAGTAGGTGGTTTGTGTGAAGTTTGTATAAAATCGGTCAAGTGGTTCCTGAGATATTGACCAAAATGTGGACCAGAAATGGCTTTATAACTCAAGAACGGGCTCATCTATAAAACCAAACTTTTCAGGGTTTGTTCAGGATATTTAGTAGATTGTTTTTTGTGAAGTTTGTACAAAATCAGTCAAGTGGTTCCTGAAATATTGAACAAAATGTGGACCAGAAGTGGCATTTATAATTCAAGAACGGTCTCACCTATCCAAACCAAATTTTCAGGGTTTGTTCGGACATTTAGTAGATGGTTTGTGTGAAGTTTGTACAAAATTGGTCAAGTAGTTCCTAAGATATTGACCAAAATTTGGACCAGAAGTGGCTTTATAACTCAAGAACGGACCAATCCAAACAAAATTTGCAGGGTTTTTTCAGACTATTTAGTAGATGGTTTGTGTTAAGTTTTTACAAAATCAGTCAAGTGGTACCTGAGATATTGACAAAAATGTGGACCAGAAGTGGCAATTATAACTCAAGAACGGACTCACCTATCATGACAAAATTTTCAGGGTTTGTTCAGTCAAGTGGTTCCTGAGATATTGAACAAAATGTGGATCAGAAGTGGCATTTATAACCAGGGCTGGAAAACCGATTCAGTACCAAACTTGTTTTTGAAGCGAACCACAGCCATTTTTCAATCTTTGCACCCAATTGTTTTTTATGGAGATGTATGAACCGAACCGAAAACCGCAAAAAAAATGGTTCGGTTCGGTTGAAAATTGGAATGAATTTTATAGAGTTTCAACTTATATGCCTTAAACAAAAATATTCCTAAAAATGGCACTCACTGGTATTTCGGTTAAGATTCAAGTTTAAAAGGTTGAAAGGTAGAAGCATACGCAAGAAAAACATTTTTTTTTTTTATTTTTGCGCTGTTGTCAAAATGCTTTCAATTCCTGCCACCTGCATGCCATTTGACAGCGTAAAGATGAAAAGAGTTTTTCCTTTCGTCATGCATCCAAATTCCGTTATCTACTTTGGTTTTCTCATAAACAAAACAAAACTGAAAGTCACTTGCAGCTACTTTAATTATTCAAGGGAAAAGAAAAGATAATGTTTCATTCGTGAAAAGATGCAAAAAAAATAATGTATGAAAAATCATCTTACTTTACCAAATAGGAAAATTTACGTTGACGTCATAAATTGCTTCAATAATATAAAATGCTTTTCTCCACACTCAGACGTTTTACAATTCTGGGAAACATAGTCAGAGAAAGAATTAAAAATAATTGCTGATTTTCCCAAAATATCGTATCAGATAACGTGAAAAAAACACAAAAAATCATGATAGCATACGCCGGTTTTAGGAAAGTTTTTTGTACTTTTACAGACATACGTTTCGTTCGCACACTTTGGTGGGAAAAAGGATCGGGAAAAGTTCTTTAAGTGGAGCCTGAAAACCGGAAAATTATACAGTTTTTGCCTGATTTTTTTTCATTTCCAGATGCGTTTCCGGAATTTTTTTCTGGCTGGGTATATGTATGTTTCTTTACATAATAATAATTTTCAGTATTGTATTGCTATTATAAATTTTGCCGATATATAAAAAATATTATATATAAATGAATTTGATCTCAATAACAAAGCGTTTTATTTTTGACATTTCCAAACAATTTTTATTTTAGTAGGCTTTTATATATGTATGTATACATATTTTTTTTTTAATTTTTGAAATTTTTTTAGGTTTTTGGCTGGGTTGGTATAAGCCCTGAATGGGGTTGGTTCAGACTATTTAGTAGATGGTTTGTGTGAAGTTTGTACAAAATCGGTCAAGTGGTTCCTAAGATATTGACCAAAATGTGGACCAGAAATGGCTTTATAACTCAAGAACGGGCTCATCTATAAAACCAAACTTTTCAGGGTTTGTTCAGGATATTTAGTAGATTGTTTTTTGTGAAGTTTGTACAAAATCAGTCAAGTGGTTCCTGAAATATTGACAAAAATGTGGACCAGAAGTGGCATTTATAGCTCAAGACCGGTCTCACCTATCCAAACAAAATGTTCAGGGTTTGTTCAGACTATTAGTAGATGGTTTTGTGGGAAGTATGTACAAAATCGGTGAAGTAGTTTCTGAGATATTGATCAAAATGTGGACCAGAAGTGGAATTTATAACTCAAGAACGGGCTCACCTATCAAAACAAACTTTTCAGGATTTGTTCAAACTATATAATAGATTTTTTTGTGTGAATTTTGTACAAAATCAGTCAAGTGTTTCCTGAGATATTGACCAAAATGTGGACCAGAAGTGGCATTTATAACTCAGGAACGGGCTCATCTATCAAAACAAAATTCTCAGGGTTTGTTCAGGCTATTTAGTAGATTGTTTTGTGTAACGTTTGTACAAAATCGGTCAAGTGGTTCCTAAGATATTGACTAAAATGTGGACCAGAAGCGGCATTTATTCAGGGTTTGTTCAGACTATTTAGTAGATGGTTTATGGGAAGTTTGCACAAATTCAGTCAAGTGGTTCCTGAGATATTGAACAAAATGTGGAACAGAAGTGTCATTTATAATTCAAGAACGGTCTCACCTATCCAAACTAAATTTTCAGAGTTTGTTCAGACTCTTAGTAGATGGTTTGTGTGAAGTTTGTACAAAATCGGTCCAGTGGTTCCTGAGAAATTGAAAAAATGTGAACCAGAAGTGTCATTTATAACTCAAGAACGGACTCAGCAATCCAAACAAAATTTGCAGGGGGTTTTCAGACTATTTAGTAGATGGTTTGTGTGAAGTTTTTCCAATATCAGTCAAGTGGTTCCTGAGATATTGACAAAAATGTGGACCAGAAGTGTCATTTATAACTCAAGAACGGTCTCACCTATCCAAACCAAATTTTCAGGGTTTGTTCAGATTATTAGTAGATGGTTTGTGTTAAGTTTGTACAAAATCGGTCTAGTAGTTCCTGAAATATTGATAGAAATGTAGACCAGAAGTGTCATTTATAACTCAAGAACGGTCTGACCTATCCAAACCAAATTTTCAGGGTTTGTTCAGACTATTAGTAGATGGTTGTTGTGAAGTTTGTACAAAATCGGTCAAGTGGTGCCTGAGATATTGAACAAAATGTGGACCAGAAGTGTCATTTATAACTCAAGAATTAACTCACCTATCCAAACAAACTTTTCAGGGTTTGTTCAGAATATTTAGTAGACTGTCTTGTGTGCAGTTTTTACAAAATCGGTCAAGTGGTTCCTGAGATATTTAACAAAATGTGGACTAGAAGTGTCATTTATAACTCAAGAACGAACTGACCTATCCAAACAAACTTTTCAGGGTTTTTTCATACTCTTTAGTAGACTGTTTTGTGTGAAGTTTGTACAAAATCGGTCAATTGTTTCCTGAGATATTGACTAAAATGTGGACCAGAAGTGGCATTTATTCAGGGTTTGCTTAGACTATTTAGTAGATGGTTTGTGGGAAGTTTGCACAAATTCAGTCAAGTGGTTCCTGAGATATTGAACAAAATGTGGACCAGAAGTGGCATTTATAATTCAAGAACGGTCTCACCTATCCAAACCAAATTTTCAGGGTTTGTTCGGACATTTAGTAGATGGTTTGTGTGAAGTTTGTACAAAATTGGTCAAGTAGTTCCTAAGATATTGACCAAAATTTGGACCAGAAGTGGCTTTATAACTCAAGAACGGACCAATCCAAACAAAATTTTCAGGGTTTGTTCAGACTATTAGTAGATGGTTTGCGTGAAGTTTGTACAAAATCGGTCTAGTAGTTCCTGAGATATTGATAAAAATGTAGACCAGAAGTACCATTTATAGCTTAAGAACGGTCTGACCTATCCAAACCAAACTTGCAGGGTTTTTTCAGACTATTTAGCAGATGGTTTGTGTGAAGTTTTTACAACATCAGTCAAGTGGTTCCTGAGATATTGACAAAAATGTGGACCAGAAGTGGCATTTATTACTCAAGAACGGGCTCATCTATCAAAACAAAATTCTCAAGATTTGTTTAGACTATTTAGTAGATTGTCTTGTGTGAGGTTTGTACAAAATCGGTCAAGTGTTTCCTGAGATATTGACCAAAATGTGGACCAGAAGTGCATTTATAACTCAAGAACGGGCGCATCTATCAAAACAAAATTCTCAGGGTTTGTTCAGACTATTTAGTAGATTGTGTTGTGTGAGGTTTGTTCAAAATCGGTCAAGTGGTTCCTAAGATATTGAACAAAATGTGGACCAGAAGTGTCATTTATAACTCAACAATGACCTCACCTATCCAAACAAACTTATCAGGGTTTGTTCAGACTATTTAGTAGACTGTTTTGTGTGACGTTTGTACCAAATCGGACAATTGGTTCTTGAGATATTGACTAAAATGTGGACCAGAAGTGCCATTTATTCAGCGTTTGCTTAGACTATTTAGTAATGGTTTGTGGGAAGTTTGCACAAATTCAGTCAAGTGGTTCTTGAGATATTGAACAAAATGTGGAACAGAAGTGTCTTTTATAATTCAAGAACGGTATCACCTATCCAAACCAAATTTTCAGGGTTTGTTCAGACTCTTATTAGATGGTTTGTGTGAAGTTTGTACAAAATCGGTCAAGTGGTTCCTGAGATATTGAACAAAATGTGGACCACAAGTGTCGTTTATAACTCAAGAACGAACAGACCTATCCAAACAAAGTTTTCAGGGTTTTTTCAGACTCTTTAGTAGACTGTTTTGTGTGAAGTTTGTACAAAATCGGTCAATTGGTTCCTGAGATATTGAACAAAATGTGGACCAGTAGTGTCTTTTATAATTCAAAAACGGTCTCACCTATCCAAACCAAATTTTCAGGGTTTGTTCGGACTCTTAGTAGATGGTTTGTGTGAAGTTTGTACAAAATCGGTCAAGTGGTTCCTAGGTTAGGTTAGGTTCAAGTGGCTGCCGCAGAGGCACACCTAGGCCAGTATTAAAAGGCCCGTTGTGATACCACCAACATTAGGAAAGTCAGTTCCGGGACCCTGCCATATGGAAAATCCCGGTATTAACGGAATTCTCCACATAGCAGAATCCCGGGACTGAATTTGCTATACCGACACCGTTATTCCTCCTCGAACCATTTAGATGACTTGATGAAGGCCATCAGGTCCTCTATGTCCAGCTCCGTGACCTGGCATAGGCTGACCAGGAAGGGAACTCCCAAAAAGCGCATTCTCGCGCCACTTAAAGCCGGGCAGTTGCAGATGAGGTGCTCCACCGTTTCCTCCTCCTCATCATCCTTACAACTCCTACAGCATCGTCGGTAGGGCACACCAAGTCTTTCTGCGTGCCTACCAATGAGGCAGTGCCCAGTTAATACGCCTATTAATGTGGAGATTTCTCTTCTCCTTAGAGCATAAATTTGTCTTGATCTTTTATGATCCCATTTCGGCCAGGTTTCTTTGGATATCCGGCATCCTGGAGATTGCAGCCATCTTTCGTTGGCTTGGCGGAGTATGTACTCCTTCAGCATAAGCTTGCATGTGGCAAACGGCATACCTAAGCGCTCTTTATCGCGAAGAACCTGCTTGGTTTTTCCCTGTCTCGCAAGTTCGTCTGCCCTACAATTTCCCTCAATGTCCCTATGCCCCGGGACCCATGTGAGGTTAACGCGATTCTGTTGGGCCATCTCTTGTAGAGATCGACGACAGCTAAGCGTCAGTTCAGAGTTGAACGAGTAAGAGCCAAGGGATTTGATGGCCGCCTGGCTGTCGCTGAATATAAAAATGTCCTGTCTGATAGTGTGTTGGCCTATCCAAGCCGCGGCGTCCATGATTGCTGAAACTTCAGCCTGGAAGACACTGCAGTGATCAGGTAGTCTGAAGGAGAACTCAAGGTTCAGATCCTTTGAATAAACCCCTCCTCCAACTCTTCCGTCTAACTTCGAGCCATCAGTATAAATGGAAGTGCCGCCATGAGTGGCGGGACTCCGATCCGTGCTCTCCCATTCTTCCCTGCTGGGAATGTTGATTTTAAAACCGCTATCTCCGACTGTTGTTGTCGCACAGCGATCTGTGCTCAGCGGAAGAAAGCTATAGGATCTCAAAATACAGGCGTGTCCAGTAGTGCTTGCGCCCCAGCCGGACGTTTCCCTTAGACGCAGAGCCGATGCTGCTGCTACCCGGTGCCCTTCCAGATCGAGTGGCAAAATTCCAAGAATGGCCTGGAGTGCTTCATTGGGCGTTGTTCCTAACGCACCGCTTATACAGATCATGCAAGATGTGTGTACTTTACCTAGCAGATTAAGGTTTGTTGCCTTGCTCAGCGCAGGCCACCATACCACAACTCCATAGAGCATGATTGGTCGAATGATTGCAGTGTAGATCCATTTGCATATTTTGGGGCTGAGCCCCCATTTCTTTCCAATGGCTCTTTTGCAAGTGTAGAGTGCAATACACGCTTTCTTCTGGCGCTGAAGTACATTCTCCTTCCAGGTTAGTTTCCTATCCAGGACTGTGCCCAAGAACTTGGCTTTGTCAGCCAAGTTCAGGTGCACGTCATTCACTTTTGGTAGTATTAGCGGTGGTATCCCTGCAGCCAAACCTCAAACTAGTCAGAAAAATGCTAGTATACAACTACAATTTTCTGGCAGAACTCATACTAGCCAGGAAATATCCACTTCGTACTAGTATACAACTAGAATTTTCTGGTTAAACTCAGACTAGTCAGGAAATATCCATTTCATACTAGTATACAACTAGAATTTTCTGGTAAAACTCATACTAGTCAGGAAATATCCACTTCACCTAGTATACAACTAGAATTTTCTGGTAGAACTCATACTAGTCAGGAAATATACATTCCATAATAGTATATAACTAGATTTTTCTGGATGAAATTATACCAGTTGAAAAATACAAAATTCATTCGTTTCGTTTTCTCTTATAATTCATAGATGCTTTTTCGTGATAGGGTAAATACAAATAGCCGCTGCTTTCTTAAGACTAAACATGAAAATAAAGTCGAGGGATAAAATAAAGGGTAAGCTAGGAAAATTCTTTTTGGAATCATACTAGTCCAGGTTGAATGCTTTTTGGACTGGTATGGGACTAGTATATTTTATACTAGTCCTTTTTCGGACTAGTATGCGGACTAGTTCATTTTATGGAAATTATTCTAGTCCAGGTTGAACTAGTATTCTACAACTAGTATGAAACTGGTATTTCCTGACTAGTAGATAACTGGTATATTCTGGTCGAAATCTGACAATTGACATCTCGTAGGACATCAACACGTAAAAAATACCAGTTGCTTATATGGAAAAAATACAGAACACTGACTAGTTGGGCCCGGTGCACCAACTAGTTGTAAAGTAGTTTTCAACTAGTTGCTTTCGCTGCAGGGATCTTATAGCGATTGGTGAAAATGACCAGTTCTACTTTTCCCGGGTTGATGTTCAGTCCGCAGCGCGAGCACCATGAGGAAACCTCTCGCAGTGCTACTTGCATCAAATCGCACAGGGTTTCTGGGAATTTGCCCCTATATACTATAGCTAAGTCGTCTGCATATGCCACTACCTTCAAAAGATGAGAGACTGATCGGCCTATAGTCCTTGGGCTCGTAATGAGACGCCTTGCCCGCCTTAGGAATAAACACTACCGTGGCACTTCTCCGGGAGCACGGAATGTAGCTAAGAGCTGTATAGAGAAATACAGTAGACACTCACAAATTAGAATCACTTTGTTTTTAGGGTGATTCTAATTTCTGAAAAATTCTAATTCCTGGACGTTTTTTTATTTCAATAAAACCTTAAAATTTAAGTAAGTCAATTTGCATTGAAAAACTACAATGAAATTTTGTCTTATTAAATTTTATTCATAAAAACGAGAAAACATAAGGTAAAAATCCAATATACCTATATGTATTTATGCGCTAAGTCAAAAAAAAGGTCCAAAAAACAAAAACTCCAATTACAGTAAATATATTTATTTTATCAAAAACACCTAAGAGATCGACAAAAATACATTAAAACAGCCAAAAATTAATCAAAAACTTCGTAGCTAAAACGCCAAATGAACTTTCATCTTTATTTAAATATTTGTTTGGCTTTCTCCTTTAGTATTGGCCCAGTTAATGTACACTTTTTTCGCGTTAATTTAAAAACCACTCATAAAGAGTTGCTTCCATTTTTGGATATTCAACGATATGCAATGATTTTTTTTTTTAGCCTCTTGATAGGAATTAGAAACAGCGCTTAAAATTGATGATTTCATAGATTTGATATAGGTGATTGCAGATGGCGCCACATCATATTCTAGTGCTAAACGCTTCCCTTGAATACCTTGGTCAAGCTTTTCCAAGATCTGCACTTTGGTTTCCAAAGACCAAGTATTTTTCTTACGTTTATTTGGCATTTCAGCGAACGACTTTGACTTTTAAGCAAACAATGCCGAAACACGTGCACGCGTATCGAATTCAAACAAAAACTGACAAAAACTGTACAGATAGCGACGACAATCAACGACTACCGAGGGTAACATGAATAAATTGGGGATTCCCCTTTTTATATCTCATTTTGCAACAAAAAACAAAATACGCTCGCAAATTAGAATTTTCGATTCTAATTTCAGAGCGTGTAATGTATTCAAAAAGTTGATTCTAAATTGTGGAAATTCTAATTACTGAGAGTTCTAATTTGTGAGCGACTACTGTACCAGCCATTTGGCTGATGTCTCCAGCGTGTTTATGAGTTGTGCGGGAATAATCCCGTCTGGCCCGCAGCCTTGAACGGTTCGAAGCTTTTAACCGCCCACCTAACCTTTTCCTCCGTGATGGGTATGTATACAGCTAGGTTTGTTGTAGGTGCTAAGGGTTCCTCATGCAAGTTCCCTGGGAAGTGCATATTCAAGAGCAGATCTAGGGTTTCCCTCTCCGTGCTGGTCCAGGATCCGTCAGGTATGCGCAAATTTGGCTGTTTGAGTTTTTGAGAGCACTCGTCTAAGTCTCGCTGTATCGTCGACATTTTCGACCCCAGTGCAGAAATTTCTCCACGATACTCTCTTCGCCTGCCTCAGAGGTTTTTTGTAGGCCCTGAGTTTAACTTTATATTCGAGCCATTGAGTCTGCGTGCCAAGGCTCTTGGCCTTATTAAATTGTGTCCTACATGATTTGCGGAGCGAGTCCAGGTCGTAGAACCACCAATGCGGCCTATGTTTACCGCGTGGCTTTGGCACTGGGCAAGCCTGCTCTAGGGCATTCGAGAGCGCCGTTGTAAAGGTCTTTACCAGATCCCCCAACTCTCCTACTGATGAGGGGACTTGTGGGGGCAGTGCTGGTAAGTCCCTAGGTAGTATTTCATTGTGTAGCTGCCAGTTAGTGTTACGTGGGTTGCGTTTCATAACCGGCTGCTCAACAGAAAAGTCTAGAACTAATTCTACGTACCGGTGGTCGGAGAATGAGTGTTCATCGAGAACGCGCCATTTTCTGACCCACTCATAAGCGCCTTCGCAAACTACTAGGTTAGTTGTTAACAAATAATCAAACAACGACTCTCCTCTAGAATTGATATCGGAGCTTCCCCACTGGACGTGATGAGCATTGGCGTTAGTTCCGATAATAAGATGACCCATGGAAAAATTTGCCACCAGGTCTTTTACCTCCCTCTGTGGCGGAGGTTCTTCGGTGTCGTAGGGCATATAGACCGACGCCATCGTCAGAGTGGTACTGTCGACTGTTAAACTGGCGGCTGTAATGTCACCATTGGTATAGTTGGGCAAGAAAAAGGCATTCAGCTCAGACTTACCAAAATACAGGCTCTAACCATGCCTGTAAGCTTAAAACCCTTAGTCCCCAAACCGCAAATCCTTGAGCTGTTGACCCAGGGTTCTTGGATGAGGACCACATCTATATCGCCTTTAGAGAGACGACTGATTAAAGCAGCCGAGGCTGCTTTAGATTTGTGCAGGTTTATCTGAATCACCACCAACATGAGAGCGCTCAGACTTCCCTGCCACCGCTGTATCGTCGAGTTCCACCTCGTCTGGAGGCTTATCTTTCAACGACGATTTGTTCAGACCACGATTTGGCGTGGCCGAGATCCTACTAACTGTGGCAGTATCGACATTGGTGCGCTCAGGACTAGCTGCTATCACTGTGAAGTTGAGGTCTTCCCCGTCCAGCAGGCTGTCTCCCATCTCCGAGCTGTTCACTGCTCCTTCGCCATTTGACGTGGCAGATACCATACTTTCCGAGTCGGACATCTCCGAATCCTCTACCGGCACTGCGATGTCCGAGTCCTCCGGTGCAGCCGAAATAGCAGCGCGCTGTGCATCGCCGCGGTATACGTGGATCACGATCTGACCCATGCCGTAGTGCACTCGTCCATTGCCCAGTTTAAGGGGCTCGAGTGCTTCCTTATTCAAGGTGAAGACCACTTGTCTGTCAGGCCCTACCGCATCCTCGACCAGATTGAAACCCCAGTCCTGCGTCGGGAGAGACGGGTTCATGAACCTCAGCATCCTGAGAATTCTCTCAGGTTCAGCAGGGATAGCAGGAATCCACGCTCTTGCCCTTGGCCGAGCCGGGATGTCCTTCCAGTCGACAACCTCGATTCTTGCCCCTTGGAAGATCTCACCCAGTATTGCAACTGCTGCCTGGTACAGTGCAACAGTTTTTGCATAATCGCAAGCGAATACCTTGATTGGGCCCTGGTGCCATCCCGCATCAGAACCCATCGACGTGGCACCCGGAGACTCATCCATAATGTCGAGAAGGGCATTACCGATAGCGTTCCGGACGTACCGCCACTGGTCCCTAGGGATGGCCCAGCTTTCGTTACCTCGGTCAATGACGCCCATGAGGATCCTATCCTTAGTCACTTCGGCAAAGCTGAGTTTACCCACTACGGGGGCGTGTTGCTGCCGCTTCGGGTGAGGTTTTAAATCCACGTCCGATCTCTGGCGTTTGAAGGGATTTCCATTAACTTTCTTTGGCGCGTAATCGCTTTGGAAGTTCGGTAAGATAACTTCAGCCCTCTCCACCGTCTTGTTGTATCTTTAGTTTTAGGGTTTTTGTTACTATTTATCATCTTGTTCGTACGAACCGTCGCCGGGCAAGGCCAGTTTAGGGTCAAGGGAAGAGTAAGGGGAATGTGTCGTCCGCCGCGGCAGGGCCGCATACCGCCGTAAGGCCATAGTTACTCTCCGAGGCGGCCCTGTATCAGAGACTCCGTTCGATTACAGCCACGATTTGCCTCCCGGCTGCAAACGTCCAAGGGGCACGTGGTCGCATAACATCCTGGATTGGGAGAGGGAAGATCTTAGTCGTCGCGCCAGAGAGGCTTCGCTTCTCTCGTGATGTAGTACCGGCGGCGCTATGATCACAAGGGCAGCGTAGCCCTGTGGCTATCGACTTAAGCCCTCGTACCGCGGCAAGGTGTCCACCCTTCACGAGGGTTCCTAAGATATTGATAAAAATGTAGACCAGAAGTATCATTTATAACTCAAGAACGGTCTGACCTATCCAAACCAAATTTTCAGGGTTTGTTCAGACTATTAGCAGATGGTTGTTGTGAAGTTTGTACAAAATCGGTCAAGTGGTTCCTGAGATATTGATAAAAATGTAGACCAGAAGTGTCATTTATAACTCAAGAACAGCCTGACCTATTCAAACCAAATTTTCAAGGTTTGTTCAGACTATTAGTAGATGGTTGTTGTGAAGTTTGTACAAAATCGGTCAGGTGGTTCCTGAGATATTGGCCAAAATATGGACCAGATGTGGCATTTATAACTCAAGAACGGGCTCATCTATCAAAACAAACTTTTCAGGGTTTGTTCATACTATTTAGTAGATTGTTTTGTGCGAAGTTTGTACAAATATTGACTTGATATTGAAGGTTTGCTCAGACTATTTAGTAGATGGTTGTTGTGAAGTTTGTACAAAATCGAACAAGTGGTTCCTAAGATATTGACCAAAATGTGGACCAGAAGTGGCTTTATAACTCAAGAACGGACTCACCAATCCAAACAAAATTTTCCGGGTTTGTTCAGACTATTAGTAGATGGTTTGTGTGAAGTTTGTACAAAATCGGTCTAGTAGTTCCTGAGATATTAATAAATATCTAGACCAGAAGTGCCATTTATAACTCAAGAACGGTCTAACCTATCCAAACCAAATCAGACTATTAGTAGATGATTGTTGTGAAGTTTGTACAAAATCGGTCAAGTGATTCCTGAGATATTGAATAAAATGTGGACCAGAAGTGTCATTTATAACTCAAGAATGAACTCGCCTATCCAAACAAACTTTTCAGGGTTTGTTCAGAATATTTAGTATTCTGTTTTGTGTGCAGTTTGTACAAAATCGGTAAAGTGGTTCCTGGGATATTGAACAAAATGTGGACCAGAAGTGTCATTTATAACTCAAGAACGAACTGACCTATCCAAACAAACTTATCAGGGTTTTTTCAAACTCTTTAGTAGACTGTTTTGTGTGAAGTTTGTACAAAATCGGTCAATTGGTTTCTGAGATATTGAACAAAATGTGGACCAGAAGTGTCATTTATAATTCAAGAACGGTCTCACCTATCCAAACCAAATTTTCAGGGTTTGTTCGGACTCTTAGTAGATAGTTTGTGTGTGTACTTTGTACAAAATCGGTGAAGTGGTTCCTAAGATATTGATAAAAATGTGGACCAGAAGTATCATTTATAACTCAAGAACGGTCTGACCTATTCAAACCAAATTTTCAGGGTTTGTTCAGACTATTAGTAGATGCTTGTTGTGAAGTTTGGACAAAATCGGTCAAGTGGTTCCTGAGATATTGATAAAAATGTAGACCAGAAGTGTCATTAAAACTCAAGAACGGTCTGACCTATTCAAACCAAATTTTCAAGGTTTGTTCATACTATTAGTAGATGGTTGTTGTGAAGTTTGTGCAAAATCGGTCAAGTGGTTCCTGAGATATTGGTCAAAATGTGGACCAGAAGTGCCATTTATAACTCAAGAGCGGGCTCATCTATCAAAATAAACTTTTCAGGGTTTGTTCATACTATTTAGTAGATTGTTTTGTGCGAAGTTTGTACAAGTATTGACTTGATATTGTAGGTTTGCTCAGACTATTTAGTAGATGGTTTGTGGAAAGTTTGCACAAATTCAGTCAAGTGGTTCCTGAAATATTCAACAAAATGTGGACCAGAAGTGGCATTTATAACTCAAGAACGGGCTCATCTATCAAAACAAACTTTTCTGGGTTTGTCCAGGCTATTTAGTAGATGGTTTTGTGTGAAGTTTGTACAAAATCAGTCAAGTGTTTCCTGAGATATTGACCAAAATGTGGACCAGAAGTGGCATTTATAACTCAAGAACGGGCTCATCTATCAAAACAAACTTTTCAGGGATTGTTCAGACTATTTAGTAGATGGTTTTGTGTGAAGTTTGTACAAATATTGACTTGATATTGAGGGTTTGCTCAGACTATTTATTGGATGGTTTGTGGGAAGTTTGCACAAATTCAGCAAATTCAGTCAAGTGGCTCCTGATATATTGAACAAAATGTGGACCAGAAGTGGCATTTATAACTCAAGAACGGGCTTACCCATGATGTAATAATATAAGGTGATTTTTAAATACACTCTCTCGCTCTTACACCGCCATCTTGAACGCCATTAGCGTTTGCAATGTTGCCTCTTCAGAAACCTACTTTTTGTTCCAGAGCAAATTGTGGAATGAAAATCATACGATTCATAATCATTTATATTAATAGGCTAACAAATTTTACATATAAATAATTGCCAAGGTTAAACCCATACTAAATATGCATAAATATTTATGAAGTGCATATGAAGTGCATATGAGATGGCGCTTGGAGTATTTGAGAGAAAAGTTCTCCGGAAAATTTATGGTCCTTCCCGTGATGCCAACGGCGAGTATAGAAGGAAATTTAACGATGAGCTGTACGAGCTCTACGCAGATCTGGCCATAGTCCAGCGAATTAAAGCCCAAAGACTCCGCTGGCTGGGCCATGTTATGCGAATGGACAAAGAAGCTCCAGCACAGAAGGTTTTCCTATCGTCGTCTGAATTCGGCAGCAGAGGAAGGGGGAGGCCTCGACTGAGATGGAAACAACAGGTGGAGGATGACTTGAACTCCCTTGGGGTTTCCAATTGGCGTCCGTTATCGCTAAAAAGGAATGACTGGCGTGCTTTGATACGAAACGGCCAAAATCGCTTAGGCGGTTAAGCGCCAATAAATGATGATGATGATATGGATTTGTTGGCATACCTCTAAGGCAGTGCACAATTATCTAATATATAACCAATACTGCTTTCATTTATCTGTAATAAGCGAATGAAAATTTCTCATGCAACTTGAATTGGTTATCTGACAATCAATTTGTAAATAAAGCGATAGCCCAGTGGGAAGCGTCAGGGGGTAGTGGTCGAGCGGTTGATGGTTCGAGTACAGTTACAGCTATCGGCCAAAATTTTTTTCTTTTTTGTCATTGAAAATTGTTTATATTTTTTATATATTTTTATATTTCTAATCTTGACTTTTTAAAATTTTTATAAACAATACTTTTATGTTTGTGATCTCTATTTTCTAAATTGGTGCGAATATTTTTAGTTTACGGAAAGCCATGTGAAATAATAATTTTATATCATAAATATACATACATACCCCCCATTATAGAAATGCTATAACCGCTTATACAATTTCTTTTTTTTTTTTTTTTGGTAAATATTTCCAAAAATTACCATTAATATAAGTCTGACTGCTCTAATTTTTGAAGATGTAAGCTGCAATTTGCGAATTTTTTTCAAACATAGCGGTCTGTTTATTCAATTTCGGTAGATTATTTCGATAAATTTCACGATTTCTATCGATTGAGATAGGGTTGCTGATAAATTCCTTATTTAAAGTATAAAAATCGACAAACATATTTTATGGATACTTAAATTTTGAACTAAACCAAGTGATAAGCGGAAATCTTAAATTTTACTGAAGACAACAAATACCCAGTCGGGAATTTGGCTAACTACAAGTGCTTTTTAAGTTGACTATATCGCACCCAGTACGGTTTGAAAAGCTAACTACTTTGTATGGAGCAGGCTGGCTATTTTTACATGGCGATGGCCTAGGAGGTAGTCAGTTATGCTTTTTCCTGCATGACTTTTAGCTAACTACAATATGATTTTTTTTAGGCAGAGTTAAACTAACTATATTGAGGTAATTTTAATTCACTTAATTTGAAATAGGTTTATAGCTCACTCTTTTAGAATGACTTTTCGTGTGCCGTTTCCATACGGCTAAAAATCGACTAATTTGGATTAAATTGTAATCGATAACAGTTTTAACACCTTTTATACGGACTTTTCCGGATATATTTTGCACATATATTAATAAATATATTTGCGGTCCTTCAAATTGTAAATTCTTGAGGAAATGTGCCTGACGCACAGAGGCGAAATTAATGTTGCGGAACTGGTCTTATATTAAAATTGCATGTTAAAAAGAGTTAAAATTTTTTAAGAAAATTTATTTATGAAAATTTTTTGAAAGCTACGGCAATTTGAACTTCTCAAATCTCCCAACCAAACTAAAACAAAGTATAAGCTGCTTGATTTCTGCATTACTTTATGGTTAGGTAAAAGTCAGCCTCAGAAAATCGGGGGAAGGTAAATAATTTTGTTCTCAAATGGTTGATTTCTGCATGACTTTAGGATCAACTAAAAAGCAATTGGCTGGTTTCTGCATGACATTGTGGTTAACTATAAGTCAGGTTGAAAAAATGGAAGCGAAAATCAAAGATTTTTTAGTTCGAACTGGTTGATTTCTGCATGACTTTGAGGTCAAATAAAAATCAATTGGTTAGTGTCTGCATGACTTTAAGGTTAGCTAAAAGTCAGTTTCGAAAAATTTAAACATAGACAAAGAAATTATTTCCTACTGATTGATTTTTGCATGACTTTAGGGCTAGATATAGACCCATTTCTATAGATTTACTTAAAGTTACTTTTTTGTTAGACAGGCTACGAAAGTCCCGACTGGGTAATTTCTTTTCATATGTATATATGTATTAACTTTCAAAAGGACAGATTTGCAACCCGAGCCCCAAACAAGTCTAGACCAAATTGAATAGAATTTTTTTAAAAATCAATATACATTTTTTTTCCTTAAATCAAAAGAAAAATCCATATAAAGTGTCTTTTAAATATTGTTAAGTTATGGTTACAGCTTTTCAACGAGTGAATTACTTAAAACAAAAAAATTAAAAAAAATACAAAAATAAAAGGACGGAAACGCCCTCTGGCGGACGTCAAAATAAAAAATTAATGTCAGAAATGGGTTTATCGACTCAAAAAACCTCCAAATGCATATATAGAATGAATTTTTTTAGTTTTCAACACAGCTTTTTAACAAGTGAATCACTTTTTTAAGAAAAAAAAAATACGTTTGAAAAATCCGCTAGCTCGAAATTCATGTTAGACCTATAGTTTCTTCGGCAAAAATGTTTGAAATTATCCAATTAACCATAATCGCCATGGGCCCCTGTGAATTTTTTTGGGTCCATACAAATCGACCCGCTCTAATATATATATATATACCATTATGCAAGTTTAGCTCTTTTAAAGTTATTAGATATATCGAAATGAACCAAAGTCCAAATGAAAGCTGTGGTCTTTCTCTTTCGTTAGATACCAATTTTGTGCGAGTACTCCAAAGTTTACCCAAAACCACATTTCGACCGATAACCATGTTATCGATAAATATATCGAAATGAACCAAAGTCCAAATGAAAGCTGTGGTCCTTCCCTCTCGTTTGATACCAATTTTGTGGGAATATTCCATAGTTTACGTAAAACTACATTTTGAATGATAACTCTGTTATCGATAAATATATCGAAATATCATGATGCCTGTTACCTATTCTGTACTCCTAGGAACTAGTGTGCAAAATTTCGTAAAGATCGATGTATTAGTTTAGACGTAAAAGATTTCCAAACATCTGAAGTCACTCACAAACGTTTTTAAATATTAGTAAGATTAAGAAAAACAAAACAAGTACTTTGTAACGTAAGTACAAACTTAGTAAATTTAGGCTACGATTTTGGTGTGTAAAAATGTTAGTGTATTTATCACAAGGAAAACAACATTTCTTTTTAAATAAAAATATTTTATTTTACATCAAGTACATATATAATTATTTAGTGCGTTCATGTAATTGAGCTGGAATATGTTTAAATATACACTTTTCGTAAAGTTAGGTATGTTGTTACATGAATACTCTTATTATTCTACTTTACACGATGAAAATATAGTTTTATTAGATCTACTAAAACTGTTCTGTTGCTTACTTTACTTAGAGATTAACGTAGAAAAAATATGAAAAGTATGCGATAATTTAAAAGCAAATCTAAAATATAACTTACCTGGAAAAAGCGATAACCACTGCCCCCTTTTTGCAACCAGATAAGCCAGACGAGTATTTAGGTAGAGCGCACACTTGTTTCAATGAAAATTAATCGTGGTAGAAAGTTGAAGCTCTGTCACTAACTTAAATAAAACTAGACAACCAAAAGCCATACAAATGCAAGCGAAAAAAGTACCCAAAAGGCAGGCAGTAGGGTGCCCCATATTATATAGCAGCAGCAATAATTTGATGCATTTGTAGTGTTTAACCTCAGCAAGCCCCTTTGTTAAAATATCAGCCGGCATGTCTTCGGCTCGCATACATTCTAAAATAAGGTGACCATAATTTGCGAGCGAAAAAGGAGGAAAATGCACTAAAACCATAAAAATTACTGAGACTATTGAAACTTTTGGCGAAAAAGGAGGACAAATTGTCGGCATTAAAACACATCTTTTTTAATATATGTATGTATGTATATTTATTTAACATCGTAAAAAATACGAAAATAATAAATAAATAATATTATTTTAGAGCTAAGCACAGCTGTTCAACTGCTATTGTAAAAATTTTGGATGATATACGACTACCTTTTGATAAAGGCCAGCTGACACTGCTGTGCTTGCTAGATTTTTCTAAAGCATTCGACTCAGTAGACCATAATTTGCTCTGCCACAAGCTAGATAAATACTTTGGGTTCGGTAACAGTGCGCTGAAAGTTATAGAAAGTTATCTATCAGACAGGTCTCAGTATGTAAATAGTGGAGGACTTGTGTCGAAGTCAAAGGGAATAACCACTGGTGTTCCTCAAGGTTCCATACTCGGCCCTTTGCTGTTTAGTTTATTTGTTAATGATGTGTTTCATGTTTGTAAATTTGTACGTATGCACGCCTATGCTGATGATATTCAGCTCTACCTGTCTAGTAATCTTAGTGATATGAGTGATTTATGTTCAAAATTAAATAGTGATTTAGAATCAATTTATTGTTGGTCGAATGACAATGGCCTATGTCTTAATGCTGCAAAATCTTATGTGCTACCTATTGCCAGGAAAAATATTTCTGGTGTTAACATTCCTCCGATATGCCTGGCGAGAACACCCTTAAACACAGTCAATAAAGTTAGAAACCTGGGCTACATAATTAACTCCAACCTCACTTGTTGTGACCACATAAGTGCTGCTGTGGGAAAGGTATACGGTACTCTGCGTAGTTTGCGGCAGTCTGCAATCTACACGCCTTTTCCAATTAGAAAAAAACTGGCCTTGCAACTAATTCTACCGATACTAACCTACTCCGAGTTAGTTTACAACAAATTAGATTCTACTTCTGCTCATAAAATTGAAGTTGCGTTTAATTATGTCACACGATATGTGTATGGGCTGCGAAAGTTTGATCATATCTCCGCTTGGAGATCCAAACTCTTAGGTTGTAGTATTTTTGAATATCAGAAGGCCAGGAGCTGCATATTCCTCTATCGTCTGATCCTTCAAAAAGCGCCGCAGTATTTATATGACAAACTTGTGTTCAGTAAATCCGTTCGCTCATGTAATTTGACTGTGCCTAGCTTTAACTATGTGAGTTCTACAAGACTGTTCTTCGTCAACACCGCGCGTCTCTGGAATTCGATCCCAGCTGCTATAAAAAAAACTCTTAGCCAAAACAACTATAAGGTACTCCTTCTTAGCTATTTTTCTAGCTAGCTTTAAACTTAAGCTGACCATAAAATAAAATAAAGTTTGGAGTTTTTGAATTTTTGATTCTGATTTCACAACCTATATTCTTCCTATATATTCTGTATTTGTTCTTTTTCTGCTCTTCAGACTGTTTTACCTATTTAACTATATAACTATATTCTTTCTTCCACCTATACCATATGATTAAATTATAAGATTAAATACTTGTTAGGTACATCAATGTAACATGATTTTTGCTGTATTATTTGTCCGTTGTGCTATAAAAGATTTCAGTATCTTATTGTACTAATTGTAAAACCCTGAATAAATGAAATGAAATGAAATATTGCATTGTCAACGGGGTACTACAAATGCGTCAAGTTTGAAGTCTCTAGCTAACCGGAAAGTTACTCAAAGATCGATCGCAAGATTCCCCCTGTGCTTCAAAACATTTAAAAGATTTGGAATTTGGATATCGGAATTTTGATTTTTACAAATTGTATTGCCAGCGTTGTTGTTGTTGTTGTTGTAACGAGGTGTAGCCCTGCCTGGGGCCACCCCGAGTGTATTACTCTTGGCCGGGTCGATATAAGAAAACGGCCCGGGTCGTTTCGGCACGATGGGTACAGCACAAGTACTGGAACCGTAGAACCGGCAATACAAGAAACTAGCCGTGTAGGCCATGTAGGTCATTTAGCGTTACCCAGGGTGCACCAACGGGGAGGCGACCTACTCTTACACCCCTAGCCAGCGTTCTATCAACTAAATGCCAAGTTTCAAGTTCCTATGTTACCAGGAAGTTAGACAAAAGTCGATCGCATGATTCTCAACTTCAAAATAGTTTTCGAAATATCTCGATCCGTGCCCAACTTATCGGAATTTTTTTGATGAGGGATTGCATTGTCCACGGGTTTCGACAAATGTGTCAAGTTTCAAGTCAATAGCTTACCGGGAGGTTGCTCAGAAAACGATCGCAAGATTTCCCCTGTGTTTCAAAGATTTTCAATTATACCGACAAATTGTAGTCACCGTGCCTGGAATACGTGCTTAGTTTCAAGCCCCTAGGTTGCCAGGAAGTTAATCAAAAGTCGATCGCAAGAATCTCAATTTCACCACCTAGGGGATACTTTTTTCAATCACATTCCTTTGTCACCGAGTTATGAACTATGTTCCAAGTTTCAAGTCTCTAGCTCAACGGGAAGTTACCTAAAAAACTTTGCAAGATTCCACAAATTCATATGAAAATTGTGGCGCAAACAAGAAAGCGACTTAATATAAAGGTTGTAAAAAGGAGTATAAAGTCGTCCAAAAAGGAGGACAAAATCGTCAAAAAGGTGGACAGAGGAGGACACAAATTTTTCGGAGGACAAGCCGCATGTTCGGAGGACGGATGGTCTCCTTATCTAAAACGATGTCGCCGTCTCGAACTTTGTCACGAATGAAGTGGTGCCGAATATCTATGTGTTTTGTGCGCGAATGATATGCGGAGCTTTTTCATAGTTTCATGTTGCATTCCGATTTCGCTTAGCATTTGTCGAAGATATAGCGCCTCTCGTGTGGCTTCACTTAGAGCTATGTACTCGGACTCAGAACTCGATAGCGATACTGTCTTCTGCGCCGCCAGCTAGTATAAAAGAATAGCCGGAGTACGAACGCCTATCTGTTTGATTAGCGCCCCAATACTGCCATATACACATGTCAAACGAATCGTGAGTTATGAATTTTTCTTTAAAATGGTGCAAAATTCTATATTATTGAAAATCTTGAAAACCATGCGGAATTTCGAAAAAGGCTAAAAGCATTTTATTGTTCTGTCTTAAGCTACACAAATTTATGGTTTTTAAAAATGATCAAACAAATTTTTGACACAGTTGACATGGTTTGACTCAGCTGTAATTAGAGTTAAATTGGCTTAGAAAATTAACAGAAAAAGCAACATCTGGTCGCGTTGTAACTGCTAGATATAACAAAGCTCCGATCCAACTCTGGTGCGGGTATTTTTCCATTTCGGTTACATTAGGTTTCGCCGCTTTTTCTAGTATGCAATTCATCTGTATGTTTCTCAAGATCACTGGAGCTATGCCTTTCATTTCAAAACTTTCAGCGAGGGAATGTTTAACTTCCTGAAGCCATACTTTATCATCTGTGGCAATTAGTAAGTCATCAACATAGATTGATAGAAGCATAATTTTTGAATCTTTCTTCATGATGAAAAAACATGGATCGCATGCAGTGCTCTAAAACCCATTTCGCGCAACTTTTTAGTGAGTTTTTGGTACCACTGGAAACCAGAATGTCGTAAGCCATATAAAGATTTTCGTAGTCTACATTAGGGCTTTTCACATTTTAGCAACGCATTTGTCCACTCTTTGGCTGTATTTCTAATTTAGCCATTGCTTCATCTACAGTAAGTTGCTTACCTAAAGTTACATTTTTGAGGATTTGTCCTAAGCATTGTGGGATTTCCATAAATACGTTTGGCACTAATTTGCCATTGAGGTACGCTGTTATAACACCCATTTGATATATTTACAGACTTCATTCTGTTGCTAAAGCTCCTGATTGATGCTAATCGCCATTTTTCGGTGTACCTTCCTTTTCAGTTTTTTCGCATTAATTTTCACTTTCATATTTTTCGCATTCTGGAATTTGGATATTGGAATTTTGATTTTTACAAATTGTATTGCCAGCGTTGTTGTTGTTGTAACGAGGTGTAGCCCTGCCTGGGGTCACCCCGAGTGTATTACTCTTGGCCGGGTCGATATAAGAAAACGGCCCGGGTCGTTTCGGCAAGACGGGTACAGCACAAGTACTGGAACCGTTCTCGTAGAACCGGCAATACAAGAAACTAGCCTTGTAGGCCATGTAGGTCATTTAGCGTTACCCAGGGTACACCAACGGGGAGGCGACCTACTCTTGCACCCCTAGCCAGCGCTCTATCAACTAAATGCCAAGTTTCAAGTTCCTATGTTACCAGGAAGTTAGACAAAAGTCGATCGCATGATTCTCAACTTCAAAATAGTTTTCGAAATATCTCGATCCGTGCCCAACTTATCGGAATTTTTTTGATGAGGGATTGCATTGTCCACGGGTTTCGACAAATGTGTCAAGTTTCAAGTCAATAGCTTACCGGGAGGTTTCTCAGAAAACGATCACAAGATTTACCCTGTGTTTCAAAGATTTTCAATTATACCGACAAATTGTAGTCATCGTGCCTGGAATACGTGCTAAGTTTCAAGCCCCTAGGTTGCCAGGAAGTTAATCAAAAGTCGATCGCAAGAATCTCAATTTCACCACCTAGGGGATACTTTTTTCAATCACATTCCTTTGTCACCGAGTTATGAACTATGTTCCAAGTTTCAAGTCTTTAGCTCAACGGGAAGTTACCTAAAAAAACTGTGCAAGATTCCACAAATTCATATGAAAATTGTGGTGCAAACAAGAAAGCGACTTAATATAAAGGTTGTAAAAAGGGGTTCCCCCCAAGAATACAGAAAACAAAAATTCAGAAACACATTTTTTCAGAAAACATTAGTCAGAACTCTTTTTTCAGAAAGCCAAAATTCAGAAGTCAAAACTCAGAAGTCAAAATTCAGAAGTTAAAATTCAGACGTAAAAATTCAGAAATCAAAAATTCAGAGGTCAAAATTCAGAAGTAAAAATTCCGAAGTAAAAATTCAGAAGTCAAAATTGAGAAAGTAATCAGACGGCAGAAAAAACATTAAATTTTGCCCAATAGCTTACCGGGAGGTTTCTCAGAAAACGATCGCAAGATTTCCCCTGCCGTCTGATTACTTTCTCAATTTTGACTTCTGAATTTTTACTTCGGAATTTTTACTTCTACATTCTTTTTTTCAGCCGTCTGATAGCTTTCTAAAAACGCATTGTTCATATTTAGTAGTATAAGTTACTAACACCTCATTTCAATCCATTGTTGATGACTGACACAAAACTTCAGCAATTTTCAGCTGGAGGTGAACCATGTCGAAAACGCAAAAAGAAGTATAAAGATCTCGACTATCGTTTAAGTAGTATTGTCGCTTCATTTGAAAACGATAAACTGGAAAGCGATTTAATTAGCTTTATGCTTGCCATTGCACATAATTTAAAATTCTAATTTGTACTATTTTTTATACATATGTATATATCGTTACCTTAATTCACAAAGGCCCTAATTGACGGTTCCCCCCATAAATTCAGACAACAAAAATTCAGAAACACATTTTTTCAGAAATTTTTTTTCAGAAAGTCAAAATTCAGAAGTCAAAATTCAGACGTCAAAATTCAGACGTCAAAATTCAGAAGTAAAAATTCAGACGTAAAAATTCAGACAGTAAAAATTCAGACAGTAAAAATTCAGAAAGTAAAAATTCAGAAAGTGAAATTCAGATCCAAAAATTCAGAAAGTAATGAGACGGCAGAAAAAAATCAAATTTTGCGCAAAATTTAATTTTTTTCTGCCGTCTTATTACTTTCTGAATTTTTGGATCTGAATTTCACTTTCTGAATGTTTAGATCGGAGATAAAGGCTTTGAAATAAGTGAAAAACTCGTTTCACGAAGCATTGGGTAATTTTTCTTTTTTCTACTTTGCCAAAGCACTATGCCCAACTATGATTCCAACAATATAAAAATTACGTTGAGAATTTGCTATTTCCACTCATGTCAAGCGCAATAACGCGATCAATGAAAACCAATGAATGAAAAACAAAACGCATTAATGAAAAACAAAACGCAGACGCACTAACAAATGCACGCAAAAATTGGAGAGTTGCTCAGCGCTCCAACATCACATGATCCCGTTTTACAAATGCTTTTGCCTGTTACAACAGCAACAACTCTCTCTATTGTACTCTATCGTATATTAATGAGACCTTTTTTGAACTAATAATTAGTTAATACATGAAGACATGCAGGGATGAAGGGGGGGGTTTATGCAGATCTATATTTCTGTCTTATCAGAATCTGCCTATCGTGAAAATTGTAAAAGATAATTCATGGATGAAGGGGGTATGTACACAACTTTTCAATATGAATTGTGGAAGAAGGGGGTATGTTCCGATTTTTTCATATAAAACACTAAATATAAACTTATGCTTTTTATTGCATATTATGCAACGTCTTTTATGGCTTTGCATAATTTTTTGTCAGTTTTCCATAAAGATTCGAAAAAACCTCAAATGTTTAAGCAAACCTTTAAGCCGATTTTCTCGTTTCACTCAAATGCGACATAACCCCTTCATTCATGCATGTCTTCACATGTTTTCAGAATGGAGTGCATTAAAAGTAATCAGAACAAACATGATAAGATTTTTTTTGATGGGTTCGAATATACGTTCGATTGTTCCCGTGGCGAAACAGATTACTTTTTTTGTAGCGAGTGAGCTCTTAATTCTGTTGCAAAAAAATCAAATGGATTTTTCATTTCTACTAATCTTGTTTTTAGAAAAAGGCGTGAATCGAAGTGTTGCGCCCGATTGATTCGATATAACAGCGTGACACCGATTGAACATAATGACAATGTGAAGGTCAAAGGGATACATTTACATGTACCAGATGCTAGAAAAGTAGAACTTTATTTATCTTATTTAAAATTCTAATTCATAACTATCATTTGTATGTGTTTATATATATGTATGTATTATTTGAATTTCTGCCAGCGTTGTTGTTGTTGTAACGAGGTGTAGCCCTGCCTGGGGTCACCCCGAGTGTATTACTCTTGGCCGGGTCGATATAAGAAAACGGCCCGGGTCGTTTCGGCAAGACGGGTACAGCACAAGTACTGGAACCGTTCTCGTAGAACCGGCAATACAAGAAACTAGCCTTGTAGGCCATGTAGGTCATTTAGCGTTACCCAGGGTACACCAACGGGGAGGCGACCTACTCTTGCACCCCTAGCTAGCGCTGTATCAACTAAATGCCAAGTTTCAAGTTCCTATGTTACCAGGAAGTTAGACAAAAGTCGATCGCATGATTCTCAACTTCAAAATAGTTTTCGAAATATCTCGATCCGTGCCCAACTTATCGGAATTTTTTTGATGAGGGATTGCATTGTCCACGGGTTTCGACAAATGTGTCAAGTTTCAAGTCAATAGCTTACCGGGAGGTTTCTCAGAAAACGATCACAAGATTTACCCTGTGTTTCAAAGATTTTCAATTATACCGACAAATTGTAGTCATCGTGCCTGGAATACGTGCTAAGTTTCAAGCCCCTAGGTTGCCAGGAAGTTAATCAAAAGTCGATCGCAAGAATCTCAATTTCACCACCTAGGGGATACTTTTTTCAATCACATTCCTTTGTCACCGAGTTATGAACTATGTTCCAAGTTTCAAGTCTTTAGCTCAACGGGAAGTTACCTAAAAAAACTGTGCAAGATTCCACAAATTCATATGAAAATTGTGGTGCAAACAAGAAAGCGACTTAATATAAAGGTTGTAAAAAGGGGTTCCCCCCAAGAATACAGAAAACAAAAATTCAGAAACACATTTTTTCAGAAAACATTAGTCAGAACTCTTTTTTCAGAAAGCCAAAATTCAGAAGTCAAAACTCAGAAGTCAAAATTCAGAAGTTAAAATTCAGACGTAAAAATTCAGAAATCAAAAATTCAGAGGTCAAAATTCAGAAGTAAAAATTCCGAAGTAAAAATTCAGAAGTCAAAATTGAGAAAGTAATCAGACGGCAGAAAAAACATTAAATTTTGCCCAATAGCTTACCGGGAGGTTTCTCAGAAAACGATCGCAAGATTTCCCCTGCCGTCTGATTACTTTCTCAATTTTGACTTCTGAATTTTTACTTCGGAATTTTTACTTCTACATTCTTTTTTTCAGCCGTCTGATAGCTTTCTAAAAACGCATTGTTCATATTTAGTAGTATAAGTTAGTAACACCTCATTTCAATCCATTGTTGATGACTGACACAAAACTTCAGCAATTTTCAGCTGGAGGTGAACCATGTCGAAAACGCAAAAAGAAGTATAAAGATCTCGACTATCGTTTAAGTAGTATTGTCGCTTCATTTGAAAACGATAAACTGGAAAGCGATTTAATTAGCTTTATGCTTGCCATTGCACATAATTTAAAATTCTAATTTGTACTATTTTTTATACATATGTATATATCGTTACCTTAATTCACAAAGGCCCTAATTGACGGTTCCCCCCATAAATTCAGACAACAAAAATTCAGAAACACATTTTTTCAGAAATTTTTTTTCAGAAAGTCAAAATTCAGAAGTCAAAATTCAGACGTCAAAATTCAGACGTCAAAATTCAGAAGTAAAAATTCAGACGTAAAAATTCAGACAGTAAAAATTCAGACAGTAAAAATTCAGAAAGTAAAAATTCAGAAAGTGAAATTCAGATCCAAAAATTCAGAAAGTAATGAGACGGCAGAAAAAAATCAAATTTTGCGCAAAATTTAATTTTTTTCTGCCGTCTTATTACTTTCTGAATTTTTGGATCTGAATTTCACTTTCTGAATGTTTAGATCGGAGATAAAGGCTTTGAAATAAGTGAAAAACTCGTTTCACGAAGCATTGGGTAATTTTTCTTTTTTCTACTTTGCCAAAGCACTATGCCCAACTATGATTCCAACAATATAAAAATTACGTTGAGAATTTGCTATTTCCACTCATGTCAAGCGCAATAACGCGATCAATGAAAACCAATGAATGAAAAACAAAACGCATTAATGAAAAACAAAACGCAGACGCACTAACAAATGCACGCAAAAATTGGAGAGTTGCTCAGCGCTCCAACATCACATGATCCCGTTTTACAAATGCATTTGCCTGTTACAACAGCAACAACTCTCTCTATTGTACTCTATCGTATATTAATGAGACCTTTTTTGAACTAATAATTAGTTAATACATGAAGACATGCAGGGATGAAGGGGGGGGTTTATGCAGATCTATATTTCTGTCTTATCAGAATCTGCCTATCGTGAAAATTGTAAAAGATAATTCATGGATGAAGGGGGTATGTACACAACTTTTCAATATGAATTGTGGAAGAAGGGGGTATGTTCCGATTTTTTCATATAAAACACTAAATATAAACTTATGCTTTTTATTGCATATTATGCAACGTCTTTTATGGCTTTGCATAATTTTTTGTCAGTTTTCCATAAAGATTCGAAAAAACCTCAAATGTTTAAGCAAACCTTTAAGCCGATTTTCTCGTTTCACTCAAATGCGACATAACCCCTTCATTCATGCATGTCTTCACATGTTTTCAGAATGGAGTGCATTAAAAGTAATCAGAACAAACATGATAAGATTTTTTTTGATGGGTTCGAATATACGTTCGATTGTTCCCGTGGCGAAACAGATTACTTTTTTTGTAGCGAGTGAGCTCTTAATTCTGTTGCAAAAAAATCAAATGGATTTTTCATTTCTACTAATCTTGTTTTTAGAAAAAGGCGTGAATCGAAGTGTTGCGCCCGATTGATTCGATATAACAGCGTGACACCGATTGAACATAATGACAATGTGAAGGTCAAAGGGATACATTTACATGTACCAGATGCTAGAAAAGTAGAACTTTATTTATCTTATTTAAAATTCTAATTCATAACTATCATTTGTATGTGTTTATATATATGTATGTATTATTTGAATTTCTGAAAAAAAAAAAATTCTGAAAAATGTGTTTCTGAATTTTTGATTCTGAATTTTGGTTTCTGAAAAAAGTTTTCTGAATTTTTCCTTCTTACTTTTGGTTTGTGAAAAATGATTTCTGAATAAATTTTTCCGAAAAATTGTATTTCTGAATTTTTTCTTTCTGAATTTATGGGGGGCACCGTACAACAGCCATTTTGCAACAGAGTCACCATGGTACTTTCCTGAAAGGCGGCATGGCATAGATCATTTTTGCCGAACAAACTTATAGTCCAGCTCATCTGTGTTTTTTTTAATTTGCACTTAAAGGTTAAGGGGTAATTTTGGGAATTTTTTCCATAACCACATAAACTTGAAGAGCTACAGCTTCGGTGTCTAAGGGAAGGTTGTTGGCAATAAAAATACTAACATTTTCCTCCTAGACATTGTCCCGCTACGATTCATGTTCATGTAATTTTTTCTTGGTTTTTTGTAAAATTTCGCGAAAAAATGTCTCCCATGAGTCTACTGTTAACAATATCTTTACGACACCTTCGGGAAAAATATTCCTCATAAAAAATAGGGTGGGTGTCTAAATAACGAAATTTCTGTCGAGGACTCCTTTAACCATAAACTAGCAAAAACTAGAGTTCATCCAAGAAACAACTAAAATACATGAGACATTCCATATGAAAACGTCTAATTCAAAAAGCTGGCTAGTCTCCCATTTCGTTCAAACTTTGAGGGACACTTCTTTAGAGTCCTAACGGATCAAATTTACACACATTTAATTTTTATAACCTCTGGTTTCGGACTGGTCGAATTTCAAAGTTTGAAAAACGTCGTTTTTAGGCTTACCCTATTATTGCTGTACACATGTTTCTATTACAGATATCCTTTCATTCGATACGGCGTTTTATGGAAAAAGAGAGTAGTTTGCTCAAAAGTAAATAATAAATTATATAGCGTGTACCTGGTATAATAAACCTGGAAGTTAAAATTCATAATTTTTATCCTTCTTGTCAAATTTAGCTGGCTCTGGCGTCTTCACTGTTTTAAGTAGCCATTAAAGTTTGTTCAAAAATTGAGGGTACATATCCTAGAAGAAACTAACCCAATCATCGCCCAAAAAAACTCACTCCTTATAGGTAAATTATTATCTCGGAATTTTTAAGTTTTCAAAAATCGAGTTTTCAGGCTCTAAAACGGACATGTTTCTCAAGAGATAAAAATACGAATTTGTTATGGACTCCAGTCCTGACCTTTAGCTTCTAATACCTCAACAGTTTGTTTTGTTATATTCATACTAAAGCGGGCTACCCACCTGCCAAGAAATGCCTCAAGAAAAAAACGGTATTTTCCATTTTATTGCAGATTACTATTACAAAAATGTATAAAACATGTGCAGCAAAGTATATACTCATCTTTGCGTTAATCTGCACGTTTACCTCAAGAAATATATTACGAGCATATTTATTTCTTGAGGTAAACCGGCGTTGCCAACCTTCGAAAATTGTAGTATTTTTTGTTAGAAAATTTGATGTGTGAAAAAAGTTCTTGACCATTTCTGGGACGTTTTTTTATATGGAGTTTGACATTTCTTGGCAGGTGAGTAGCTCGAATGCAAGGATATATCTGATAGAAAAAGTGTACATCTATAATAGGGTAAGCCTAAAAACGACGTTTTTCAAACTTCGAAATTCGACCAGTCCGAAACCAGTGGTTATAAAATTTGATCCGTTAGGACCCTAAAGAAGTGTCCCTCAAAGTTTGAACGGAATCCGAGACTAGCCAGCTTTTTGAATTAGACGTTTTCATATGGAATGTCTCATGTATTTTAGTTGTTTCTTGAATGAACTCTAGTTTTTGCTAGTTTATGGTTAAAGGAGTCCTCGACGGAAATTTCGTTATTTGGACACCCACCCTATTTTTTTATGAGGAATATTTTTCCCGAAGGTGTCGTAAAGATATTGTTAACAATAGACTCATGGGAGACATTTTTGCGATAAATTTTACAAAAACCCAAGAAAAAATTACATAAACATGAATCGTAGCGGGACAATGTCTAGGAGGAAAATGTTAGTCTTTTTATTGCCAACAACCTTCCCTTAGACACCGAAACTGTAGCTCTTCAAGTTTATGTGGTTATGGTACAAATTCCCAATATGACCCCCTTAACCCTTAAGTGCAAATTAAAAAAAAACTCAGACGAGCTGGACCATAAGTTTGTTCGGCAAAAATGATCTATGCGATGCCGCCTTTCAGAAAAGTACCATGGTGACTCTGTTGCAAACAAAAATTCAAATTTTGTTGTACTGTGTAATTAATGGTGGCATTATTGTTAATCTGACCCTTTTTTATAATTGATATGTACGCCCCTGTATCAATCAGGAGGGTTGAAATAGAATTATTTAGAGTTGTTTTTGTGGATATATAGCTATTAAGGTGCAGATTGAAGACATATAGTCTTTTATTTATTGAGTTGGAGTTTGCTGGTTTTCCTGTTGGTTTACATTTCTGACATTTCTAGGGTTATTGCGATTAGGACCGCGTGATTGATTTCCGAAATTTCTTCCGGATCTTTGGCTGTTATTTCTATTATTATTATTGTTGTTATTATTAAAATTATTGAAACGTGCTGGGAATGTACGCCTTTGGTTACCTCTGTAAGAGTTATTTTGGTAACTTCTGCGGAAATTACCGCGAAAATAATTTTGTTTGCGTATGTGCAACAATGAATTAGGGTTACCCGTAATTTCTGTGCAGCTGTTTGTAAATTTTGATATCGCCTCGTTCATTGAGGTGAACGTTCCAGCTTGCATAATTGTTTTCACCTTATCATTGCAACAATTTTAACACATAGCTTTTACAGCAGTTTGTGTAGCATATTTGGTGGCTAGGTCTGTTGTTAAGCCATCAGATATGTATGCTCCCTCTAGTGAGTTTGTCAATTTTTCAATCTCTGCAGTATACTGATTAGCAGTCTTACTGCGCTGTTGGATGTTCAGGAGATTTGCTGTTATAACTTCAACTGACTCACCCTTTACTATACTCTTTAATTTTAGTTTTATTTCCTGTATTGACTCTCCGGCGCTTATCAAATTTCTAGCTGTGCCTTTTAGCTTTGTTTTTATCATGGACACTGCCAAAGCCTCATGTTCCTCCTTGATTTGTTCGAGGATATCAAGGGCATCCAGAAAACTCGATAAGTTTTCTGGTTTTCCATCGAACTCAGGTAAGATCGATGACGCAGTTTTAATGAATGATGTGGCTGGTTGCGCCATTTCGGTGTCCATTTGGGAATTTTGTTCTGCTTGGGCGACAATATTTGTTTGAGAAAATGTTTCTTGTTTCTCAGTAATCTCAGTCTGGACAGATTTATCAGAATAAGAATGAACGTTTTCTCCTTGTTCTAGTTCCTCTTCCGAAGTATCTTCCAGCAATTTGGCGTCAAAATCTATTTCAATGTCTTTTTCATAAGATTTTGGCACTATGAAGTCAATTTCATATCTTGATAATGAGTATACCAATTTGTCTCTGATAGAAGAGAATATTTGGTATGTTTCTGTTTGGTGAGCTTTTGATAAATAATGGTTAGTTCTTTTCAATATTTTTCCGCTATTATTTAATGACAATAAAATGATATTCAGATGTTTCTTTATCGTTTCAATTTTAATTTTTGTATTTTTACATATGCATTTATATGACTTTTCCGCGTTTATTTTTTCTTCAGAAAGCTCCCTCAAAATATCGTCCCACTTTTCCATTTGTATTAAAAATGTATTTATTACTTATACCTTGTCCAGACCGTCTGAGCGGCTCTGGTATTTCTTTTTTAAAAATTTATTGTGGACTGAGTATATTTTGAAGAACAAACTGGTACAGGTGCAGATTATCACAATCAGTAGCAAGATTTTTATGAATTCTAAAGCTTCAGTATGGTCAACAATTTTAATGCTATTGACTACATTCGTATTTGGGGTATCTACTTTAGAAGTTTTTCCCCCCATATTAAGAATGAGATAGACAAATGGAAATGGTCTTTACTTACTCTTCTTTTTTTTCTTAAAAAAAAATTCAATAGCAAAATTTTCGAGTTTAAATTTTTATTTTTATTTATTCATAAGTTCTTTCTTAAAGGCCTACTTTCCTTATAAATTTAATTAATTCTTCTTCCAAAGTGGAAGGATATAAAAGGTCTTCCATTGTGGGTTCTCTACCCATTCCTATAAAGGACCATAATTGTTTTAAACAGTTTAGTTGTGTCTATTGCTTCCTTTATTACGTGACCTTGACTTCCGAGCAATGTCCGTGTTTTCACGCTCTAATTCGTCTACAATTTTGTTTATTGCCTCGTAGTCAAGATCATCGGGCAATGCACAATCCATGGGGATAGATTGCAAGTAACTAAAATTATATTTTTTTTAACTTTTTATCCTTCAACTGTTTTCTTAAAATTTGAATCTCTCTTTTTAATTTTATCTTTAAATCTCTATTAGTACATACTCGTATATTTACTTGTTGATACAACTCGGCTATTTGGCTTCTCTTTCATATGAAAATTGTGGCGCAAACAAGAAAGCGACTTAATATAAAGGTTGTAAAAAGGAGTATAAAGTCGTCCAAAAAGGAGGACAAAATCGTCAAAAAGGTGGACAGAGGAGGACACAAATTTTTCGGAGGACAAGCCGCATGTTCGGAGGACGGATGGTCTCCTTATCTAAAACGATGTCGCCGTCTCGAACTTTGTCACGAATGAAGTGGTGCCGAATATCTATGTGTTTTGTGCGCGAATGATATGCGGAGCTTTTACATAGTTTCATGTTGCATTCCGATTTCGCTTAGCATTTGTCGAAGATATAGCGCCCCTCGTGTGGCTTCACTTAGAGCTATGTACTCGGACTCAGAACTCGATAGCGATACTGTCTTCTGCGCCGCCAGCTAGTATAAAAGAATAGCCGGAGTACGAACGCCTATCTGTTTGATTAGCGCCCCAATACTGCCATATACATATGTCAAACGAATCGTGAGTTATGAATTTTTCTTTAAAATGGTGCAAAATTCTATATTATTGAAAATCTTGAAAACCATGCGGAATTTCGAAAAAGGCTAAAAGCATTTTATTGTTCTGTCTTAAGCTACACAAATTTATGGTTTTTAAAAATGATCAAACAAATTTTTGACACAGTTGACATGGTTTGACTCAGCTGTAATTAGAGTTAAATTGGCTTAGAAAATTAACAGAAAAAGCAACATCGGGTCGCGTTGTAACTGCTAGATATAACAAAGCTCCGATCCAACTCTGGTGCGGGTATTTTTCCATTTCGGTTACATTAGGTTTTGCCGCTTTTTCTAGTATGCAATTCATCTCCAAAGGTGTCTTAGCCGGTTTGCAGTCTTGCATTCCAATTCAATTTGGTTTAGGTATAATGTATGTTTCTCAAGATCACTGGAGCTATGCCTTTCATTTCAAAACTTTCAGCAAGGGAATGTTTAACTTCCTGAAGCCATACTTTATCATCTGTGGCAATTAGTAAGTCATCAACATATATTGATAGAAGCATAATTTTTGAATCTTTCTTCATGATGAAAAAACATGGATCGCATGCAGATGCTCTAAAACCCATTTCGCGCAACTTTTTAGTGAGTTTTTGGTACCACTGGAAACCAGAATGTCGTAAGCCATATAAAGATTTTCGTAGTCTACATTAGGGCTTTTCACATTTTAGCAACGCATTTGTCCACTCTTTGGCTGTATTTCTAATTTAGCCATTGCTTCATCTACAGTAAGTTGCTTATCTAAAGTTACATTTTTGAGGATTTGTCCTAAGCATTGTGGGATTTCCATAAATACGTTTGGCACTAATTTGCCATTGAGGTACGCTGTTATAACACCCATTTGATATATTTACAGACTTCATTCTGTTGCTAAAGCTCCTGATTGATGCTAATCGCCATTTTTCGGTGTACCTTCCTTTTCAGTTTTTTCGCATTAATTTTCACTTTCATATTTTTCGCATTCTGGAATTTGGATATTGGAATTTTGATTTTTACAAATTGTATTGCCAGCGTTGTTGTTATTGTTGTTGTTGTAACGAGGTGTAGCCCTGCCTGGGGTCACCCCGAGTGTATTACTCTTGGCCGGGTCGATATAAGAAAACGGCCCGGGTCGTTTCGGCAAGACGGGTACAGCACAAGTACTGGAACCGTTCTCGTAGAACCGGCAATACAAGAAACTAGCCTTGTAGGCCATGTAGGTCATTTAGCGTTACCCAGGGTACACCAACGGGGAGGCGACCTACTCTTGCACCCCTAGCCAGCGCTCTATCAACTAAATGCCAAGTTTCAAGTTCCTATGTTACCAGGAAGTTAGACAAAAGTCGATCGCATGATTCTCAACTTCAAAATAGTTTTCGAAATATCTCGATCCGTGCCCAACTTATCGGAATTTTTTTGATGAGGGATTGCATTGTCCACGGGTTTCGACAAATGTGTCAAGTTTCAAGTCAATAGCTTGCCGGGAGGTTTCTCAGAAAACGATCACAAGATTTCCCCTGTGTTTCAAAGATTTTCAATTATACCGACAAATTGTAGTCACCGTGCCTGGAATACGTGCTAAGTTTCAAGCCCCTAGGTTGCCAGGAAGTTAATCAAAAGTCGATCGCAAGAATCTCAATTTCACCACCTAGGGGATACTTTTTTCAATCACATTCCTTTGTCACCGAGTTATGAACTATGTTCCAAGTTTCAAGTCTCTAGCTCAACGGGAAGTTACCTAAAAAAAACTGTGCAAGATTCCACAAATTCATATGAAAATTGTGGCGCAAACAAGAAAGCGACTTAATATAAAGGTTGTAAAAAGGGGTTCCCCCCAAGAATACAGAAAACAAAAATTCAGAAACACATTTTTTCAGAAAACATTAGTCAGAACTCTTTTTTCAGAAAGCCAAAATTCAGAAGTTAAAATTCAGACGTAAAAATTCAGAAATCAAAAATTCAGAAGTCAAAATTCAGAAGTAAAAATTCCGAAGTAAAAATTCAGAAGTCAAAATTGAGAAAGTAATCAGACGGCAGAAAAAACATTAAATTTTGCCCAATAGCTTACCGGGAGGTTTCTCAGAAAACGATTGCAAGATTTCCCCTGCCGTCTGATTACTTTCTCAATTTTGACTTCTGAAATTTTACTTCGGAATTTTTACTTCTACATTCTTTTTTTCAGCCGTCTGATAGCTTTCTAAAAACGCATTGTTCATATTTAGTAGTATAAGTTACTAACACCTCATTTCAATCCATTGTTGATGACTGACACAAAACTTCAGCAATTTTCAGCTGGAGGTGAACCATGTCGAAAACGCAAAAAGAAGTATAAAGATCTCGACTATCGTTTGAGTAGTATTGTCGCTTCATTTGAAAACGATAAACTGGAAAGCGATTTAATTAGCTTTATGCTTGCCATTGCACATAATTTAAAATTCTAATTTGTACTATTTTTTATACATATGTATATATCGTTACCTTAATTCACAAAGGCCCTAATTGACGGTTCCCCCATAAATTCAGACAACAAAAATTCAGAAACACATTTTTTCAGAAATTTTTTTTCAGAAAGTCAAAATTCAGAAGTCAAAATTCAGACGTCAAAATTCAGACGTCAAAATTCAGAAGTAAAAATTCAGACGTAAAAATTCAGACAGTAAAAATTCAGACAGTAAAAATTCAGAAAGTAAAAATTCAGAAAGTGAAATTCAGATCCAAAAATTCAGAAAGTAATGAGACGGCAGAAAAAAAACAAATTTTGCGCAAAATTTAATTTTTTTCTGCCGTCTTATTACTTTCTGAATTTTTGGATCTGAATTTCACTTTCTGAATGTTTAGATCGGAGATAAAGGCTTTGAAATAAGTGAAAAACTCGTTTCACGAAGCATTGGGTAATTTTTCTTTTTTCTACTTTGCCAAAGCACTATGCCCAACTATGATTCCAACAATATAAAAATTACAGCGTTGAGAATTTGCTATTTCCACTCATGTCAAGCGCAATAACGCGATCAATGAAAACCAATGAATGAAAAACAAAACGCATTAATGAAAAACAAAACGCAGACGCACTAACAAATGCACGCAAAAATTGGAGAGTTGCTAAGCGCTCCAACATCACATGATCCCGTTTTACAAATGCATTTGCCTGTTACAACAGCAACAACTCTCTCTATTGTACTCTATCGTATATTAATGAGACCTTTTTTGAACTAATAATTAGTTAATACATGAAGACATGCAGGGATGAAGGGGGGGGTTTATGCAGATCTATATTTCTGTCTTATCAGAATCTGCCTATCGTGAAAATTGTAAAAGATAATTCATGGATGAAGGGGGTATGTACACAACTTTTCAATATGAATTGTGGAAGAAGGGGGTATGTTCCGATTTTTTCATATAAAACACTAAATATAAACTTATGCTTTTTATTGCATATTATGCAACGTCTTTTATGGCTTTGCATAATTTTTTGTCAGTTTTCCATAAAGATTCGAAAAAACCTCAAATGTTTAAGCAAACCTTTAAGCCGATTTTCTCGTTTCACTCAAAATGCGACATACCCCCTTCATCCATGCATGTCTTCACATGTTTTCAGAATGGAGTGCATTAAAAGTAATCAGAACAAACATGATACGATTTTTTTTGATGGGTTCGAATATACGTTCGATTGTTCCCGTGGCGAAACAGATTACTTTTTTTGTAGCGAGTGAGCTCTTAATTCTGTTGCAAAAAAATCAAATGGATTTTTCATTTCTACTAATCTTGTTTTTAGAAAAAGACGTGAATCGAAGTGTTGCGCCCGATTGATTCGATATAACAGCGTGACACCGATTGAACATAATGACAATGTGAAGGTCAAAGGGATACATTTACATGTACCAGATGCTAGAAAAGTAGAACTTTATTTATCTTATTTAAAATTCTAATTCATAACTATCATTTGTATGTGTTTATATATATGTATGTATTATTTGAATTTCTGAAAAAAAAATTCTGAAAAATGTGTTTCTGAATTTTTGATTCTGAATTTTGGTTTCTGAAAAGAGTTTTCTGAATTTTTCCTTCTTACTTTTGGTTTGTGAAAAATTATTTCTGAATAAATTTTTCCGAAAAATTGTATTTCTGAATTTTTTCTTTCTGAATTTATGGGGGGCACTGTACAACAGCCATTTTGCAACAGAGTCACCATGGTACTTTCCTGAAAGGCGGCTTGGCATAGATCATTTTTGCCGAACAAACTTATAGTCCAGCTCGTCTGAGTTTTTTTTAATTTGCACTTAAAGGTTAAGGGGTAATTTTGGGAATTTTTTCCATAACCACATAAACTTGAAGAGCTACAGCTTCGGTGTCTAAGGGAAGGTTGTTGGCAATAAAAATACTAACATTTTCCTCCTAGACATTGTCCCGCTACGATTCATGTTCATGAATAAAAAAATTTATGGAAAAATCATAAGAGAATGACGAGGGGGGGATTCACCTAAAAAATTATATAATTTTAGCCATTTCCGTTGCCGAATTATGTCAATTTATATGATTTTGGAAATTTTCGATATCGAAAGTGGGCGTGGTTGGAGTGCGATTTTATCCAATTTCATCAGGTATACTCCCAACGATACTAGTATGCTGTGTGCCAAATTTCATCGTTCTACCCTAATCAGTTTAAAAGTTACGACCAGTGGAATTTTCAAAAAGCCTCCCTTAAAAGTGAACGGTGCCACGCCCACTATAAAAAAAAATTATGGAAAAATCATGGTGGATTCGCCTATAAAATTATATAATTTTACCATTTCCGTTACCTAATTATGTCAATTTATATGATTTTAGAAATTTTCGATATCGAAAGCGGGCGTGGTTGGAGGGTGACTTTATCCAATTTCATCAGGTATACTCCCAACGATACTAGTATGCTTTGTGCCAAATTTCATTGTTCTACCCTAATCAGTTTAAAAGTTACGACCAGTCAAATTTTCAAAAATGCCTCCCATAAAAGTGGGCGGTGCCACGCCCACTATAAAAAAATTTATGGAAAAATCATAAGAGAATGACGAGGGGGGGATTCACCTAAAAAATTATATAATTTTAGCCATTTCCGTTGCCGAATTATGTCAATTTATATGATTTTGGAAATTTTCGATATCGAAAGTGGGCGTGGTTGGAGTGCGATTTTATCCAATTTCATCAGGTATACTCCCAACGATACTAGTATGCTGTGTGCCAAATTTCATTGTTCTACCCTAATCAGTTTAAAAGTTACGACCAGTGGAATTTTCAAAAAGCCTCCCTTAAAAGTGAACGGTGCCACGCCCACTATAAAAAAAAATTATGGAAAAATCATGGTGGATTCGCCTATAAAATTATATAATTTTACCATTTCCGTTACCTAATTATGTCAATTTATATGATTTTGGAAATTTTCGATATCGAAAGTGGGCGTGGTTGGAGTGCGATTTTATCCAATTTCATCAGGTATACTCCCAACGATACTAGTATGCTTTGTGCCAAATTTCATTGTTCTACCCTAATCAGTTTAAAAGTTACGACCAGTCAAATTTTCAAAAATGCCTCCCATAAAAGTGGGCGGTGCCACGCCCACTATAAAAAAATTTATGGAAAAATCATAAGAGAATGACGAGGGGTGGATTCACCTAAAAAATTATATAATTTTAGCCATTTCCGTTGCCGAATTATGTCAATTTATATGATTTTGGAAATTTTCGATATCGAAAGTGGGCGTGGTGGGAGTGCGATTTTATCCAATTTCATCAGGTATACTCCCAACGATACTAGTATGCTTTGTGCCAAATTTCATCGTTCTACCCTAATCAGTTTAAAAGTTACGACAAGTCGAATTTTCAAAAATGCCTCCCTTAAAATTTGGCGGTGCCACGCCCACTATAAAAAAATTTATGGAAAAATCATAAGAGAATGGTCAGGTGGATTCACCTATAAAGTTATGTAATTTAGCCATTTCCGTTACCGAATAATGTCAATTTATGTGATTTTGGAAATTTTCGATATCGACAGTGGGCGTGGTTGGAGAGCGATTTTTTCCAATTTCATCAGGTATACTCCCAACGATACTAGTATGCTCTGTGCTAAATTTCATCGTTCTACCCTAATCAGTTCAAAAGTTACAAACAGTCGAATTTTCAAAAATGCCTCCCTTAAAAGTGGGCGGTGTCACGCCCACTATAAACAAATTTATAGAAAAATCATAAGAGAATGACCAGGGGGTTTCACCTATAAAATTATATAATTTTATTCATATCCGTTACCGAATTATGTCAATTCATATGATTTTGGAAATTTTCGATATCGAAAGTGGGCGTGGTTGGAGGGCAATTTTATCCAATTTCATCAGGTATACTTCCAACGATACTAGTATGCTTTGTGCCAAACTTCATTGTTCTACCCTAATCAGTTCAAAAGTTACGACCAGTCGAATTTTCAAAAATGTCTCCCTTTAAAGTGGGCTGTGCCACGCCCACTATAAAAAATTTATGGAAAAATCATAAGAGAATGGCCAGGGGGATTCGCCTATAAAATTATATAATTTTAGCCATTTCCGTTACCGAATTATGTCAATTTATATGATTTTGGAAATTTTCGATATCGAAAGTGGGCGTGGTTGGAGGGCGATTTTATCCAATTTCATCAGGTTTAATTCCAACGATACCAGTATGCTATGTGCCAAATTTCATTGTTCTACCCTAATCAGTTTAAAAGTTACGACCAGTCGAATTTTCAAAAATGCCTCTCTTAAAAGTGGGCGGGGCTACGCCCACTTTAGAAAATTTATCTAAAAGTCATTATATAATGACCAGGGGGATTCACCTATTAAATTATATCATTTTACCCATTTCCGTTACCGAATTGTGTCAATTTAGGTGATTTAAGAAATTTTCGATATCGAAAGTGGGCATGGTTGGAGGGCGGTGCCACTCCCACTATAAAAAATTTATGGAAAAATCATAAGAGAATGACCAGGGGGATTCACCTGTAAAATTATATCATTTTAGCCATTTCAGCTACCGAGATATATCAATTTGTGTGATTTTCGAAAATTTCGATATCGAAAAAGGGGGCGTGGTTATCATCCAATTTCCAATTTCGCCCATTTTCAATAGCAACCTACCTTGACCAAAAAGTAACCTGTATATAAAATTTCATGCAAATATCTCAATTTTTGCTCAAGTCATCGTGTACACAGACGGACGGACGGACATGCCTTAATGAACTCCTCTTTTCAACCTAAGAACTTTCTTCTATGGAACTCTATATCTATCTCCATTATTTTGTGCCGTTACGTACTACCGTTATGTGAACAAAATTAATATACCCGTTTGGGTTAAAGAATGCTCCGTCAACATTTCAAAGATTTGTAAACAAAGTGCTTGCAGATATGATCAAACAGGGGAAGGTTATCATATATTTGGATGATATAATTATAGCTACAGAAACTATAGAAGAACATTTAGAAATTTTATCGGAAGTTTTTCGAAATCTTGTTGAAAATAATTTGATGCTTAGGTTGGATAAGTGTGAATTTTTAACAAGTCAAGTAAAATATCTGGGATATACTCCCTGTAGGGAAAATCTCTAGTTCAGAGCTAGTTCGCTTCTAGTGCGTTCCGAACCAGTACTAGTTCGCGAACTAACTTTTTTACATGAAATCAACTGGCGAATTTAACATGGCGATGTCCTAGGCTGGAACTAGTACAAAATTCGATAGTTTGGATCTAGTTCGTTTATTGGCAGTATTTCTATAGTTCTAAATATAAATTAAGTACAAAAACTTAAATTCAAATACGAATCCAAATGCCTTTTAATGACTCCTCAAACGCTGGTTTCGAACTAGTGAAAATGTATTCACTAACGTACTAGTTCTTATTGGCCACTTTATATCTAGTTCTGAACCAGAAATTTGTGTCACTAGTGCCTGAGTTCCCTGCAGGGCTATTACAGAGAATGGTATACGAGAGTTACAGAGTTTTCGTGGACTTTGTTCGTATTTCCGCAGGTTTGTTAAAGATTTTTCTTTACTCGCAAAGCCATTGTATGATTTAACAAGAAAAGATAAAAAGTTTCAGTTTGGGGAAAATGAGTTGTTATGTTTTGAAAATCTCAAAGAAAAACTATTGGCGTCGCCTATTTTAGCTTTGTATGATCCTAATGATGAGACAGAGTTGCATTGTGATGCAAGTAGTGTAGGTTTCGGAGCGATTCTATTGCAGCTGAAAAAAGACGGGAAACTGCATCCGGTATTTTATTTTTATAAACGAACAAGTGAGTCTGAATCAAAATATCATAGTTTTGAAATTGAAACTCTTGCAATCATTTATGCTCTTAAAAGATTTAGGGTATATTTGCAAGGTTTGAAATTTAAAATTGTTACAGATTGTAATTCGTTAACTTTAACTTTGAATAAAAAAGAATTAAATCCAAGGATAGCTAGGTGGGCATTAGAACTTCAAAATTATGATTATACACTGGAGCATCGTTCTGGAAGTCGCATGGCGGTGTGTTGTTGTTGTTGGCGTCGCCTATTTTAGCTTTGTATGACCCTAATGATGAGACAGAGTTGCATTGTTATGCAAGTAGTGTAGGTTTTGGAGCGATTCTAATGCAGCGGAAAAAAGACGGGAAACTGCATCCGGTATTTTATTTTTCTAAACGAACAAGTTAGGCTGAATCAAAATATCATAGTTTTGAACTTGAAACTCTTGCCATCATTTATGCTCTTAAAAGATTTAGGGTATATTTGCAAGGTTTGAAATTTAAGATTGTAATTCGTTAACGTTAACTTTGAATAGAAAAGAATTAAATCCAAGGATAGCTAGGTGGGCATTAGAACTTCAAAATTATGATTATACACTGGAGCATCGATCTGGAAGTCGCATGCAGCATGTAGATGTATTAAGTCGCTGTAATAATATTTTAGTTATAGAAACCATTGTTAAATTATATAAGGTTAAGCAGATTTTGACATTTTCCAAGGCATAGCTTCCTTATTAAAGTTGCATTTACGAAGGATGCAAAAAGGGTAAAAAAATCCCCCTTTAGGAAAATTGTAGTTGAAAAGGAAGGAACGCCGTTCGCGAAATTTCAGGATTTTTTTTCCCGGAAATCTGTCCTTTCCACATTTATTTTTTAAAATTATTAGGGAAATTAAATCAATTTTAAATTTAACTGTAAAAAGCATGCCCTTATTGTGGATAGCAGTAAACATGTACGAAATAAGCATATAAAATGGTTTATAATTGGATTTCATCAATCGCCGGTGTGAAAAACAATCTCTTAACGTCTGTGGCAGCGGTCTCAAGAACTAGTCTCGGAGATACAAAGGAGAAAAAAGCTACACCTGAGTTTTCAGCAAAGGGAGCGACCGCGATGGCAACTACGGGTCTGGACTCCCAGGAGACATCTCTCCTCCGTTCTGCGTACTTGGAAAAACGATTGGTCGCAAGGACCCTGAAGAAATATGAGGAAGTTTCGCAGGAAACGATGTCGCCGTTGGTGCAATCTCTGATACCGGATTTCCAAACCACTTCTGTGGCAAAGAGGGTAAACGGAAACCCTTTCAAACGCAAGAGATCGGACGTGGAGTTAAAACCTCACCCCGGAGTGGGCAAACCAAGCTTAGCCGAAGTAACTAAGGACAGGATCCTTATAGGCATTCTTGACTGAGGCAACGACCGCTTGGCCATACCCAAAACCGGTGGCGTTACGTCCGGAACGAACTCGGTAACGCTCTTATTGACGTTTATTTGAAGACTCCGGGTGGTGCAGCGGCGGTCACGGATGCGGGTTGGTACCAGGGACACATTAAGATACTCGCGTGTGACGACGCATGAACTGTTGCACTGTACAAGGTAGCAGCAGCAATACTGGGTGAAGTCTACAAAGGTGCAAAAATCGAGGTCGTCGACTGGAATGACATTCCGGCTTGGCCAAGGGCAAGGGCATCGATTCCTGCCTTCCCTGCAGAGCCTAAGAGAATTCTCACGATAGTCCAGATAATGAATCCGTCCCTCTCGACGCAGGACTGGAGTGTTGGGGATGCGGTAGGGCCTGACAGACAAGTGGTCTTCACCATGAATAAGGAGGCACTCGAGCCCCTTAAAAGTTGCAATGGACTAGTGCATTATAGTGCAGGCCAGATCGTTATCCACGTAAACCGTGCCTATGCAGATCGCGCTGCCATCTCCGTTGCTCCGGTGGACTCGAATATCGAAGTACTGCAAGAGGAAACGGAGGAGTTCTCCGCGAAAAGCATGTTATCTGCCACAGCACTTTCGCAAAGTGACGTGAACAGCTCGGAAATGGAAGACAGCTTGCTGGTCGGGGAAGGCCTCGAAGTCACGGTGGTAGCAACCAATGCTGAGCGCATTATCTCTGATGCTTCAATCAGCAGGGCTCCCGTTACGCCAACTCGTCGTTGAGAGACAACCTCTCATGTTGATGGTGCTTCAGATAAATCTGCACATTTCTAAAGTATGCTCGGCTGCTTCAAGTAGTCGTCTTTCTAAATGCGACATGGATGTGGTCCTCATCCAAGAACCCTGGGTCAACAGCTCGAGGATCTGCGGATTGGGGACTATGGGCTTCAAGCTCATTCGAGCCAGCGAGGAGGGCAAGGGCCGAATCTGCATTTTGGCTAAATGTGTGCTGGACTCTTTTTCTTGTAAGAAGCTGGACTCTTTTCTTGTAAGAAGCTTTTTCCTTGATTTCAATTCAGCTTGAAACGATGAGGTAACGTATTTGTATGCTGACAAAAGGCTGCAGAAAAGGAAAATTGCTATTTTTAAATTAAAATAATAAATTTTCATAAAAATCTTACCAAATAGACAATTAATTTTTCAAAATAAAAATAAAACAAACTTCAAAAGCTTTCAGTGTTGCTGTAATTTTGTTCGTATCAAGAATATTGGCTTATACTACCATTTTCATACGATTTTGAAAAGAAGTAGCACTGTCAATCACACAAGGAAGCATGAAGCCGAGAAGTGTCAAAAACGTCTCGGACTGCTTAACCTTATATTATTAAACAATGATAGAAACGAATACGTTTGAAGATAATATGATTATTTGCCAAAATAATGACCAGAAAATAAAAGAATTGTGTAATTTTTTAGAGAAAAAGAGCATAACTTATACGAAATGCGTAACGGTGTAGTTTATAGAAAAAATTAAAAAGGTTCGGTTTTATTTTATGTTCCAGAAAACATGGAAAATCATGTTTTATTTAAATATCATAACGATATGGGGCAGTTGAATATAGACAAAACAATGGATCTTATTTCGAAAAGTTATTGGTTTCCTCAAATGAAACAAAAAGTTATTATTCATATTCAAAATTGTTTGCAGTGTATAACGTTTTCGGCTAACCATGGTCGGGAAGAGGGATTTTTACATAGTATTCCTAAAGAGAGTATACCTTTTGAAGTAGTGCATATAGATCATTTTGGCCCAATTGATAATTCAAGACCAGTAAAATATTTGTTAGTTGTGGTGGATGCGTTTACAAAGTTTGTAAAGTTATTTCCAACGAAAACAACCAACACCAAAGAGGGGTGTAAAAGTAGGTCGCCTCCCAGTTGGTGCACCCTGGGTAACGCTAAATGACCTACATAGCCTGCACGGCTAGTTTAGTTTCTTGTATTGCCGGATCTACGAGAACGGTACCAGTACTTGTGCTGTACCCATCGTGCCGAAACGACCCGGCCCGTTTTCTTATATCGACCCGGCCAAGAGCAATACACTCGAGGTGACCCTGTCTGACATTTAGGCAGGGCTACACCTCGTTACAACAACAACAAGGTTATTTCTGCTTTAAAAATTTATTTTCGATCGTATAGTCGTCCTAAAACGACAGTTTCTGACAGAGGTAGTTGTTTTACTTCTGGTGTGTTTTTTAAAAGTTTTGAAAGAAGAGAATGTTAATCATGTTAAGATAGCTACAGGTTCACCACAAGCAAACGGTCAAGTTGAGAGAATAAATAGAAGTTTAGGTGCAATGATTGCAAAATTGTTTAGTTCGGATAAAAATGTTTACTGAGACAATGTTATAGAAATTGTAGAATTCGCGTTAAATAACACTTTACATAGGACTATAAAAGAATATCCTAGTGTAATGTTGTTTGGGTTTAAACAAAGAGGTAATGTGTTAGATGTTTTGAAGGAAAATTTAATTGAGTTGGAACAAATTCAGGAGGCAAGATCTTTTTGTGTTATTAGAAATAAAGCTATAGAAAATGAAAAAAGGCTGCAAAAGTATAATGAAGAATATGTGAATAGTAAAAGAAAAGCTCCAACAATATTTCGGGAAGGAGACTATGTTATGCTTAAAAATTTTGATTCCAGTGTTGGTGTACACAAAAAGCTTAGTCCTATGATACATAAAGTACTTAAAAATGATCGTTATGTGGTGAAAGATGTTGAAGGTTTTCAACAGTCTAGAATACCGTATGTTGGGGTGTGGCCAATCAGTAATATGCTTCCGTGGTTATCGGGGCATGAGAAAAAACTAGATAAGTAGGCAGATCAGGAGATCTACATTAGTTGTCAGGAGGGTCGAAATGTTGTAGTATTTTTTAGTTGAAAAAAAAAAAATGTTTTAATTAGTTTTTATTGAGATATATTTAAATGGAGATCAGGTGATCTCAATTGTCAGGATGGTCGAATTTGTAGTATGTATATTTGTTTATACATACATATGCCCTGCAGTCAACTTAACTAGTTTTATACTAATCAAATACCAGTCAGCCGGGCGGCCTCAACTAGTTCGAGTTCTGTAATTTTTCCATATTAGCAACTGGTATTTTTAACACGGCGATGTCCTACGAGATGGCCAGCCTCTGCATCAGGAATATACCAGTTGATATACTTGTTATTATACACATCAGTATCATACCATTTAAGATACTAGTTCGTATATACGTCAGGATCGTACCAGTTGAAAGAATAGTTCACATATACGTCAGAATCATACCAGTTGAAAGACTATTTCATATATGCATCAGAATCATACCAGTTGACAGACTAGTTCATATATGCATCGGAAACATACCAGTCGGCAGACTAGTTCATATATGCATCAGAATCATACCAATTGACAGACTAGTTAAAAAAAGCATCGGAATCATACCAGTTGTCATACTAGTTCATATATGCATCGGAATCATACCAGTTGATATAGTAGTTCATATATGCATCAGACTCATACCAGTTCATTTATGCATCATATTCATATCAGTTGACATACTAGTTCAAATTTGCATCAGAAATATACCATTTGACATTCATTAGCTTAACTTGTACATACATTCATATGTATGTTTGCTTATTTGTATGTAACTCTACTTCAATCTACCCGATAGTGGCATATGACTGTCACAAAAACCTTAAAATGTGCCTTCAATATGGGTGACAAACGATAGGAGGTTGCATTTGGACTTCGATATATTTATCGATAACTAAGTTATCGGTCATAATGCCTACTGCCTGTATCAAACGAAAGGGAAGGTCCACAGGTTTCTATTGGACTTCGGAATATTTCGATATATTTATCGATAACTGAGTTATCCGTCAAAATGAGGTTGTCCAATAATATTGAAAATTGCCTACAATATGGGCATCAAACGAAAGTGGAGGCCCGAGGTTTCGTTTGCACTGCGGTATACTTCGATATATATATCTTTGGTGCTTTGAGAAAATGTTTGAAATGGCGAATTGCATCGTAAACCGCGAGTAATTCTCGGTCATAGGTGCTGTAATTTTTCTCTGTGCTACTAAGTTTCCTCGAAAAAAAACCTAGAGGCTGCCACGAATTGTTCACATATTGTTCGAGGGCTGCACCAATTGCCACGTTTGATGCATCACAAACAAGGGCTAAATTGGCATAAGGTGCTGGATGAGCCAGTACCGCTGCGTTTACTACGCTTTGTTTGCATGCTTCAAAAGCATCGACTGCATCTTTTGTCCAAGGAACTCTTCGCTTATCGTTTTTTTTTAATGTTACGAATGAAATCACTCAATGGTGCTTGCATGTCGGACGCGTGTGGTATACAACGACGATAGTAGTTTATGACACCCAAAAAGCGACCAAGTTCGCACAATGTTTGTGGCTTTTTAAACTCAGCTATTGCCTTTACATGAATGTCGGATTGTCTTATGCCGTCTTTGTTAATAACGTAGCTTAGAAAAGATACTTCGGATTGGCCGAATTGGCACTTGTTAACGTTTATACTAAGACCATTTTTTCGTAGAATTGATAGAACGATACGAAGGTGCTTTTCATGCTCCTCGTGCGAACTGGACATGATGAGAATGTCATCGATGTAACAAAAAACAAAATCGATGCCTCTAAATATTTCGTCCATGAACCTCTGAAATGTTTGTGTAGCATTTTTGAGGCCGAAAGGCATGAACAAAAATTCAATTAAACCAAATGGCGTGCAGACAGCGGTCTTCTTTATGTCTCCCTCGGCCATCGGAATTTGGTAGTATGCCCGCACGAGGTCGAGGGTTGAAAAAACTGTGCTACCGTGGAGCTTGTTGGCGAAGTCATGAACGTGGGCGATGGGATAACGATCGGGGATTGTTATCGAGTTTAAATTGCTATAGTCGCCACACGCACGCCAACCGCCAGTTTTCTTCGCCACCATATGCAATGGGCTAGACCAAGAACTTTTAGAAACCCTGCAGATACCTTGCTGTAGCAAAAGGTTAACTTCTGCCTGAGCAGTTTCAAGCCTTTCACCTGTGAGACGACGTGGCCTACTGGTTACCGCGTTACCAGACGTTTCGATGTGATGTCGAACTGAATGAAAAACTTTACTCGTATCGAGTTTTGAGTTTGCTTTCGTAACATCGACAAATTCTTTAAGAATATTGTAAAATTTATTGGTTTCGTTAAGCGTTGAAACGGCAAAAATATGTGTATTTCTGAGTCCATCACTCGTTGTGAGACCCGTTGTCGTATCAATGAGACGTTTGTTATTTAAATCTATGAGCAACTGAAAATGAGCTAAATCTGCCCCTATTATTGCTGTATGAACGTCAGCTATAGTGAATAACCAGCTAAATGATCGTCGCAAACCCAGATCGACTTCTATCGTTTGATTACCGAAGGTTTGTATAACCGTCTGATTCGCTGCATACAATTGCAACTCACATTGTTTAATTTTACTATTCGCTGCCGACCGTAGTAAGACAGACACTACCGATCCAGAATCAATGAGAAAGTTTAGTTTTGAACTTTTATCGCAGACGTATAAACGCTTCTCGTTTGTGTGTTTGGGCTTGTTGTTGGTGGCGCAAATGTTTGACTTTTTAACGCTGCTAGTTTTGGGGCTGCTGCCAACTAGCGTAATTGGCGGCAGCCGTTTTAGTTTGACGACTTGTAACGCGAGCAGTTTGGTCGACATTTTTTGGCGTTGTCTCCAAACTTTGCGTGGAAAAAACATAGAGTTTGCTCGTCAGTATGGCCTTTTTTTGTTGATATTTTTTGTGCTCGACTGCGAGAGTTACTTCGGCTTCTGCCGTTTTTGAAAGATTTAAGATCATTACTTATTTTACTCACCTTTGCGGAAAGTGATTTCAGTGCCGAACTCAGTTCTGACAAGGACGTGGTGTCAGATACCGCCTGTATTGAATTGGTTGAGGATGTTTGCGTTGCCAAAATGCTGTTCGAATTTGTTGCTACCGAGCATCTTGTCTGCTATTTTGGCAAGTTTTTCGATGTCCTTCTCATCCCAAACGCTTAGAACTGGTCGTATGGACTGTGGCATCTCTCCTAGGAATAGCGTCTGGATGATTTTCTCGTTGCCAGGATCGGGTGCTAATCGACGCATGTAAGATAAGATTTCCGTTGGTTTCATGCCTGCAGTGCCACCTCCCTGCAACAATCGACGTAACTTTGACTCGGCACTTTCAGCGAATTTGTCGAGTAGCCGCGTTTTCAACGCCTCATACTTGTCCGTTTGTGGGGGCTTTGTTATGAGGTCCTCGACAAATAATGTTATCTCCGCCTCGAGATGTATAGTCACAAAATCGAACTTGTCATCGTCGGTTTGAACTTTGTACAATCGAAAAGATCGCTCAAGTTGAGCGAACCACAAGCTCGGGTTGCTTTTGTTAAATTTCGGCACAATTAGATTGCCCTGTGGATGCTGCAAGTCCCTTTGCCCGATTGGTTGCTGGTTGCACATAGTTTCCGTTGGCACTCCAACTCGAGGGTGCGCACTTTTTGTTCGAGATATTTTTTGCGTTTGACCTCTAATTCAAGGGTGCGCACTTTTTCGGCAAGTTGTTGTTCTGTTTCAGACATTTGATTGCTGTTCTTTTTAGCCAAGGGGCGCAAATCGTAACGGGAAGTTTTCATTAAGTAGAACTACCGTTATGGAAAAAAATATTGTGTGCAAATGGCGAATTTTTGCGGTGTTAGTTCTGCCGTAGAAAATTTATGATATTCCCGCCGTCGGGGTCACCACTTTGGTAGTTCCGTAGGTAAATGAAACAACCAACCAAGTTTTCTAATGGCTGATGGCCATTTATTGATTAAATATACTAAACTATTGTAATATTACTCAACAAGTTAATTCAATTGCTGCACATGCAGCTAATCCAAAAGCGACGACGATAATTCATTTTTGTGTTTTTCAAGAATAAAAGAGAATGTCAAATTAAAGTAGTGCCAGCCGTCAGCTGATCTATGTTGCGTTGATACATAGATGGCACTATGTGTGATATGCATAGATGGGCATGATGCAATCCGCTACATATCGATTACTTCATAACACATTTAACTAAAAAGTAAAAAATAAATATAGTTTAAAAAGCGAAAACACGCGCTTTTAAAGAATATTGCACTAAAAAGGTAAAAATAATTTAAATAAAAAACGAAGATTATGGAACAAAGCGGACCACGCTTTTTCCACAATACTACTGTGTAGGGTTTTTAAAATTATTTTCAAATTTTAGTTCAATAGTCTCTAAAAGCGTGAGTTTTAGTTTTTTTAAACTATATTTATTTCTGTGTATATACACAAGAAATATAGCAGTTGACATACCAGATCATATATACATCAGCACACGGAGGGAAATCTATGGATGGAACATCCATAATTATTGATATCACATTAAATAAAAATTGATAATCCTGTCCCATCAATGAATATGGATGTTTCATCAATGCTTTTTTGATAAATCACTATTGAAATGGTATCCATATAAACTATTGATAAATTCTAAATAGTTTAAAAAAACAAAATTTTATATAATTTGACATCTGGTTTCAGTAAGATTCGAACCCTGCTCCTCTGGCACGTTAGCCCAGTATTCTTCCATTCGGCTACGGCTTATTATAAAATTTTTAGAAAAATGTTCACTCATAAGAAATTCAAAAAATTTTGATTTAAAAAGACGCTCCAACAAGTTGTAATATTGTTAGGAAATCCATAGTAAAAGATGTTGAACTATTATGATTATGCGTCCCAGAAAAATTTATATTTCGCCAATATATATTAATGCGATGTCTTTACCATTATTACTATGCAGTAAATATGGATATGGATATACCGACAATAGAAATTCATATCACGACCATAGATATTGCCGTGCCGTTCAAATATATTAGCATTCTATCCATAAATATAGAAAATAGTACATCATTTCGAAATGGTTGACATGTCATTTTACTTTTTATTGGGAGCAAATAATATTTGATAACTCGCCCATTATGAATGAATATTGCATCAAACTCGTCGCTATCAATAGTGATATTGTCACAACATTCAATGCATTTCTCTCAGTGCATCATATTTGTATTTAGCCAAACACGAAAAAGTATCTGTGAATTACAAGAGAAAAAAAGAAGCAAACCAAAAATTTCAAATAATGTTTGCATAGTACCATGTACTACAATAGATCGTACTAATGGTTGCGGTGTAATAAGGCCTTATAATAATAATGTATGTAGTATGAAATGGAATTTTTCTAATTAGTATTTTTCTAAAATAGATTAGGCTTTTTCTGACTACACCTTTTTCAGTTTATATTCAGAAAGTAACAATTTATATTTAGAAAATTACAATTCAAATTCAGGATTTCCATTTGATATTCAGAAAAATACAATTGACATTCGGAAAATTACAATTGATATTCAGAAAACTTTCTGAATATAAACTGAAAAAGATGTAGTATAATTTCAACCCGAGATTCATACATACTTGCATACTAGTACGAACCAGGATTTTTGTGACTAGTATGATTTCGCCCAGCAAATTATAGTTGTATACTAGTATGTTTTCTGATTAGATTGGCATTTACTGGTTCAAGGGTAATCAGCAAAGAACTAGTATAAAAACATTCATAAAATGTATAGTAAACGAGCTAGGTGTCTGCTGAGTAGTTTGGAATTGATTAGTTGGAAGGTATTCAGAAATTAACTGGTATGAATACACCACAAAATGTTTAGGCGTAGAACTATAATGTTGCTGAGTAGTTTGGCATTGACTGGCTTAACGCTAATCAGAAATGAACTAGTATGAATACACCACAAAATGTATGGTCAATGAACTATATTGTTTGCTGAGTAGTTGGACATTGACTGCTTTAAAGGTGATCAGAAATGAACTAGTATGAATACACCACAAAATGTATGGTCAATGAACTATATTGTTTGCTGAGTAGTTGGACATTGACTGGTTTAAAGGTGATCAGAAATGAACTAGTATGAATACACCACAAAATGTATGGCCAATGAACTATATTATTTGCTGAGTAGTTCGACATTGACTGCTTTAAAGGTGATCAGAAAAGAACTAGTATGAATACACCACAAAATGTATGGTCAATGAACTATATTGTTTGCTGAGTAGTGTGGCCTTGACTGGTTTGAAGCTAATCAGCAATGAACTAGTATAAATACACCACAAAATGTATAGTCAATGAACTATATTGTTTGCTGAGTATTTGGACATTGACTGGTTTAAAGGTGATCAGAAATGAACTAGTATGAATACACCACAAAATGTATAGTCAGTGAACTATATTGTTTGCTGAGTAGATCGACATTGACTGGTTTAAAGGTGATCAGAAGTGAACTAGTATGAATACACCACAAAATGTTTAGTCATTGAACTATATTGTTTGCTGAGTAATTTGGCCTTGACTGGTTTAAAGGTGATCAGAAGTGAACTAGTTAGAATACACCACAAAATGTATAGTCAATGAACTAGAATTTTCGCTGAGTAGTTTGGCATTGACTGGTTTTAAAACTAATCAACAATGAACTGGTATGCATATGCCACAAAATGGTTAGTCAATGAACTAGTATATTTCCTGAGTAGTTCGGAATTTGACTGCAGGGTATGTACTGTGTTACATTTTTCAGTTTCATATTTAAAGCAGAAAGCTTTGTTTCAAATAATCAAATGAAGTTAACATTTTTCCAGCAATGAAATGTTTATGTGTATGTAAATATATAAATGTATGTCATTATGTATATTTTCAATTTGTAAAATATTTATGTTTCAATTATTATGTATGTATGTATGAATGTTTTCGAGAGAGACACTTGTTGAACTCGTTACATATTTTTGAAAAGAAAATAGGTGTATGTGACTCGTTGAAAAAATATGTAAACGAGTTGTAATTTTGAATTTGTAAAAATGAAATTTAGAAAAACCAGAATAAAATAGTTCGTTGAATGAACAAGACGTGTTCACATTTCTGTTTTCGGCATCTTACACTTTCAAACTCTGGCTAATGTTTTGGTTAAAATGTAGTTAACAGCCATTTGTTGAAGTCGTCAATGTTTTGGCTAACATGTTGTTAATAGTATTTGTTGGTTATGGAAACTGCTAGCATGTGGCTAACATTATGTTATGAAACAGTAAATGTTTTGGTTAACGTGCTGTTAAAATTAGTCTTTGAATAAGTCAACAAACAAGCTAGCATATGGTTAACATATCAAATAAATTTAAACGAGCTAAACTTGTATATTTGTATATTTGCATATTTGTATCTAATAACTTTAAACGAGCTAAACTTGTATATTTGTATATTTGTATATTTGCATATTTGTATATTTGCAGGTCCGGTACTATCTCGAGAACCGCTTGACAGAATGGGATGAAATTTGGCACATAGATAGTATGATTGATTCTAAGACTATATACTTTGGGGTTGCCACTTGGGGTGGTTTATAGGGTTGCCACATATTTAATTTTTTTATTTATGGAGCTAGATATGCCAATATGGATATCGAATGAAAGGTATTTTCGCTGACATACCAACTAAAAATGTTGGAAACCTTATAGTGTTGGTAAGTAAAGTTAGCACTAAATTGATAGCACCGAGCAAGCTCGGTCACCCAGGTATGTAGTTGAATCGGTTACCGAACCAGCTAGCATATGGTTAACATTTGTAATTGAATAGGTTACCAAACCAGTTACCAATATGGTTATCGCTAAAAGAAGAAGGCTTACCTAATTTTGCAAATAAATTGCACAATTAATATACATATGTACATATTTTGTTATTTATACATACTAAGAACTTAATACTAACTAAATTTAAGCCGCCTCCACATACAAGGACATATTAACCACACATGAGGACATATTATCATACAAATAAAGCATCTGAGCGTGGAAGTCCACCTTTCCCTGAAATGGCTTCTTAAAAAATTGCGAATGTAGGCGTAGTGCTTCCGGATGCGATTCCTTAATTGCCGGCTGAAGTGCTTAATTTGTATGATGATATGTACGTCCTCGTCGTAGTGCTGTATTCTGTTTCCTCATTTTTTTTTCAAGCGGCGGAAGTAGGCATCATTTAAATGCTCTGGCACTTTCAAATATCGCAAACTCACCTTGGACGTTGTACCAATAACGAAACGTCGAGATATGCGACTCAGTGGGCATGAGTTGAGTTTGATTGGGCCAGTAACCAACAACAAACCAGAGCTCAATAGCTTCAGTAGGACAACACGTTTGCCTTGATGGCGTCCAGCCAACAATATTAACACACGACCAGGTACCACTTTTGGGATCATTGATTTCCTTACAACAGAAACATTGGTTTAAAAAATTAAAATTTTGCGCTTACCTTTTTCGTTTTTTTTTTCTCCATTTGACAAATAAAATTAATTTATGAAGGCAGCTGTCTTGTCAACATTTGGGATATATTTACAGTGGGTCGTGCTGTTTCATTTGCACTCATAATATTAGGTATAGTACAAAATCAACAATGTTTTCTCTTTCTGGCAGAACGTTTGCACATTAACCCTAAAACATACAGAAGCAGTTCGTTCCGAATCCTCAGAAGACGCTCAAACCCACGCACCCCAACGATGATTATTTATTATAAAAATACATTTCTTTTCACAGAGACTACATATCGTCGCTCCAGATTGGAATTTAAGTGTGCTCTGCCCAATCCACAAGAAAGGCGATCCCGCTAACCGCACCAACTACCGCGGAATCAGCCTTCTTAATATCGCATATAAGGTTCTTTCTAGCGTATTGTGTGAAAGACTGAAGCCCATCGTAGACAAGCTGATTGGACCTTATCAGTGTGGCTTTAGACCTGGTAAGTCTACCATCGACCAGATTTTCACGATACGCCAAATCCTGGAGAAGACCCATGATAAAAGAATCGACACACACCATCTCTTTGTCGATTTCAAAGCCGCTTTTGACAGCGCAAAAAGGAGTTGCCTGTATGCCGCCATGTCTGAATTTGACTTCCCTGCAAAGCTTATACGGCTTTGCCAAATGACGTTGAGCAATACTAACAGCTCCGTCAGAGTCGGGAAGGACCTCTCTGAGCCATTTGAAACCAAACGAGGCTTCAGACAGGGCGACTCCCTTTCGTGCGATTTCTTCAACCTGATGCTGGAGAAGATAATTCGAGCAGCAGAGCTAAACCGCAATGGTACAATCTATTACAAGAGCGTGCAATTGCTGGCGTATGCCGATGATATTGATATCATTGGCCTTAACAACCGCGCCGTAAGCGCTGCCTTCTCTGGACTGGATAAAGAAGCGAAAAAAGTGGGTCTTGCGGTCAACGAGGACAAGACGAAGTATTTGCTGTCATCAAAGAAAGAATCGGCGCACCTGCGCCTTGGCAGCCACGTCACTGTTGATAGTTACAAATTTGAAACTGTGAGGGACTTCGTCTATTTGGGAACCAGCATTAACACCGAAAATAATATCAGTCTAGAAATCCAACGGAGAATCACTCTTGCGAACAAGTGCTACTTTGGACTGAGTAGCAATTGAGAAGTAAAGTCCTCTCTCGAAGAACAAAGATCACGCTCTATAAGTCTCTCATCATACCTGTCCTGATGTATGGCTCAGATTCATGGACAATGTCAAGAGAAGATGAGATGGCCCTTGGAGTATTTGAGAGAAAAGTTCTCCGGAAGATTTATGGTCCTTCCCGTGATGCCGACGGCGAGTATCGAAGGAGATTTAACGATGAGCTGTACGAGCTTTACGCAGATCTGACCATAGTCCAGCGAATTAAAGCCCAAAGGCTCCGCTGGCTGGGTCACGTCATGCGAATGGACAAAGAAGCTCCAGCCCAGAAGGTTTTCCAATCGTCACCCGAATTCGGCAGCAGAGGAAGGGGGAGGCCTCGACTGAGATGGAAACAACAGGTGGAGGATGACTTGAACTCCCTTGGGGTTTCCAATTGGCGTCAGTTATCGCTAAAAAGGAATGACTGGCGTGCTTTGATAGGCGACGGCCAAAATCGCTTAGGCGGTTAAGCGCCAATAAATGATGATGATGACATATCGTCGCTCCCAACGAAGACTAATACTTTTCAGTTAGCGTGGAAGACTAACACGGTTCGTTCTCTGCGTCGAAGATTAACACACTTCGTTCTCTGCGTGGAAGACTAACACACTTCAACTTTCTGCGTCGAAGACTAACACACTTCTTTCTCTACGTGGAAGAACACACTTCAGATTTCTGCGTCGAAGACTAACACACTTCAGTTTTCTGCGTGGAAGACTAACACACTTCAGTTTTCTGCGTCGCAGACTAACACTCTTCGTTCTCTGCGTCGAAGACTAGGTTAGGTTAGGTTCAAGTGGCTGCCGCAGAGGCACACTTAGGCCAGTTTTGAAAGGCCCGTTGTGTGAAGACTAACACACTTTTTTCTCTGCGTGGAAGAACACACTTCAGATTTCTGCGTCGAAGACTAACACACTTCAGTTTTCTGCGTGGAAAACTAACACACTTCAGCTTTCAGCGTCGAAAACTAACACACTTCGTTCTCTGTGTCGAAGACTAATACACTTCAGTTTTCTGCGTGGAAGACTAACACACTTCAGTTTTCTGCGTCTAAAACTAACACACTTCGTTCTCTGCGTCGAAGACTAATACACTTCAGTTTTCTGCGTGGAAGACTAACACACTTCAGTTTTCTGCGTCGAAAACTAACACACTTCGTTCTCTGCGTCGAAGACTAGGTTAGGTTAGGTTCAAGTGGCTGCCGCAGAGGCACACTTAGGCCAGTTTTGAAAGGCCCGTTGTGATACCACCAACACAAGGAAAGTCAGTCACGGGACCCAGCCATATGGAAAATCCCTGAGTTGTTGGGATTTTCCACATAGCATAATCCCGGGACTGACACTCCTAAACCGACACCGTTACTCCTCCTCGAACCACTTAGATGACTTTATGAAGGCCATCAAGTCCTTTAGGTATAGTTCCGCGATAGCCTAAGCCAGTATCCAGGAAGGGAACTCCCAAAAAGCGAGTTTTCGCGCCGCTTAAAGCCGCGCAGTTGCAGATGAGGTGCTCCACTGTTTCCTCCTCCTCATCATCTTTGCAACGCCTGCAGCATCGTCGGTAGGGCACACCTAGCCTTTCTGCCTACCAATGAGGCAGTGACCGGTTAATACCCCTATCAATATGGAGATTTCCCTCCTAGTTAGGGCATAAATGCGTCTAGACCTTTTAAGATCCCATTTTGGTCAGGTTTGTTTCGATATCCGGCACCCTGGCGATTGCAGCCATCTTTCGTTGGCTTGACGGAAGAACCTGCTTGGACGTGCCCTGCCTGGCAATCGGTGTATATGGAAGCTCCACCATTTGTTTCGGGACACCAATCCGTCCTCTCCCAGTCTTCTCTGCTGGGAATGTTTATTTTGAAACAGCTATCCCCGGCTGTAGTGGTCGCACAACGATCTATGCTTAGAGGTTTGCCCCATGCCGGAGGTTGCCTATCAACGTCGAGTTGTTCCGATTAACTGCCCGATATGTCGTTGCGGGAGTCCTGCTGTCTGCAGCGTTAGATGTTAATCGCTCAGCGTTGGCTGCTACCACCGTGAAGTGTGTTAGTCTTCCACGCAGAGAACGAAGTGTGTTAGTCTTCGACGCAGAAAACTGAAGTGTGTTAGTCTTCCACGCAGAGAACGAAGTGTGTTAGTCTTCGACGCAGATAGCTGAAGTGTATTAGTCTTCCGCGCAGAGAACGAAGTGTGTTAGTCTTCGACGCAGAAAACTCAACCGTGTTAGTCTTCGTTGGGAGCGACGATATGTACTAACTAATTCATTGTTAATGTGTTTTGTTTGTTTAAAAAAGTATCTTGTTTAGACTACCTTTGTTAAATTATGCAAATACATACATACATACATATAATTCTTTGATATTGATACTTACATGAATTAAATAAAATTTGGAAAAGTTCCGACATGCATGCATGTGCAAAAAATGTGCTAATATATATATAAACAAGTAAGGAAGTCTAAGTTCGGGTGAACCGAACATTCAATACCCAGCGGTAATTTTTAGTACGGGATAACAATCAATAGGCTCTAGGAGGATTTACTAAATTTCCGTTACCGAATTACTTCAATTTATGTAATTTTCGATATCGAAAGTGGGCGTGGTTGGAGAGCGATTTTTTCCAGTTTCATCAGGTATACTCCCAACGATACTAGTATGTCTTGTGCCAAATTCCATCGATCACCTTATATCATTTTAGCCATTTCAGCTGCCGAGATATGTAAATTTTTCTGATTTTCGAAATTTTCGATATAGAAAGTGGGCGTGGTTGGAGGGCGATTTTATGCAATTTCATCAGGTATACTCCCAACAATATTAGTATGATTTGTGCCAAATTCCATCGTTCTATCCTAATCAGTTTAAAAGTTACGACCAGTCAAATTTTCAAAAATGCCTCCGTTAAAAGTGGGCGGTGCCACGCCCACTATAAAAAATTTATGAAAAAATCATAAGAGAATGACCAGGGGGATTCACCTATAAAATTATATCATTTTAGCCATTGCAGCTGCCGAGATATGTCAATTTGTGTGATTTTCGAAATTTTCGATATCGAAAGTGGGCGTGGTTGGAGGGCGATTTTATCCAGTTTCATCTGGTATACTCCCAACGATACTAGTATGCTTTGTGCCAAATTCCATCATTCTATCGTAATCAGTTTAAGAGTTACGACCAGACAAATTTTCAAAAATGGCTTCCTTAAAAGTGGGCGGTGCCACGCCCACTAAAAAAAAATTATGAAAAAATCATAAGAGAATGACCAGGGGGATTCACCTATAAAATTATATCATTTTAGCCATTTCAGCTGCCGAGATATGTCAATTTGTGTGATTTTCGAAATTTTCGATATAGAAAGTGGGCGTGGTTGGAGGGAGATTTTATGCAATTTCATCAGGTATACTCCCAACAATACTAGTATGATTTGTGCCAAATTCCATCGTTCTATCCTAATCAGTTTAAAAGTTACGACCAGTCAAATTTTCAAAAATGCCTCCCTTAAAGTGGGCGGTACCACGCCCACTATGAAAAATGTATGAAAAAATCATAAGAGAATGACCAGGGTGATTCACCTATAAAATAATATCATTTTAGCCATTTCAGCTGCCGAGATATGTCAATTTGTGTGATTTTCGGAATTTTCGATATCGAAAGTGGGCGTGGTCGGAGGGCAATTTTATCCAGTTTCATCAGGTATACTCCCAACGATACTAGTATGATTTGTGCCAAATTCCATCGTTCTATCCTAATCAGTTTAAGAGTTACGACCAGTCAAATTTCCAAAAATGCCTCCGTTAAAAGTGGGCGGTGCCACGCCCACTATAAAAAATTTATGAAAAAATCATAAGAGAATGACCAGGGGGATTCACCTATAAAATTATATCATTTTAGCCATTTCAGCTGCCGAGATATGTCAATTTTTGTGATTTTCGAAATTTTCGATATCGAAAGTGGGCGTGGTTGGAGGGCGATTTTATGCAATTTCATCAGGTATACTCCCAACAATATTAGTATGATTTGTGCCAAATTCCATCGTTCTATCCTAATCAGTTTAAAAGTTACGACCAGTCAAATTTTCAAAAATGCCTCCGTTAAAAGTGGGCGGTGCCACGCCCACTATAAAAAATTTATGAAAAAATCATAAGAGAATGACCAGGGGGATTCACCTATAAAATTATATCATTTTAGCCATTTCAGCTGCCGAGATATGTCAATTTGTGTGATTTTCGAAATTTTCGATATCGAAAGTGGGCGTGGTTGGAGGGCGATTTTATCCAGTTTCATCTGGTATACTCCCAACAATACTAGTATGATTTGTGCCAAATTCCATCGTTCTATCCTAATCAGTTTAAAAGTTACGACCAGTCAAATTTTCAAAAATGCCTCCCTTAAAAGTGGGCGGTACCACGCCCACTATGAAAAATGTATGAAAAAATCATAAGAGAATGACCAGGGGGATTCACCTATAAAATTATATCATTTTAGCCATTTCAGCTGCCGAGATAAGTCAATTTGTGTGACTTTCGAAATTTTCGATATCGAAAAAGGGGCGTGGTTGTCATTCGATGGGTATATGGGCGATTTCGCCCATTTTCAATAGCAACCTACCTTGGCTGGGACGTAACCTGTATACAAAATTTCATTCAAGTATCTCAATTTTTACTCAAGTTATCGTGTCCATGGAGGGAAATACGGACGGACATGCCTTAATCAACTCCTCTTTTAATCCTAAGAACTTTCATATATGGAACTCTATATCTATCTCGATTATTTTGTGCCGTTACATACAACCGTTATGTGAACAAAATTAATATACCCTTATACTAGTACTAGTACGCTGGGTATAAAAAAGCACTACTGACTACCTCCTAGGCCATCGCCATGTAAAAATAGCCAGCATGCTCCATACAAAGTAGTTAGATTTTCAAACCGTACTGGGTGCGATATAGTCAACTTAAAATGCATTTGTGGTTAGCCAAATTCCCGACTATGTAAAATATGCCGATTTATATTACATACATATGTATCACAAAAAGTTTGTATTCGACTTCATTAGTACCAACTTTTGAAAAGAAAAGTCAGACAATGAATTCCGTCTTGGGTTATTGACTATGCCGGCAAATGAAAACAGCATTTCGACGGGCGCTGATGACGTAAGCGGGGTATTGAACGCAAGACACGCTTCCTTCAGTGCACCATTTTATTCCAAATTTCAAGACCTGGCATCGGGTCATTCAAATACGCGTATAGCTAATTGCTAACCACTTCTTTGAAACCATTTGACGCGTTCGGTAAAATTGGTATTCTGGGAATTAACGCCTCCTCATCATCTACTGGAACCAAAACAATAGTTATGTAGTTTGAAAAATTATAAAATATTGATAAAATTACCTTCATAGAAATAAAAAAAAAAGAGCTTTCATAGACCAACTGAGGCACGACCGTTTCAGAACATGTGGCATCATTCAAGAAAGTGCTTATTACTTCAATCACCCTTTTACTGATCTGCTCCTGAGTCCAGTCAGGCGAAGTTTTTTGGATAACAGGCAACCATCTCGTTTGCACATTTGGGGTCAATACAGCTGCCGCTAATGCCATATTTACATCAGGAGCCAATGTAAACTATGGTTTAAACCTTTCTCTCAATTGATGTTCTAATTGTACTGCTGTTGAGCTAACATTGCTAAAAACTTTGGGGTTTCTGGATAAGTTTAGCAGTTTATTACTCGAAAATAACGCTGGAATAATACAACCATATTTCACATTGGCTTCACCTTGGAGAAAGTCCATTGTTTGGAAAATAGGCTCCATTAGCAGCTTTTACGACTCCAAATATTGAAAATCACTTGACGTAAAAGGAGATATATTCAGCTCCTCGGAAAGCTTATTCAATTTGTTTTTGTACTGAGGTAACTTCACGATTGCATCATATAGTGAGTTCCACTTAGTTATTACTGGTACAAAATAGTTGCTCTAATCAAAACTAGTCGAGAAATCTAATCGATTTATTTTTTGATTAGTTTTGATTAGATATGCCAATCGTCACTAATCGTGTTTAGATTTTTGATTAGTTCTAATCCTAATTAAGCAATTAGGATTAAAAAAAAAAGTTTCTAATCGGATTAGTAATCATTAGGATTACTAATCATTATTCCCCAGCTATGGACGAAAGGAAAAACTCTTTTCATCTTTATGCTGTCAAATGGCATGCAGATGGCAGGAATTGAACGCAGTTTGACAGCAGCTCAAAAATAAAATAAAAATGTTTTTCTTGCGCATGCTTCTACCTTTCAACCTTCTAAACTTGAATCTTAATCGAAATACCAGTGAGTGCCATTTTTATGAAAATTTATGTTCTAGGCATATAAGTTGAAACTCTTTAAAATTTATTCCAATTTTGAACCGAACCGAACCATTTTTTTGTGGTTTTCGGTTTGGTTCATACATCTCCAAAAAAATGGTTCGGTTCGTGGTTCGATTCAAAGACTGAAAAATGACTGTGGTTCGGTTCAAAAACCGGTTACTCGATGTAACGATTTTTTGCTGATGCTAAAAAATATTTGAACACCAAAAATTTTGTTTTCGACATAAACTTTTAAATAAATATGAAACACACTAACCTTTTTTTCTACATCCCACACAGCATATGACTTAATGAATTTTACATATATCTGAATTTGAATACATTTTCATTATTTATAGTGACTGAATACAAAGCTACAATAAAATTGACCAGAAGAATTTATCAAATATGCATCTGTTTCATGATTAATATCGAATCAAATATTATCAGTTGGCAATTCAAAATTCATAGTAAAATAATTACAAAAATGAATATACAATGAGGGTACTCACAGTTCCCTTTTAAATTTAGAAGGTTTTAAAATTGCCACATTACCACTTTGGAACTGTGAGTACCCATGCTCCGCTTCTTACATTGGCCTTTGCAAATACGGCCACTTTTCAGGTGAAATTATAATAACATTTAAATTATTTAAATAAATTAGAAAATGTAAACAAAACTTACTTTTTTCTTTTTCTGTTTTTCTGAATTTATATTTGCAAAGAAAGCAAAATGAGAATTTTAAATTTAGCCACAAATTTAAACATAGGAATAAGCCCGGCAATATTGCCACCAATTGGTATCTTCGATTTGCATGCAAAACAAAAATAAAAAATTTGAAACCTGGTAAATTGTCAAAATATTGCCAGCTACCATATTAGAATTGCTGGTAATTTGGGACTGTGAGTGTTCTAAATGTGATAAAAAATACGGATCATAAATGAATTTCAAGGAATATTATATTTCATACCCAATTTTCTCCCTTCGTTAGGTTAATATTTCTTTAGAAAATGCTTTTAAATTGGCTGGGATAGAGCGATACGTCTAAATCTTCATAGTTCATATACACAGAAATTGAAGGAAACACCTTAAAGTCGTTTAAACAACATGCTTTATCGAATAATCATAGGCTTTCTTTGCTTATATTTATTTTGCTTTGGCCAGTTGAATTTATGCAACGGATGATGACACAACGCGCTTGTCGAAACACTGGTTTTGTGAATTATTGACAATAATAATAAAATAAAATTGTTTAAACGAAAAAAAAAATGTTTAAACGATTTTACGGTGTTTCCTTCAATTTCTGTGTATATTGTTGTGAGTCGTTTAGTCAAAGCTAATTATTTAGCTACATAGTTCATGTTTTTTCAACTGCTAAATCACGTCCAAAAATTTCGGGAGGCGTATCTAAAGCCGGGTATTTTTTCCTGGATTTGAAGTGGAGGAGCAGCGGCTGCGCGATTGAAGGTTTTTATGTTCGGAATAAATTGTTTGCGTTGTTTTTGGGCCTCCCCTAAACTCTACAGACTGGAGCAAGGCTGCACAACAAAATAAACATATTTTTAAAATCAACAATATCAAATCAATATCATTTTAAAATATTTCGTTTCTTTGGCAACCAAAAAATAATAAGAAATTTCATTTGGTTTTGATATTTCTACGTCTAAGAATTTTTTTGAACAAATTTTATGTGGGGAAAATACTCAAACTCAAAAAATCAAAATAAACTATATTTTTGAGACTTTTATTTTGATAGCAACGAATTAAATTTTTTTTTTGTTCATATGAAAATATTAAATATTGGAATAACGTATTAAATATTGCTATTAAAACCTTCCTCCGACATTTATGTAAGTATTTTAAAAGTTGACACCTAAATTCATAGTATATTCAAACTTACCAAAACTGCAAACTAAATTAAATGTTTTGTATGATTCGTGATAATTTTTAACTATGTGCACTAACTTAAATACTTTTCACATTCACTTTCTATGAAACAGAAAAAGCTTTTAGCTTTCTTGAAAAATAAATTAATTAGTTTAAATATCACTTTGACAAAAGTCAGTACACTCTCTGTCAATGTTATATTTACAGTACGAATTTTGTCTATATCAAGTCTAACTTTTAATAAGATTCCACTATAAATATTATTAAATATTAAAAAATTTAAATATTTTCTTTAATCTCTTTGTTGCTTTTTGACTTGTAGTCTATTGCTGTAAATACCAACGGTATTTACAAGCAATTTTCGGGATTGTATGAAATTGTGTTTTTTTGAGAAAAATTTACCTACGCGCTGCAGGAACCAGACAAGCCGACATTTGTTTCGATGATACTGGAATTACATCTCTTCATGGACTTTTCTTCCCGGCATTGTGAGAGTCGAACTCACAACACTGTAGTGACTTGTATGCTAGAAGGGCTAACACCTAAGGCCACTACCCAGCTTGAAGGTAAACCCTTCTCAGTGTCCATTTATGCATATATTTATACTTCCATATAAAACATTTCTTTAATTTCAATGCTAACTTATATGAAAGATTTGCGAATTTTAGGACTTGGTGTCTTACGGACACACTCATCAGCACTTTTGATTTGATAGCTGTATTATATGAACATATTCTTGGGTCAGCCTTGGTCCACCTAATGGTCAATATTTTGGAAACGGGTTCACAGATGAACCTGAAAACTGTTCCTTGTGAAAACTACACCTTTTATTTGATACCCATATCGTAAAAACACATTCTGGGTCACCCCTGGTCCACATTTTGGTTAATATCTCAGGATTCCACAAATTTTTTTAACTTTTACTTTTATGAAAACCTTCTCCGGGCAAAAACAAATACAATAAAATAAAATTAGTGAAATTGGTCCATCCGTTCGGGCAGAATTTGTGCGTTATAATTGACTGCAGCTCGATAGGGATTTGTGGTTCGATGGTACCGATTCCATCGAATCCGTTCGACTTCATTCCGCGTTTCGCGCATGTAACTTTGACTCGTAGCATGGCGAGTTCTGCGGCCTAAGTTCGAACTTCTAATTGGTGGGATTCTTGGCATTTAAAATTCAACTGTGAACTGATTAAAACTATTTGTTATTTTCTTTTAAAACGAAGTATAACACATTAGGAAAACAAATTAAAAATGTGTGTGTTTCACAAATGTCAAAATTGCATGAGGTATCCGCGAAAACCCCGGTTTTTTGCATAACTTCCTTGTTCTTTGACCGATTTTTAAAGCTTAAACGTCACCATAGAGGTCTTGCTCGGGCCTATCATTGACTTTTGAAGGATTTTGGCTAAATTAATTAAGAATTTTGGTCCCCACATAGGAGTTAGTACGTTAAAACCACTCCAAACATCGCTGTGGTTCGGTTCAGTGGTTCGAACCTCCTTGAAAAAACTTGAACCGTTTCGTGAACCGGTTGAGGGCTTATACCAACCCAGCCAAAAACCTAAAAAAAAATTTCAAATATTAATAAAAAATATGTATACATACATATATAAAAGCCTACTAAAATAAAAAATGTTTGGAAATGCCAAAAATAATACGCTTTGTTATTGAGATCAAATTCATTTATAGATAATATTTATTAATATATCGGCAAAAAGTTATAATAGCAATACAATACTGAAAATTATTATTATGTAAAGAAACATACATATACCCAGCCAGTAAAATTTCCGTAAAACGAAATGAAAAAAAATCTGACAAGAACTGTATATTTTTCCGTTTTTATGCTCCATTTAAAGAACTTTTCCCGATCCTTTTCCCCACTAAAGTGTGCGAACGAAACGTATATACATATGTAAAAGTACAAAAAACTTTCCTAAAACCGACGCATTCTATCATGATTTTTTGAGTTTTTTTTCACTTTTTCTGATACGATATTTTGGGATAATTTTTTGATGTTTTTGGGATCACTGTTTTTATCAGTATAGTTTCCGTACCGTTTTCTGATACGAAACTTACGTTGCTCTGCTGGCTGGGTATAGACGAAGACTTGTTAGAAGACATAATTTTGATCAAAAATACATCATTTGGTTATTTAGTATTTAAGTTTACAGGGTTAAAAATTTGAACCTAAATTTTTAACTTTTTTTGACTTTATATATGACCAAACCAAATATGGACTCAAATTCAATCTATACCAGTTTTCAAGAAAATTGGCTAAATGAATCGGATTTCAATTATAAACCAGAAATGTTTTAACAATTTATTAAAGATAAAATAAATTGCTTGTCTGTTGGCGGGAGTTCGAACCAAGACTCCCCGCATCATGCTCGTCTGCTCTACCACTGAGCTACATCGCACACATAAATGTTGTTGGCAAAATTTAATCTTAAATAAGCTTTCAAAAATAAATTTGAATTTTCAAACCCAAAAGTTTAAATTTTAGACCGAAAAGTTTAAATTTTCAAACCAAAAAGTTTTAATTTTAAACCGAAAAATTTTCATTTTCAAACCAAAAAGTTTTAATTTTTAACCGAAAAGTTTTAAGAATAAAATAAAACTAAAAAAATGTGGCAGCTGGCAGGATTCGAACGAAAACGCTAGGGAGTCACAGCCGACTGCTCTACCGCTGAGCTATGCCGCTCATTAAGTTCTTGTGGGCAATATTCAATTACATTCAAACAAACCAAAAATAAAAAATTTAGAAAAGAATTTGGTTTGGATTTGAGTCTCGACAAACTAAGTCTATTCGTTCATTCGTCTTAAAGTCTTTTTTTAAAATTCGCCCCTCGCTTTCCACGACAAGTTTCGCGTGTCGAAACAATTGTTTTGTGAATTATTGACAATAACAATAAATTAAAATTGTTTAAACAACTTTAAGTTGTTTCCTTCAATTTCTGTATATATTGTTGTGAGTCGTTTAGCGCTCAAAGCTAATTATTTAGCTACATAGTTCATGTTTTGTCAACTGCTAAATCACGTCCAAAAAATTTGGGAGGCGTATCAAAAGCCGCATATTGTTTCCTGGATTTGCAGTGGCGGAGAAGCGGCTGCGCGATTGAAGGTTTTTATGTTCGGAATAAATTGTTTGCGTTGTTTTTGGGCCTCCCCTAAACTCTACGGACTGGAGCAAGGCTGCACAACAAAATAAACATATTTTTAAAATCAACAATATCAAATCAATATCATTTTAAAATATTTCGTTTCTTTGGCAACCAAAAAATAATAAGAAATTTCATTTGGTTTTGATATTTCTACGTCTGAGAATTTTTTTGAACAAATTTTATGTGGGGAAAATACTCAAACTCAAAAAATCAAAATAAACTATATTTTTGAGACTTTTATTTTGATAGCAACGAATTAAATTTTTTTTTTGTTCATATGAAAATATTAAATATTGGAATAACGTATTAAATATTGCTATTAAAACCTTCCTCCGACATTTATGTAAGTATTTTAAAAGTTGACACCTAAATTCATAGTATATTCAAACTTACCAAAACTGCAAACTAAATTAAATGTTTTGTATGATTCGTGATAATTTTTAACTATGTGCACTAACTTAAATACTTTTCACATTCACTTTCTATGAAACAGAAAAAGCTTTTAGCTTTCTTGAAAAATAAATAAATTAGTTTAAATATCACTTTGACAAAAGTCAGTACACTCTCTGTCAATGTTATATTTACAGTACGAATTTTGTCTATATCAAGTCTAACTTTTAATAAGATTCCACTATAAATATTATTAAATATTAAAAAATTTAAATATTTTCTTTAATCTCTTTGTTGCTTTTTGACTTGTAGTCTATTGCTGTAAATACCAACGGTATTTACAAACAATTTTCGGGATTGTATGAAATTGTGTTTTTTTGAGAAAAATTTACCTACGCGCTGCAGGAACCAGACAAGCCGACATTTGTTTCGATGATACTGGAATTACATCTCTTCATGGACTTTTCTTCCCGGCATTGTGAGAGTCGAACTCACAACACTGTAGTGACTTGTATGCTAGAAGGGCTAACACCTAAGGCCACTTGAAGGTAAACCCTTCTCAGTGTCCATTTATGCATATATTTATACTTCCATATAAAACATTTCTTTAATTTCAATGCTAACTTATATGAAAGATTTGCGAATTTTAGGACTTGGTGTGAAACCTATGAAATAATTTTCTATGCTTAATTAAGCACGAATATTTCTTTAATAAATATCTATCACCTGACCATACCAAACACAATAAAAGTAATAAGTTTATCTGCTCAGGCGTTAATGCCTTCACAAAGTGAAATAGATAAGCAAACTCCTCTATGAACAAAGAGTTTGTTTGTTGTTCAGATGAATCTAAAGTCCACTCTTACGGACACACTCATCAGCACTTTTGATTTGATAGCTGTATTATATGAACATATTCTTGGGTCAGCCTTGGTCCACCTAATGGTCAATATTTTGGAAACGGGTTCACAGATGAACCTGAAAACTGTTCCTTGTGAAAACTACACCTTTTATTTGATACCCATATCGTAAAAACACATTCTGGGTCACCCCTGGTCCACATTTTGGTTAATATCTCAGGATTCCACAAATTTTTTTAACTTTTACTTTTATGAAAACCTTCTCCGGGCAAAAACAAATACAATAAAATAAAATTAGTGAAATTGGTCCATCCGTTCGGGCAGAATTTGTACGTTATAATTGACTGCAGCTCGATAGGGATTTGTGGTTCGATGGTACCGATTCCATCGAATCCGTTCGACTTCATTCCGCGTTTCGCGCATGTAACTTTGACTCGTAGCATGGCGAGTTCTGCGGCCTAAGTTCGAACTTCTAATTGGTGGGATTCTTGGCATTTAAAATTCAACTTTGAACTGATTAAAACTATTTGTTATTTTCTTTTAAAACGAAGTATAACAGATTAGGAAAACAAATTAAAAATGTGTGTGTTTCACAAATGTCAAAATTGCATGAGGTATCCGCGAAAACCCCGGTTTTTTGCATAACTTCCTTGTTCTTTGACCGATTTTTAAAGCTTAAACGTCACCATAGAGGTCTTGCTCGGGCCTATCATGGACTTTTGAAGGATTTTGGCTAAATTAATTAAGAATTTTGGTCCCCACATAGGAGTTAGTACGTTAAAACCACTCCAAACATCGCTGTGGTTCGGTTCAGTGGTTCGAACCACTTCCCGAAAATCTGGGTGGTTCGGTTCAGTGGTTCGAACCTCCTTGAAAAAACTTGAACCGTTTCGTGAACCGGTTCAGGGCTTATACCAACCCAGCCAAAAACCTAAAAAAAAATTTCAAATATTAATAAAAAATATGTATACATACATATATAAAAGCCTACTAAAATAAAAAATGTTTGGAAATGTCAAAAATAATACGCTTTGTTATTGAGATCAAATTCATTTATAGATAATATTTATTAATATATCGGCAAAAAGTTATAATAGCAATACAATACTGAAAATTATTATTATGTAAAGAAACATACATATACCCAGCCAGCAAAATTTCCGTAAAACGAAATGAAAAAAAATCTGGCAAGAACTGTATATTTTTCCGTTTTTATGCTCCATTTAAAGAACTTTTCCCGATCCTTTTCCCCACTAAAGTGTGCGAACGAAACGTATATACATATGTAAAAGTACAAAAAACTTTCCTAAAACCGACGCATTCTATCATGATTTTTTGAGTTTTTTTCACTTTTTCTGATACGATATTTTGGGATAATTTTTTTATGTTTTTGGGATCACTGTTTTTATCAGTATAGTTTCCGTACCGTTTTCTGATACGAAACTAACGTTGCTCTGCTGGCTGGGTATAGACGAAGACTTGTTAGAAGACATAATTTTGATCAAAAATACATCATTTGGTTATTTAGTATTTAAGTTTACAGGGTTAAAAATTTGAACCTAAATTTTAAACTTTTTTTGACTTTATATATGACCAAACCAAATTTGGACTCAAATTCAATCTAGACCAGTTTTCAAGAAAATTGGCTAAATGAATCGGATTTCAATTATAAACCAGAAATGTTTTAACAATTTATTAAAGATAAAATAAATTGCTTGTCTGTTGGCGGGAGTTCGAACCAAGACTCCCCGCATCATGCTCGTCTGCTCTACCACTGAGCTACATCGCACACATAAATGTTGTTGGCAAAATTTAATCTTAAATAAGCTTTCAAAAGTAAATTTGAATTTTCAAACCCAAAAGTTTAAATTTTAGACCGAAAAGTTTAAATTTTCAAACCAAAAAGTTTTAATTTTAAACCGAAAAATTTTCATTTTCAAACCAAAAAGTTTTAATTTTTAACCGAAAAGTTTTAAGAATAAAATAAAACTAAAAAAATGTGGCAGCTTGCAGGATTCGAACGAAAACGCTAGGGAGTCACAGCCGACTGCTCTACCGCTGAGCTATGCCGCTCATTAAGTTCTTGTGGGCAATATTCAAAAATTTAGAAAAGAATTTGGTTTGGATTTGAGTCTCGACAAACTAAGTCTATTCGTTCATTCGCCTTAAAGTCTTTTTTTAAAATTCGCCCCTCGCTTTCCACGACAAGTTTCGCGTGTCGAAACAATTGTTTTGTGAATTATTGACAATAACAATAAATTAAAATTGTTTAAACAACTTTAAGTTGTTTCCTTCAATTTCTGTATATATTGTTGTGAGTCGTTTAGCGCTCAAAGCTAATTATTTAGCTACATAGTTCATGTTTTGTCAACTGCTAAATCACGTCCAAAAAATTTGGGAGGCGTATCAAAAGCCGCATATTGTTTCCTGGATTTGCAGTGGCGGAGAAGCGGCTGCGCGATTGAAGGTTTGACAATTGTTTTGTGAATTATTGACAATAACAATAAATTAAAATTGTTTAAACAACTTTAAGTTGTTTCCTTCAATTTCTGTATATATTGTTGTGAGTCGTTTAGCGCTCAAAGCTAATTATTTAGCTACATAGTTCATGTTTTGTCAACTGCTAAATCACGTCCAAAAAATTTGGGAGGCGTATCAAAAGCCGCATATTGTTTCCTGGATTTGCAGTGGCGGAGAAGCGGCTGCGCGATTGAAGGTTTTTATGTTCGGAATAAATTGTTTGCGTTGTTTTTGGGCCTCCCCTAAACTCTACGGACTGGATCAAGGCTGCACAAAAAAATAAACATATTTTTGAAATCAACAATATAAAAAGAATTTTTTTTTAAAAATTTCGTTTCTTTTGCATACAAAAAATAATAAGAAATTTCATTTGGTTTTGATATTTCTACGTTTGAGAATTTTTGAAACTACACCTTTTATTTGATACCCATATTGATTAATTTCGACTTCGGTTCTTGGGGAGCAGCGGTGGTTCAGACACCGCGGTCGAAGTTATGATATGTGGTGCAAGAAATAAAACGTGAAAACGAGAATTCTTCGATTAATACACTGGCCCTTTATTGTATAGAAATAGTGTCAACAAAATTATTTTGGTTACCTTAATTATGGCGTGGTGGAAATCCTGGGGCTGTACTGTCCGGACTCGTTGCTGGCTGGCAGAAGAATAGGCAGTTGTCAAGTCGTCGACAACCGTTGAACCGCGAAACCATCCTCCGGTTTTTAAGGGAGGTGGACCCACACATGCGCACGCACTTGCATGTATATGTGTGCTGACAAAACACGAATAGTCATGCATGCACATACAGGCGGGTGGCTTGGTGTGGGTGATTGGAAATGTACATTAGGGTGGCAGATTTTTTCATACTTTAGGCGCCGGGCCTAAACATGCCGGCCCCTTGCGACACGCAACATTTTCACCAGCCCCGGGATTTCCATCCCGTCGTCTCTTATGCTAGGCTCTTAAACTCTAGTGGTGTGCTGGATAGCACTGTGCCCGCTTACCTCCTTCGAGCCACCTCCTGCGGTTGAGGTCTGTCACCACCGGTAGTTTGGCCGTGTCGTACCTAGCTGTTAAAAAGATAGAAGAGACTTGAAAAATAGACGTGGTATATTTCTTGCCAGGAAACCCTAGTGCCATAAATGAGAAACAGAATTTTTTTTTTTTTTTGGCTTTTATTAAAAATGAGACTTACAACTAAATTTACACCTAACTTACATGCTAGTAGACCCCGAAAGCACCCACCCAAAGATGGGGCTCTGGGCAAAGAGTGACCCGAACGACGATGGCCACGCGTTTGGGGTAACGACGTCGGCGTAGACGTCTCCGCCGAGGGTCAATTTAACCGGCCCCGACCTATACAATTGCGGGTCGGCCAAACGAATATGTTCATACGGAGCCGCGATTTTGACGTCAGCATGGTTTGCCGGACTCAGCCGCTGAAAATGACTGATGTACACCGCGTGCGCTGTGATGGTCGTGTTGTTGCCGTGCTTCCCTCGGATTCGGAGGAAGCAACCTTGCTCGCCGCCAGAGTGGGGATTTACATATGTAAACATCAAGCATTTTACCTAAAGAGTAAGGAAAAAAGGCATTTTTCAAAGCAAAACTCAGTCAGAAACTCTACTTAAGTTTAGAAAAATGAATAATTTTTATTTAGACATATTATCCTGACACTTATTACATCTGGGTAGAGTTTTACTATGTATGACACAAACAGGTTTCAAGCATAAATTGCATAGCTTTCGTGTTGTTCTCTTTCTTTTGGGTTCTTCGTGATAACATATGAAGCAACACCTTTTAATTTTTGAGTGCGCACGATCGTCTTCATTTGGGAAATCTTCGCAAGATTCCAAATTCCTTGCTGATAAGGCCTGAATAGTTTTTCCAGTCACGCATTCTATAGCACTCCGCGTAGGAAAGTAACCTACTACTCTTGGCATGCTGGCCCTTTTTAGGATGAGTGGCATACATAAGTTTTCTCCCAATTCTTGTAAAAACATCCGACGTCGACCTAAGATAATAAAGCCGAGCTTAGTAGCCGAATATAATTGTGTTAAATTGTACAAACCTTTCTTTGATGATATATGCGAGGGATTATTTTCCGTATATATGACATAGGCAGCAAGGGCCGAGACGTCGAGCATATTATAAAAAAGTGCGAGTGGCCAACGGTTTGTTCTACGTTTACATGAATATTGCCTAAGCATTTTGTCCATGGTATCCACTCCTCGAAAACCCTCGCCTTGATGCGGATCGCAGCGAGACGCTCGTTCACAGGAGTGAACGCTCTCTCTCCCACCACAAATCCCACACCACGCGCTTTGCCGCGTGTCTGGCCACTGTAGTATCCCTGCAGCGAAACCTCAAACTAGTCAGAAAAATACTAGATACAGTAGGATATCTTGTCCCAGTTAAACAATAAGTAATCTCAAGTTCATCCTTATGTCGTCACTTCGGCTATTCGCCACCCTCCTCCCACGTATGTATATGGGCAACCATATGCATAATTCAAACCTATTTTTTCTTTTCTCCTTTTTCTTCGGTCTTCTGCAGCATGACTCGCCATGCATCCCTTCGTCTCCGCGCCGCACGTATGGCCGCCCGGTACCCAAAACCATGCCCCCTCTGCGGTGAAAGCCACCCCCTCCGGGCATGTGACCGGTATCACGGGATGGCACCCTTAGACCGGCTACAGGAGGTTATCCGGGCGGGATACTGTGGCAATTGCCTGTCAATGGTGCATCAGACAAGGGAGTGCACGAGCGACGCCAGGTGCCGACGATGTGGTGGCAACCACCACACTACACTCCACCTCCCAACGGACGACCAGCCGCCCCAGCCGAGGGAATACAAAAGCTGGTATCAGCAAGTCACCGAGGAGGAGATGGAAGAAACAGCGTGGCTAGAAGAGCAGTCCAGAAGAGAGGAAGAGAGCCGTGAGGAGGTGCTGTCGATCCAAGCATCGGAGACGGGGCTAATGCCAGAAGATGGCGATATTTCGGAACCGGCAGCGGAACCACGGTCGTTCCTACCGGGCCAAGGGGTGTCGGACCTGCAGCGGTTCCGCCCCCTCCTAGCACACGAGCGTCGACAACATCATCAACGCGACAACAGCCCTCCGTCTCGCCGCGCGCATCGCAACAGTCGCAAGCGAAAACTGGCCCCTCAGCCGCGCCAGCTTCGCAATCCCCATACAAATGAAGCCGAAGCTCGTAGACTGGCCCCTCAGCCGCACCAGCTACGAAACAACCACGGAATTCGCCGAGACCAGGACGTCGACGAGCGTAGACTGGCCACTCAGCCGCGCCAGCTACGCACCAGCAGCTCTAGGAGCCGTCGCAACCCCAACCGAGATGGCAGACTGGCCACTCAGCCGCGCCAGCTGCCAGCCGTTAGCGGGTTCCGAGACGGACTTAACCGGGCTCTCGCCGGGGTGGCCCCGTCGTTGCGCCCCATGACTACGCTTTCGCCGACCGCGCTCGTGAAACTGGAGGTCGGGGCGGGTTTACTTACCTGCGTGCGCGAATCGATGCATGCTCCCCCCGCACAGTTATCGACCGGGCCTGGCGGAAGCATTAGGGCTGCCCACCACCCACTCTGGCGGCGAGCACGGTTGCTTTCTCAGAGTCCGAGGGAAACATGGAAACCACAGGACGGTGACTGCGCACGCCGTATGTGTCGACAACCTGCAGCGGATCAGCCCAGCCCTGACCATCGACGCAAGAGTGGCGGCTCCCTACGAGCATATCCGGCTGGCTGATCCGCACTTTTACATATCTGCGCCAATCCAGCTCGTACTCGGCGGCGATGTCTACGCCGACGTCGTCCTACCAAACACACTGCCACCGTCGTTCGGCTCGTTTGTGGCCCAGAGCACCATTTTTGGGTGGGTGCTCTCGGGCGCTACTAGCATGTAAGTTTAGGTGTAAATCTAGTTCTAAGTATTACCTTTAATAAAAAATAAAAAAAAAATATATTTTTTTTTCTTTTTTTCTCAATTATGGCAAGAAATATACCACTTTTGTATTTTCAAGTTTCTTCCCTCTCTTCTCATAGCTAGGTACGATACGGCCATAGTACCAGTGGTGCCAGACCTCAACCTCAGAAGGTGGCTCGAAGGAGGAAAGCGGGCACAGTGCTACCCAGCACCCCACGATAGATTTAAGAGCCTAGAATAAGAGAAGACGTGATGGAAATCCCGGGGCTGGTCAGAATGTTTCGTATCGTAAGGGGCCGGCATGTTTAGGCCCGATTCCTAAAATCTTAAAAATAGTGACACCCTAATGTCACTTTCCAAGCACCCACACACCCACGTGTACGTATGCATGATTATTCATGTTTTGTCAGCACATATACATGCAGGTGGGTGTGCATGTGTTGGTTCACCTCCCCTTAAACCCGGAGGATGATTTTGGGTTCAACGGTTGTCAACGACTTGACAACCGTCTACTCTTTCAGCAACCGAGCCAGGATCGACATCGCAGCCACCCCAGGATTTTCACAGCGCCATATTATAGGTAACATTATCTTTGTAGTTTATTTGATTTAATAAACAATATACGGCCACGGTTTATAACGAGAAATCTCGTCTCCCTCTTTTCTTTTCTTCTTCTCAAAACCATAAATTCGACCGCGGTGTCTGAGCCACCGCTGCTAGCCAAGAATCCACAGTCGAGTTTATTCACCGACTCTTGCGTCCTCGTTCGTACACTCTGGGCAACGTGAGCTATCTAGGCTCGCGGCAGAAAGAGAGGGAGCCCCGGTGACATACTTGGTTTAAGGGCTCACCGAGGTCTTTTGTGCACGTCTGTTCACCATGAGGTGCGGCTGCAAGCGGGCGTCTGTCTTGAAGCAAGCGGCTCGCTATATAAATGTGTAAATAGGCTGTAAAGGCTGGCATCACCGCCCTGCAGGAAATGCGATGGACGGGGCAAGGAAAGACGACCATCGGTCCTTGTGACGTATCCCTGCAGCGAAAGCAACTAGTTGAAAACTACTTTACAACTAGTTGGTGCACCGGACCCAACTAGCCAGTGTTCTGTCTTTTTTCCATATAAGCAACTGGTATTTTTTACGTGTTGATGTCCTACGAGATGCCAATTGTCAGATTTCGACCAGAATATACCAGTTATCTACTAGTCAGGAGATACCAGTTTCATACTAGTTGTAAAATACTAGTTCCATACTAGTTAAACCTGGACTAGTATAATTTCCATAAAATGAACTAGTCCAAAAAGGACTAGTATAAAATATACTATTCCCATACCAGTCCAAAAAGCATTCAACCTGGACTAGAATGATTTCAACCAGAATTTTCCTGGCTTACCCTTTATTTTATCCCTCGACTTTATTTTCATGTTTATTCTCAAGAAAGCAGCGGCTATTTGTATTTACCCTATCACGAAAAAGCATCTATGAATTATAAGAGAAAACGAAACGAATGAATTTTGTATTTTTCAACTGGTATAATTTCATCCAGAAAAATCTAGTTATATACTAGTATGGAATGTATATTTCCTGACTAGTATGAGTTCTACCAGAAAATTCTAGTTGTTTACTAGTATGAAGTGGATATATCCTGACTAGTATGTGTTCTACCAGAAAATTCTAGTTGTATACTAGTACGAAATGGATATTTCCTGACTAGTATGAGTTCTACCGGAAAATTCTAGTTGTATACTGGTATGAAATGGATATTTCCTGACTAGTATGAGTTCTACCAGAAAATTCTAGTTGTATACTAGTATGAAGTGGATATTTCCTGACTAGTATGAGTTCTGCCAGAAAATTATAGTTGTATACTAGTATTTTTCTGACTAGTTTGAGGTTTCGCTGCAGGGATACTACAGTGGCCAGACACGCGGCAAAGCGCGTGGTGTGGGATTTGTGGTGGGAGAGAGAGCGTTCACTCCTGTGGACGAGCGTCTCGCTGCGATCCGCATCAAGGCGAGGGTTTTCGAGGAGTGGATACCATGGACAAAATGCTTAGGCAATATTCATGTAAACGTAGAACAAACCGTTGGCCACTCGCACTTTCTTATAATATGCTCGACGTCTCGGCCCTTGCTGCCTATATCATATATACGGAAAATAATCCCTCGCATATATCATCAAAGAAAGGTTTGTACAATTTAACACAATTATATTCGGCTACTAAGCTCGGCTTTATTATCTTAGGTCGACGTCGGATGTTTTTACAAGAATTGGGAGAAAACTTATGTATGCCACTCATACTAAAAAGGGCCAGCATGCCAAGAGTAGTAGGTTACTTTCCTACGCGGAGTGCTATAGAATGCGTGACTTGAAAAACTATTCAGGCCTTATCAGCAAGGAATTTGGAATCTTGCGAAGATTTCCCAAATGAAGACGATCGTGCGCACTCAAAAATTAAAGGGTGTTGCTTCATATGTTATCACGAAGAACCCAAAAGAAAGAGAACAACACGAAAGCTATGCAATCAATGCTTGAAACCTGTTTGTGTCATACATAGTAAAACTCTAACCAGATGTAATAAGTGTCAGGATAATATGTCTAAATAAAAATTATTCATTTTTCTAAACTTAAGTAGAGTTTCTGACTGAGTTTTGCTTTGAAAAATGCCTTTTTTCCTTACTCTTTAGGTAAAATGCTTGATGTTTACATATGTAAATCCCACTTGACTATGAAGAAAAATCAACAAAACCTCTATTATATATAAAAAAAATTTAAAAACATTATTTTTTTTTGTCATTTCGGAGAAAAGGCAAAAAGTTAGCCACTGAGTCAAAACGGTTTAAGAATCGGACAAAAATTGTGGAAACTACAGCAATTTGAAAATTGAAATGTTTACATATGTAAATCCCACTTGGGCGAAGGTTAAGCTGAAAACACTCATCGACGGACGTACGTACGTGTACTTATAGCGGACGTACGTACTTTTGGGCGAACTTTTATGCCCGTAATGATAATGCAGAAATCAACTATACAATGTTGCCATTGAACACTTTTCATGAATGCTTCCGAAAACATGTATATTTCAATCGAGTATTTTTCATTCTATATATAAGACCGAAACTGATATTAAATAACAATAGTTTATCAACTTTTTTTGAAATCAACTAGTAACAAAATTTATTTCGGGGTATTTTAATATTATTCCCACAATTGAATTGACTTTTTATCATATACCGTACTTATTTCGAAAAAGAATTTTTGAATAAAAAGCCATGCATTAGAGCACGTTTCCGGATATTTGATTGATAGCACACAGGGTACGAAAATAAACTGTACAAAATACATTTCATTTGCTCATCGAGTAACATGTCATTTAAGTTTTGTACAGTTTGTTACTTTTTGGAAACGTTTGCTTTTTGTTTGTGACAATTCCAACAAAGAAAAATTTATAAACGGGTCAGAATATGTGAAATCAGCACAAATAAAATGCATGTCTTAATTTTTTATCATTACATAGTAAGTATGACCCTATATCAACTCAATAATTTTTCGACATATTTCGATTTTTTTTTTAATTTTTTTTTTTATCGAAGTTCTAAGTAGTGATGTGAATATTGCGATGACTTTTTAAACAAACCTTTGTAACTTTGAAGCTGATTGACCGATTTGAACGAAACTCTGGGATATTGTAGGGAATGAATCAGTCTTTAGATGACCAATCTTAAATTTTTTTTTTTTTATTATTTCTATTTTTTTAATATAATTTTTTTTTCAATAATTTTTTTTTCTGTTCTACCCCTTATAAAAATTTCAAAATATATGTATTTTGACAGCACACATCAAAGGATGTCAGATCCACAAAAAAATTTTCCGAGCCGCTTTTACTTTAATAATTATAATCAAAATAATGGAGATAGTTACTCTGTATAAGCCGTTCGAAATTTTATGGCACACACTTTATCCTAAATGAAAATAATGCTGAAAAAGCCCATGAATTTGATGTCAGATGTCAATCATTTTATAATCAAAACAAAGTACAATACGCGTTAATGAAAAAATATCGCTAAACATTTAGTTTGGCTTTCGTTAGTGTTTGCGAATTTACGCGAAATACGAATATGTCTGCTTCTAAATCGTGTTGCAATCATCTCAAAAAAGTTGTTAAAGGTATCTCTAAAGTGAGTGAAAAGTGGAAAATTGTTTTTTCAAATTTAATTGGAAAAGATATATGTGAAACATGTCGATTATATTTATATAAGAAAAAAAGGTGATGTTTCATTCTTACCAAAAAATTCCGAAACATCTGTGGACAGTATCCAAAAGTGAATCTGACTATGAAAGTTACAATGACAGTGACACAGATTTTTTGGATTTAGGGTTAGGCTCAAGTAGCTGCCGCAGAGGCACACCTAGGCCAGTATTAAAAGGCCCGTTGTGATACCACCAACACTAGGAAAGTCAGTTCCGCGACCCTGCCATATGGAAAATCCCGGTATTAACGGAATACTCCACATAGCAGAATCCCGGGACTGAACCTCCTATACCGACACCGTTACTCCTCCTCGAACCATTTAGATGACTTGATGAAGGCCATCAGGTCCTTTATGTCCAGCTCCGTGACCTGGCGTAGGCTGACCAGGGAACTCCCAAACAGCGCATTCTCGCGCCACTTAAAGCCGGGCAGTTGCAGATGAGGTGCTCCACCGTTTCCTCCTCTACATCATCCTTACAACTCCTACAGCATTGTCGGTAGGGCACACCAAGTCTTTCTGCGTGCCTACCAATGAGGCAGTGCCCAGTTAATACGCCTATTAATATGGAGATTTCTCTTCTCCTTAGGGCATAAATTTGTCTTGATCTTTTATGATCCCATTTCGGCCAGGTTTCTTTGGATATCCGGCATCCTGGAGATTGCAGCCATCTTTCGTTGGCTTGGCGGAGTGTGTATTCCTTCAGCATAAGCTTGCATGTGGCAAACGGCATACCTAAGCGCTCTTTATCGCGAAGAACCTGCTTGGTCGTGCCCTGCCTCGCAAGTTCGTCTGCCCTACAATTTCCCTCAATGTCCCTATGCCCCGGGACCCATGTGAGGTTAACGCGATTCTTTTGGGCCATCTCTTGTAGAGATCGACGACAGCTGAGCGTTAGTTCAGAGTTGAACGAGTAAGAGCCAAGGGATTTGATGGCGCCTGGCTGTCGCTGAATATAAAAATGTCCTGTCTGATAGTGTGTTGGCCTATCCAAGCCGCGGCGTCCATGATTGCTGATACTTCTGCCTGGAAGACACTGCAGTGATCAGGTAGTCGGAAGGAGAGCTCAAGGATCAGATCCTTTGAATAAACCCCTCCCCCAACTCTGCCGTCTAACTTCGAGCCATCAGTATAAATGGAAGTGCCGCCATGAGTGACGGGACTCCGATCCGTGCTCTTCCATTCTTCCCTGCTGGGAATGTTGATTTTAAAACCGCTATCTCCGACTGTTGTGGTCGCACAGCGATCTGTGCTCAGCGGAAGAAAGCTATAGGATCCCAAAATACAGGCGTGTCCAGTAGTGCTTGCGCCCCAGCCGGACGTTTCCCTTAGACGCAGAGCCGATGCTGCTGCTACTCGGTGCCCTTCCAGATCGAGTGGCAAAATGCCAAGAATGGCCTGAAGTGCTTCATTGGGCGTTGTTCTTAACGCACCGCTTATACAGATCATGCAAGATCTGTGTACTTTACCTAGCACATTAAGGTTTGTTGCCTTGCTCAGCGCAGGCCACCATACCACAACTCCATAGAGCATGATTGGTTGAATGATTGCAGTGTAGATCCATTTGCATATTTTGGGGCTAAGCCCCCATTTCTTTCCAATGGCTCTTTTGCACGTGTAGAGAGCAATACACGCTTTCTTCTGGCGCTGAAGAACATTCTCCTTCCAGGTTAGTTTTCTATCCAGAACTGTGCCCAAAAACTTGGCTTTGTCAGCCAAGTTCAGGTGTACGTTATTCAGTTTTGGTAGTATTAGCGGTGGTATCTTATAGCGGTTGGTGAAAAGGACCAGTTCCACTTTTCCCGGGTTGATGCTCAGTCCGCAGCGCGAGCACCATGAGGAAACCTCTCTCAGTGCTACTTGCATCAAGTCGCACAGGATTTGTGGGAATTTGCCCCTGTATACTATAGCTAAGTCATCTGCATATGCCACTACCTTCCCAGCTTGTGTCTCGCAGCATCGAGTTGACAGTGAGGTGCCATAGAAGCGGGGAGAGAACACCACCCTGAGGCGTTCCCCTTGTGACATAGCGTGATAAGTCAACCGAGCCCAGTGATGGAACTATTCGTCTACCCCTTAGCAGTTGATCAATAAGTCCAATAAGAGACCTGCTTATGCCCAGACTTGTTAAAGCGGTGTTTATAGCATCAGGGCTTTGGATTTAGAAGGTAAACTTTTTTAAATCACTTGGACAAAGCACTTCAAATAATCAAAATCGTCCTTTAAGGGAATTCCTCACTCACAACGAAAGTAAACGTTGCATCCGACCATGCAAAAGATATAAATAAATATTAAGCAAGCTTTGTCCAAAGAAGCGGATAGAAATAGAAAACTACAACTATTAACTACCGTTCCGATAACTTGGAGGGCAAACAAAATTCGAAAGTTATTGGGTGTTACGCGGTAGATGGCCGAAACTGCACTTTAATTGCGTAATAAATCCGGATATTTTGCATATCTTAAAAAAAAAAATGGTCGCGCTCTAATTGCTTCTACTGCTGAAATGGTGGAAGTGTTTTATACAATGGATGAACACAGCCGGGTTATACCCGGAAAAAAGACTGTGTTTCCATTTTAGTGGCTGGAAGAAAGACTAATGTCCAAAAAAGACTTTTGCTCTGCAATTTGAAAGAGCTTCATGAAAAGTTTCTCATAAAATATCCTAATATGAAAATTAGTCTTTCCAAATTCACAAAGCTTCGGCCAGCTTTTTGCTTGGTTGTTAGGTGCAAAGGTGATCACAATGTGTGCGTTTGCAAGACGCATCATCACCCTACAGGAAACAAATACCAACAACAACAACCTTTAAGATAGATACAAGATGCAGTGAAATGAAATGACAATATTGAACGAGTGCTTCGTAATAGTATCAGAGGCGAGTAACCATAACACTGCTGCAGTTCACTTATTCAACACGATAATGATAAATCATTTAAAATTAATTTTTGGTATGGGAGATGTGAAGAAAATAATTTTTTTCTCTGACGGATGCGTAGGTCAATACAAAAATAAGTTCAAGGTTGCAAATTTATTACACTACAAAACTGATTTTAATATTGAGATCGATTGGCATTTTTTCCCCACCTCACATGGAAAAGGTGCTTGTGATAGGGTTGGAGGCACTGTGAAAAGGTTGGCGTCTCGTGCAAGTTTGCAAAGGCCTTTTAAGGACCCAATAACTACACCCTATGTTGTTGTTGTTGTAACGAGGTGTAGCCCTGCCTAAATGTCAGACAGGGTCACCCCGAGTGTATTGCTCTTGGCCGGGTCGTTTCGACACGATGGGTACACCCTCTACTCTTACACCCTATCAATTGTTTTTGTGGGCAAATAAATGCTTCGATAACATTGTGTTTGAATTTACTTCTAAATTGAGCACGAGGCACAAGAAAGAAAACTCGAAACACGTTTAAAAAAGCCAAGACTATAAAAGTTACGCGGATGTATCATGCATTTAAACCTATATGCAATAAACAAATTGAGTGCAGAGAAACTTCAGATTCTGAAATTTTCATGGTCCATGACTTGTTTTAATTGATTGTACGTACATATTTGCTCTTGAATATAAAAATTAATGTCATCTGACAACAAATTCGATGGCTTACTTCAGTTTTCATTTAGTTTAGGGCAAAGTGTGTGCCATAAAATGGTGAACGCACTGAATTATTAAACAGACTATCACCATTATTTTGATTACAAATACTAAAGTAAAAGTGGGGCGGAAATTTTTTTTGTGAATCTGACATCCTTTGATGTGTGCTGTCAAAATACATATTTTTTTAAATTTTTATAAGGGGTAAAACAGAAAGAAAAATTATTGAAAAAATAATTATATTAAAAAAATAGAAATAATAAAAAAAATAAAAGTTTAAGATTGGTCATCCAAAGCCTGATTCATTCCCTACAATATCCCAAAGTTTCGTCCAAATCGGTCAATCAGCTTCAAAGTTACAACGGTTTGTTTAAAAAGTCATTGAAATATTCACATCACTAGAACTTCGATAAAAAAAATTAAAAAAAAATCGAAATATGTCGAAAAATTATTGAGATGATATAGAATCATACTTACTATGTAATGATAAAAAATTAAAACATGCATTTTTTTTGTGCTGATTTCACATATTCTGACCCAAACACAAACGTTTCAAATGATTGAAGGAATATATTAGTGTTTGAATGTGTGTTCATAGAGAACAAAATGTTTTTTTTAGTTTTGTTTTTCATTTTGGATGTAATTTTCAAAAAATGTATTTTTCAGTTTTCAAAGGGAAATTAACCTTTGGGTTTTGTTTTGTATTGAACTATGAAAGTAATAAACAAATCGAAATAGTACTGTACAATCAAGTTTATTTTCGTACACTGATAGCACATGAAAATTTTTGAAGCAACTATCTAAGCATTCAATATAAGACGATCTCTTATAGAGGATGCCATCAAAAAAAATATAAAAAGCATTTATGTCTATTTCCTCGAACCCCGGTACAATGATGAAGGGTTGTAATTTTAAGCCAGGCGAATAGTATTTCGTGTTGAGGTCATCAATTTTGATATGCAGGTCATTCAACGTCACAATTCGGAGAACTAACCTCTTTTGGGCATCAATTATTGTTATCTTCTTATTCTTTTTGCCTGATGCGTCTTGAAATTTTGCAGAAGATGGTATAATCGCATTAAGTAAAATGGTGAAAATGTAATCTTGAGCATCTGTTGGAAAAGTGGAATATGTTAGTAAATAATCTATGCGCACGTGAGAAAACTTCACTGTTAATTAAGGTTTTCGTTTATGTATGAGTCAAAGCAACAAATTTACATACATTTAATTTTTATAACCACTGGTTTCAGACTGGTCGATTTGCAAAGTTGGAATATAGTAATGACATTTAGCTGCAAGCGATTTTTTTGTTGGAAATTGGAAGCTTCAATTTAAGACTATGTAAAGGTTGCTTGAAAAAAGTAATAAGGTAAGTCTAAAAATGGCTTTTTATTTTAACTTAAAAATTCGACCAGTCCAAAACCAGTGCTTATAAAAATTAAATGTATAAAAATTTTTTCCTTTAGGACCCTAAAGACGTGTCCCTCAAAGTGTTATTATTTTACCAACCTATATTGGTTGAGATCTTTGCATTTGCAAATAGTTGCCTGCAGTACTCGTGCTGTATATTATTCTCATAAATGTGTCTGATTTTTGTTTTGAAGCCCTCCCATTTCTCAAACAGCGCTAGACCCTTTGTTGGGTACAAAATATTAAAGTCGATATCAATCTGAAAGATAAAATCAATTAGTACTAAAAAAAACAGCGTGTAGCCAGTACACGTGAAAGAAATTAATTTCTTAAGTTCAGAAATAACGAAATATGAATATGAAATATGGTTTAGATTCACAATATCTTACTTCCGGGAAGTGGACCAGGGAAACAATCCATTAGAAAATATCTTATATATGGTGCGTTTTCATTAAAATTTGGTACATGGGTAGGATTAGGCCTAAATTAACAGGGGCCAATACGAATGTGATATATAGTGGAAGAGGGGCGTGGTAGAAGGAAAGAGGGCAATGAAGAGCAAAAGGGAGGGAGATAGGAAAGAGAGTGTTACCAAGAAAGATTGGAAGACTAGTTGGCAAGCCTCCTTGAAATTTAAATATTTGGAATAGGAATGTTATTCAAATAAACGAATAAAAATATTCGCTCCAAAAAATTCGAATAGTTTGCCAAGTATTCGAATACTTGGCAACTATTCGAATAGTTGTTTATTCGCTAATGTCTTTTTTTTGTATTCGAATAATATAATATAACTAGTAATACCCGGCGTGCGTTGCCACGTCAAAGAAAAACACCTGAATAAGATTTTACCATTTAAGGACTTTTATTTATCTTAATGCTAAAGGATAAACAATATTTTTGGTTTTTTCATTAGGTATGTAAACAAATAAATTTTTTGGGGATCCAACTCGTGAACAGGCGACGTATAATTGACCATGTGAAAAACACGCATTTCTCAAATCCAGTCCAGCGATAGTAAGTGATTGTCCTTGTGCTTTATTTATGGTATGCGTGGAATCAGCACGAATTTGAATTTACGAAACACATTAGTTAGTATACATTCTTTAAGAACACCCATTCTATAAAAATTAAGGGTATTATTGTAGCAAATTGTAAAAACTGAAAAATATCGCATTCGAAAATGATGATTTACCCCCCGCTTTCTGGTTCACTTCCCAGAAGAAAAATTATTCTATGTATCAAACTAAGCAGAATTCTACCTCCATACGAATTGGTCGGTCTCTGACCTACTTCTCGGAACATATATTATCGCCAGCTAAACGCCAAATATCAAGTACATTGAGTCATAAACATGATTGTTTAGAATACATCAGGCTCTGGTCCACTTCCCGGAAGAAATATCATCATATACTTTGACATAAGCATAACGTTACCTACATACCAAATTTCAAGTAAATGCAAATATTTTTACGATAGTTTAGAATAAGTCAGCCCTGGGTCCACTTTCCGGAAGAAAATTTATTCTATATATTAATCTTAGCATATAGCTACCTAGATACCAAGTTTCAAGCAATTCGAGCCATAAATACGATTGTTTAGAACAGATCGGTCCCTGGTCCACTTCCCGGAAGAAAAATCATCCTATACTTTAACCTAAGCATAACGCTAGCTACATTTTCCATACCAAATTTCAAGTAAATCCAGCCATTTATACGATATTTTCGAATAGGGCGGTCCCGGGTCCACTTCCCATAAAAAAAATTTACAGAAACACTCTCCAGGCTCCTACTAATCTATCCCCAAAATTTCAACAAAATCGGCCGAGTAATTTTGCCACATACATACATACATACATACATACTCGTACATCCAATCTTATATATATAGATAATGTATAGGTTTCTCAAAGCGTCCCAAAATGGTCTCAAATTGGCCCCAAAATAGTCTTAAAGTGATCCCATAGTGACCTAAAGTGACCCCAAGGTGGCCCCAAAATGGTCTCAAATTGACGACAGTGACCTGAAGCATCCCCAAGGGATCCCAAAATGACATCAAAGTGGCCCCAAAATGGTCTCAAATTGTCCTCAATGGTCTTAAAGTGATCCCGTAGTGACCTAAAGCGACCCCAAAGGATCCCAAAGTGGCCCAAAATGTTCCCAAATTGGTCCCGAAATGGTCTTAAAGTGATCCCATAGTGACCTAAAGTGACCCCAAGGTGGCCCCAAAATGGTCTCAAATTGACCACAGTGACCTGAAGCATCCCCAAGGGATCCCAAAGTGACATCAAAGTGGCCCCAAAATGGTCTCAAATTGGCCTCAATGGTCTTAAAGTGATCCAGTAGTGACCTAAAGCGACCCCATAGGATCCCAAAGTGGCCCCAAAATGGTCTCAAATCGCCCCAAAATGGCCTTAAATTGATCCCATAATGACTTAAAGCGACCCCATAAAATCCCAAAGTGACCCCAAAAATGTTCCTAAAGCGACCGCTAATGTTCCCAAATTGGCCCGAAAATGGTCTCAAATTGCCCCCAAAATGGTCATAAATTGATCCCATAGTGACTTAAAGCGACCCCAAGGGATCCCAAAGCGACCCCAACGGATCTGATAGTGACCAAGTGTGACCCAAATTTGGAAATTTGAAGAGGTGCACTCGCTTGGGTACAATGGGTATTAATGGGTTAGCTAAATAAAGACGAAGGACCTATTGCCTAGGTGGTTGATAATTTCTTGAAACCGTTTGAAAAGATTATATTTGATTGATAGTTAAAATTTAGTATTTCTTAATAACATAAATTATTATTTTTAGTATTACAATAGTTTGCTTAAATATGTACTAAGTAAATTTATGTAACATAAATTAATTTTGAGCATCAAGTACGTTATCACCTCCAACCATAACTGATGGTGTATTTTCTGCCACTGAAGTTAATGGTGTGTACAAAATGGAATCGTATAATTGCTTCGTGGTTGTGAAAATCCTCTCCCTGAACTCCGATGCACTTTCAAAAAGCAAGTTTTTATACCGCGGATCCAGAAAGGATGCAATCTGAGTTGCTCAACTTGTTGAAGATGTTTTTCAAGTGCTGTAGTTTGTTTTGATGAGTGATTAAAGGCACTTACTAAGTTGGAAGCTTTTTTTAAAATGTTCTTACAAACTTCCTCCCCTAAACCTTTTTTAATACTTAATTGCAGTGTGTGTGCAGCGCAAGCTACATTGCCTATGGAGTGTTGCTCTAAATTGCGTGCAGCGGCTGTTACATTACTGCCATTGTCGTGAACTACAGCTGATACCTTTCCAATAATTCCCCAATCAGGCAGGCGTAAATGCAGAATTAATTTAAATACATATATACATACATATTAGACTCCTGCATGATTGGATTCAAACTTTGAGTACAATAGAATAAATAAATTTGAATTTTCCATTTGCAGAACCAAAAAACTTAGCCTTGAATATTTTATATTTTGAATATTCACTTTGCCTAAAATTTTCAAAATTAAAAAAAAGAATATGAATGAATGAATGAAAATAATTTTTATTGATTCTGATTACAATTTCACATATTTTTTTTATAAAGGTGTAGAGTATTAGTAAAATTGGCTTTATAGAACATAAATGGGTGTATTTTATTTGTAATTGTAGAGTTTTCAGTTTTGTGTGGGTTAGAAATACATCTGGCTAAAAGTTCTTGGTTAAGTTGGTTGCAATAAATACCACTGCTTTAGGTTTTCAAGTCTGAAATATTTCAAAAAAATTCTTGAAGAAACCCTAGTAAAAGTATTTATTATAATATGTATACAAATACGGGAATATACAAATATGGATATCGTCGGTGATTATGCACAACCACTCATCGGGCATCTAAGAGACCGCGTAAACGACGTTTGTGATAAACACTTTTATAGCCCCTGCAATTAAGACTTGTTCCTCTATTCTTAAGAAAACTACATTTGCGTTGAAAAATCATTAAAAGAATCGATCTTGATCGGAGTTGTCTTAAAATTTTATAATTTGTAGCTGCAAACCCGCCAAACTTAAATATCGCATACTACTAATGGCGGCGATATACCAACAGGTTATCATAACCTCTAACGAGATTTTTAGCCGAGCTTCTCTTTCCAACTTGTGGTGTGTTGCTTCTTGAGTTTTCCTACAAGTTGGCGGGACCTACAATTTGTTGCCGACTCCGAACGGCACTTGCAAAGCAAATAAATTTTTTGCTGAGAAGCTTCTCATGGCAGAAATACACCCGCAGAGTTTGCCAAACTACTGCTACTACTTCTTTTTTTAAATAATTTTTGATGTTACTTTTGCCGGGCATCGAACCGCCACGACTTGGTGTAGAAGGCCGAACACTTAACCGCTACACCACGGCGGCCGCCAACGCATACACCGTTTTGAAATTGCCCGTTACGTCGCTTTGCAGAATCACCGACGATATGTTTTTTTAACAGAAAAATTAACAACTTTTGTACAGACTGGACATTTTGAAGATATATGTATGAAATGCCCATGTAGCGTTCATATTTACAATCCAACATTCAATTCTATAAACTTTCACAGAAATGATTGTTGGGATATCTTCATGGATTTAAAAAAAAAAAATGTCAAAATATGAATTCAATTTCGTTTGAAATTTTTTGAATATTCAAAGTAGACATTTATTTCAAACATATTCAAATTCAAAGCAAAGCAAAGCCAATTAAATTCAATTCAAATTTAATATGAATGATTCATTTGCCGTTTTGGATGGAGTCATGCATGTATTAGACATATGTATTTTGGGAACATTTTGGAGCCACTTTGCTTTCGGTTTAGGTCACTATAAGATCACTTTAAGAACATTTCGGGACCATTTTAGGGTCGCTCTATGTCACTATGGGATCAATTTAAGACCATTTTGGGGTCAATTTCAGACCATTTTGGGACCATTTTGGGATCCTATGGGGTCGCTCTAGGTCACTATAAGTTCAATATAAGAACATTTTGGGGTCAATTTGGGAACATTTTGCGGCCACTTTGGGAACATTTTGGGGCCTCTTTGGGATCCTATGGCGTCGTTTAAATTAAGTCACTATGGGATCAATTTAAGACCATTTTGGGGGCAATTTGAGAACATTTTTGGGCCAATTTGGGAACATTTTGGGAGAATTTTAGGGCCACTTTGGGGTCCTATGGGGTCGTTTTAGGTCACTATGGGATCAATTTAAGAACATTTTAGGGTCAATTTGGGAACATTTTAGGGCCACTTTGGGATCCTATGGTGTCGCTTTAGGTCACTATGGGATCAATTTAAGAACATTTTGGGGTCAATTTGGGAATATTTTGGGGCCACTTTGAGATCCTATGGGGTAGAAAAATATATAAAATGCGGTGAGGCGGCAACCCTGCTTGAGATTTACATATTTGGAATACGGTCGAAAATAGCTTTCATTTTATACCAATATTTGGCATATCTTGCTCAATATTTAAAAAAAAAATGAGATAAGTGGCAACCCTGTGAGCTTCCCCAAGTGGCAACACCCACACATATAATCTTAGAATGAATCATACTATCTATAATGCCAAATTTTATCAAAATCGGTTGAGCGGTTCCCGAGATATAAGAAAAACGCCTACGCCTGAAAGTTTGCAACATACGCCTTAAAGTTGGCTACAATTTCTATTTCCGTGCCATAACTTCCGTTTCATCGTCATCCATTTTCTCAAATTTTACTTTCAATCAAAACTTCATATCGCCGCCTAAGAAGTTAACTTCAAAAATATCTATTGTAACCCAACAAACATTGAGGCTTAACCCTGACGGAAATAATAAGTCAGTTGCCTAAAATCAATATATTAAAAATTAGTTCTTAGTCAACTAATTTTAAATAGCTTGAAAACAAATGCAGCCCGAGATAGTTTCGTTTTTTCCAACGTACGTAGGTACATACATACGTATATACATATGAACATGTATTTTTTATTTACTCATTAAACCTTTCATGAACATGAAATGGTATTATAAGTTTGGTCCGATGTTTGTAAGTATGAGAAGAAGAAGAGATAGACCCATCAATAAGTATACCGAAATGATCAGGATGACGAGATGAGTTGATTTAGCCATGTCCGTCTGTCTGTCTGTTTGAACGCAAACTAGTCCCTCAGTTTTTGAGATATTTGGCTGAAGTTTTGTATGCGACCACCATTTTCCAATATAGGAATCATTTGTCGGAACCAGAAAGATCGGACCGATATTACATATAGCTCCCGTACAACCGATTATTCCGATAAACGGATTTTGGGCTATAACTCCTGTAATTAAACACGTAGAAACGTGAAATTTTGGAAGCATCGCTATTTCTATATGTAAAATATCGATGTTGAAAATCATTGAGATGGGATAAATATTTCACATAGCCCCCATACAATCGATTGTTCAGATAAACGGATTTTGGGCTACAACTCCTGTAATTAAAGAGGAAGGAACGTGAAATTTTGTAAGTATTGCTATTTTTATATATAAAATATCGATGTTGAAAATCATCGAGATGGGATAAATATTTCACATAGCCCCCATACAATCGTTTGTTCCGATAAACGGATTTTGGTAGATAACTCCTGTAATTATGTAGGTAGGAACGTGAAATTTCGTAACTATTGCTATTTTAGAATGTGGAATTGCGATGTTAAAAATCAATGAGATTGGACCAATATAACACATCGCCCCCATATAATCGATAGTTCCGATAATTTCGGTATGAGCGGAAGTTAAATTCACACAGGCTGTACTGGGATCAAACAGTGAAAATCGTTACGATTATTCATGAAAGGTATTTAGCCTTCGGCACAGCCGAAGACAGCTTTCCTTACTTGTTTTTATTTGCTCTTCTTCTTTCTGCTTATTAGTGTCCGACCGAAGCTGAAATTTTTGGCCGTAGCCGAGTTTTTGGCATAATCCTATATTCGGCCGAACACCGAAGCCGAAAAAAAGCAAGTATATCGTCGGTGATACTGCAAAACATGTCATGTCAATGTTTTTTTTTGGGACTTAAAATGCTCAATACTTTAAACAGAACTTGTTTACTCCTAATTTCCCTTCTCCGTATAAAAATAAACAACAAACAACAAACATAAAGATTGGTTGAAGGTAATTAACATATTTCAAAATGCACTCAATAAGATTTAATTGACCATTTAACACGAATATTAAAAAGTTAACATGGCACGTATTGCAGTATCACCGATGATATATACATTCATACTGTGGCGAATGTTCTCAAGAATCGCTCATCTCCCAACTTTAGCGTATTTCCATCACTAGCGTCACTACCACAACTACAGCTGTTTAGATATATGCCGTGAGAGCGACAGAGGGAGAGGCAGCTCGCGTGTTTGCGAATGTGGCACAAAGAGGAGATGACGATAGATAAACGCTTCGAGAACACTGTTGCACGAATAAACCAGAAAAGTGTAGACATTTCTAGGTTGTGAAGCTGCTGTTTGCTAGGGTATATAAACCGCGCATAGACAACGCACATCAATCAGTTTATTTTGAAGTGTTGTACAGTGAAGCACTGAACAGTGAATTAACCCGCGATATTGTACTACGGTTTTTAGTACTGAATAAAGCGTACTACTTATTAAACAGAATCGGAGTGTTTTATTTAACGTACAGTGATCGAACTTAGGGAAAATAATCAAGGAATCATCGAATTCGTCACAATTGGTGTCAGAAGCGGTATTGTTAAATAAATACAGAATAACAAGGATATTGTAAAGTCAACAAGGATATTGCAAGGATAACAAGGACATTGTAAAGGTAACAAGGACATTGCAAGGATATGGCAAAGTTTAAGGAATTGCAGATCCAGCAACTCAAAAACGAGTGGGAGAAACGTGGAATGGTAACAACAGGCAATAAGCCAGAGCTAGAATCACGTCTACGGGAGGCTATTGAAGCGGAAGGAATCAACGTTGACGATTATGTTTTTCAGCCTTCGAAAGAGGGAGCGACGAAAATAGAAGAGCAAATGGATACTCCGGATTCAGTGGCAAATGTCGACACAAACTCGCTGTTGGCTGTATTGGCTCAGATGTCGACGAATATAACATCAAAGTTTGAAGAACAGAAAACTTGCATGGCATCTCAGTTGGAACAACAAGAGACACGCATGGCATCAAAGTTGGAGGAACAGAAGACGTACATGACGTCACAGATCAAGGAAGAGTTGATGGAACAGGAAACACGCATAACGTTAAAACTAGAGGCACAAGAGCAAAGAGTCTCATCGCAGCTAGAAGTTTTCAGGGGACGACAAGATAAGATCGAGGCCGAGGTGGATGCGTTAAAATCTCGTATCCAGGAGTTGCAGCTGAATCGTCCAAGTGTTTCCACAAGCACGCCCAAGGTAAAAACCCCATCCTTTGACGGTTCTGTTCCTTTCCAGGTATTTAAGCTACAATTTGAGAAGACAGCAGCTGTGAACAACTGGGGCGCTGAGGACAAAGTCGCTGCTTTATTTGTGGCATTGAAAGGACCTGCAGCCGAAATCTTACAGCCTATTCCGGACGCTGAAAGGAACTATTATGTAACACGAAGAGAACTACTGGCATTGCTGGAGTGCATCAAACATTTCCACAAGTATCTCTATGGACAGCGATTCCACGTCAGGACAGACCATGCAGCGTTGTAATGGCTTTTGCAGTTCCGTAATCCGGAAGGTCAATTGGCACGGTGGATAGAGCGACTACAAAGTTATGACTTTTCCATAGAGCATCGCAAAGGCAGCAACCACGGCAATGCTGATGCAATGTCCCGGCGACCATGTAACCTAGAATGCAAGCATTGTTCGAAAGCTGAGGCCAAGGAAGATGTTATAGATGTGCGGCTGATGACTATAACATCCACGGACGAATGGAACATGGATCAACTAAGGAAGCATCACCTAGAGGACCCAGATCTGGTACGTGTGATGCAAGGAATCGAGCAAAACGAACGACCAACAAGAGAGGAGATGTCAGCAGAGAGCCCTGTTGCCAAGTCATATTGGGCACAGTGGAACAGTCTGAAATTGGTATCCGGTTGCTTACATAGAGTATGGGAAAGCGAAGATGGTCAATGCGCCCGGAAGCTGGTAGTTGTCCCAAGGAAGAAAATCTCTGATGTTTTGAATGAGCTACATAATGGTCCAAGTGGAGGTCATCTCGGAGTCACGAAAACGTTGGAGAAAGTCAAGCAGAGATTCTATTGGGTTGGTTGCCGGCAGTCGATCGCGGAGTGGATTGCCAACTGTGAGGTGTGCATCAAAGCAAAGGGTCCGAAGTCGAGAAGCCATGGACAGATGAAGCAGTACAACACAGGAGCACCGTTTGAGAGGATTGCCATGGATGTAGCTTGTCCATCTCCTACTAGCAAACTCGGGAACAAGTACGTATTAGTTGTTATGGAATATTTCAGCAAATGGCCAGAAGTTTACCCGATTCCAAATCAAGAGGCAGAAACCATTGCAGAGGTGTTCACTAACAATTGGATAGCGAGGTTTAGTGTACCGATGGAGTTACATTCTGACCAAGGCAGGAATTTCGAATCAGTCGTATTCCAAGAAATGTGCAAGATATTGGGTATTCGTACGGTGACCATAAATTTTTTTTGAAAAAACAGAACTCTTTTTACTTAAACTATTTGGGGTTACACTCTCAATATTTGGAATAAAAAAGTGTTTTTCATGGCGTAATCATCTCTTTGCAGTAAAAAATGTTGCCAATGTCTGTGAAACATTGAAATTGCAATCTCAAATAATTTCAACCAAAGTGCATCAATTCAAAGTCATTTTTTTAAGTATATTTTTCCGTTTTGTGAATAGTATTTCTTGATGGTGAGAGACATTTCCTTGTTAATTTAAAACCTACCATAACCACGGTTGCCGTTTTGGCCGAAATGTACCATTTTTGGTACAAACTTTTTTCTGGGTATGGAACTTCCAAATTTGGTACGTTTTTGCCATTTTAACGTACCCAGTTTTTGATTTCGCTGAAGCACTTGACCGCGTTAACCATAAACTAACTTATTTTTAAAATATTTTGAAAGATTTGAAATTTTTCATAAAGTTTCTAAATTATTGAGCAAACTAACTTTACAGAGCTACTCATTACATTTGTTAAAAAAGTTTGCCGGCACAAAAAAGCAGAACAAAAACAGAACATTTGCTTAAAGACAGAACATTTCTGTTATTTTCCTTAGAAAAAAAAAATACGCAGAACAAGCTCTTTAAAAACAGAACTGTTCTGCCAAAAACAGAACGGATGGTCACCGTAGGTATTCGGAAAACTCGAACAACTGCATTGCATCCTCAGTCAGATGGTATGGTGGAACGTTTCAATCGAACCTTGGAAGAGCACATGAGGAAAGTAGTGGATAAGTTCCAGAAAGATTGGGATATGCACATCTCCTTGTTTCTGATGGCATATCGCTCGGCAATACATGAAACTTCGGCAAAAGTAATTTTTGGGAATGATCTGCGGTTGCCAGCTGACTTGAAGTTTGGGATAAATGCTGATGAAGGAATAAATGCCAGGAAATCCACTAGCATCTTGGAAGGAGAAATGAGAGAAATACACGATCTTGTAAGACAACGGACGAAGATCATGAGTGATAAGATGAAAGCCAGATACGACAAAGCCATCAACTCGGAAGGTTTTAAAGAAGGAGATTTAGTGCTGTTATACAACCCACAACGAAAGAAAGGTTTGTCCCCAAAACTGCAATGTAACTGGGAAGGCCCATATAAAGTAATAAAGCGGATAAATGATGTTGTCTACCGCATACAAACTGTTGGAAGACCACGAAACAAAATGAAGGTGGTTCACCTGGAGAGGCTAGCAACGTTTGGATCGGGAAATGTGTCTGATCGGGACGATCAAACTTAGGTGGAGGGCAGTGTGGCGAATATTCTCAAGAATCGCTCATCTCCCAACTCTAGCGTATTTCCATCACTAGCGTCACTACCACAACTACAGCTGTTTAGATACATGACGTGAGAGCGACAGAGGGAGAGGCAGCTCGCGTGTTTGCGAATGGGGCGCAAAGAGGAGATGACGATAGATAAACGCTTCGAGAACACTGTTACACGAATAAACCAGAAAAGTGTAGACATTTCTAGGTTGTGAAGCTGCTGTTTGCTAGGGTATATAAACCGCGCAAAGACAACGCACATCAATCAGTTTATTTTGAAGTGTTGTAGAGTGAAGCACTGAACAGTGAATTAACCCGCGATATTGTACTACGGTTTTTAGTACTGAATAAAGCGTACTACTTATTAAACAGAATCGGAGTGTTTTATTTAACGTACAGTGATCGAACTCAGGGAAAATAATCAAGGAATCATCGAATTCGTCACAATACATACTTAACTTAGAAAATTTTTTTAACGAATTTCTTTTACACACCAACCACAACTTCGTAAATTCAGTTATTTTTATTTTTTTTTTTTGGTATTGGACAGGCCTATTGTTCTGGATCAGTTATTCGGCATTTTCAGCCGAATAGACCGAATACGGAAGCTTGGTCGAACATTCGGTCGTACACTAATGTACACCCAAACATGCTATGATTTTTTCTCTTTGTTTTTTGCTTACCGTTTTAGAGGTTTACATTTTCGCTGCAGTTGTCATTTATTGCGGTAAAGAATAATTTGCGATTTTTAATAAGTGCGAGCATAGACCAAGATCCCAGGGCCGCCAGACATCACTTATTTTCTGATGGATGAAACCAATACTGTTGGATAGTCCTCCTCGAATCTAGAACGAATGTGAAAATTTCAAAGCTTTTCCTAGGTCTTGGGCCTAGATATCGGGGATCAAAGTCGCAAAAAAATGACCCTAACTTGACTTATTTTCCGATGGATGATTCACCCCGCGTCAGTATCAAGTGTTGTTAGACCCGCACCATGGTCTATGCTCCAGCCAGACACCCTAAGTTCGCGGATTTTCCTATGAAAATTAATTCCGTTTTAACAATTTAACAGATTTGGCCAACTTTGGCTGTTTTTAACTACCCAATTTTTTCCCATTTTTTGTAGAACACTACCCTCAAGTATTATCAATCATTTTTAGACATAGTCCGATAGCAAAAACTTCAGCCAGACACTTCAAAACTCGGGAATTTTCATAATTCTCACTGCGCTTTCACAGGTTTGATCGGATTGTTTACACTTTGGCAGCTTTTAAATAGCGGATCTTTACACATGTGTCACAGAAGACTACCCTTAAGTATAATCAGCCATTTCCAGGCATCATCCCATGACATAAGCTTCAGCCAGACATCTCAAAGTTCGGGAACTTTTCTTTTCCAATTACTTTGCTTTCTCTTGTTCAATCAAGTTTGTCCAACTTTTACTGCTTTTAAATGACGGATCTTTACACACGTATTGTAGGACACTACTCTCAAGTAACATCAAGTATTCTTAGACTGCGTCCCATAGCAAAAACTGCAGCCAGACACCTCAAAGCACAAGGACTTTTCATCATTTTTAATGCGCTTAGACATGTTTAAGCTGGTTTAAACAACTTTGGCTGCTTTTAAATGGCGGATCGTTACACATGTGTCGTACAACACTACCCTTAATTGGTATCAGTCATTTTTAGACTTCGCCCCATGACAAAAAAATCAGCCAGACATCCCAAAACTAAGGAATTTTCCTCATTTTTACTGCGCGTTCACATGTTTGAGCGGGTTGGTCCCACTTTGGCTGCTTTTAAATAGCGGATCTTTACACACGTGTCACAGAATACTAACCGTAAGTAGTATCAGGCATTTTCAGGCTTCTTCTCATGAAAAAAACTTCAGCCAGACACCTCAAAACTGAGGAATTTTCATAATTCTTACTGCGCTTTCACTTGTTTAAGCAGGTTGGTCCAACTTTGGCTACTTTTAAAGGGCAGATCCTCTCACATGTATCGTAGAAGACTTCCCTTAAGTGGTATCAGATATTTGTAGCCTTCGCCCTATGACAAAAACTTCAGCCAGACACCCCAAAACTGAGGAATTTTCATAATTCTTACTGCGCTTTCACAGGTTTGATCGGATTGTTTACACTTTGGCAGCTTTTAAATAGCGGATCTTTACACATGTGTCACAGACCACTACCCTTAAGTATAATCAGCCATTTCCAGGCATCATCCCATGACAAAAGCTTCAGCCAGACACCTCAAAGTTCGGGAACTTTTCTTTTCCATTTACTTTGCTTTCTCTTGTTCAATCAAGTTTGTCCAACTTTTACTGTTTTTAAATGACGGATCTTTACACACGTATTGTGGGACACGGGAGCGTACCGTTTGCCTGTCTTAGAAAATTCTACCTCGCAAAATCCTGCAAAATGTTAAAAAATTCTGCATAGGTAAAATCCTGGTTTTCCAAAATTTTGTTTTCCCAAAATCCTGGTTTTCAAAATTCTGCTTTTGCTAAATCCGACTTGAGAAATTCTGCTTTTAGTGTACTTACCCTTTAGGTAAACTTTCCGAACAACGAAAAGATTCCACATACGCAACGAAAAGTATTCAAACTCATATACAGCAATTTTATAAACCAAATAAACTTTATTCGTAATATGTTTTTATATATAAATAAATATTCTAGTAAATTGAAAATATTTCTAGTAAATTGAAATATTTTTTGCAACTCTCTTCAAATAACTTAATTGACTTAATTCATTTCTTTTTTTAATAACTCTTCGTAGTTGCTTGTTTTTTTTAATTATGTTTCTTTTCTTTCTTATTATTTCTCCATTTTCCTTTCTTTGTATTTGAGTTTTCGCATAAATAAGCTCTTTTTGTAAATTTGATACGAGTCTATAAAATTGTGAGCTACTTTTACCTACAATCACTTTTAGTCTACGATGCCACGCTTCGACACTGTTTTGCGTTCGAGGAAAGGTTTCTGTTTCCGATGTCGTGTGATCATGAACTGACCAAAACACAGGAGAATATTTCGGATTAGAGCTATTACCAGTAATATAATTTTTGTCAAACCAAGTTAAAACATTTTTAACGTCGTCATCAACAGAGGAATTAAATAATGTTTTGAAATAACTCTCTATTTCGCTTGGTGGTACAAAAGCTAAGCTTTTAACCATACGAACTTCCAATGCAAAATTTTCGGAGTTCCCGTATTTCTTAACCAGTCTATATATAAAAAGAAACATACTATTAGTGTTACCCAAAACAATGAAATACTCGATAGTTACCTCTCTTTTTGAACTTTTCGCCATATAATTTGTCCAAAATGGAACAAGCATCCGCGTAAATCAGTAGTTGGAAAGCTTTCCTTAATCACTGATATAATACCCATTTCGAAGTCGCAGACTATACGGGAAGGACATAAATTTATTTCATACATAGCTGCAACCTCTAACAACTCTTTAAAAACGGAAACATACATAGTCAACGTTTTTTTGCTCATCAGGCAAAAAACGAGAGGTACTATTTCGCCATGTACTCTCCCATGTATCGAAAAAAGTTGTCTCATAACCTGAGGAACCACATGAAAGGTGCCATCAACAGCCCAGCAGCTGCTTTTACTAAGCAGTTCCAATGATGATTTTGTTCCAAGCATTATAAAAAATCCACCAGCTACCCACTTTTCCGACAAAACAAAAAGTTCTCCTTCAAGTACATATAAATTTAGTGGCATATCAATATCATCAAGCGTTTTGGGTTCTTTCATTTTCCACATTGTTTTTCTTATTCGCATAATTTTTTCCTTCTGAGCACTTTTAGAAGGCAAATAATCGCGGCAGTTGTCCGGTGTGCTAACAACGGATTCGCGTATGATCTGGGTAGGTGGGAAACATGTTTTTCTAGCCGATTCTTTCAGCATTATATTAGCATCACGTACTGGTTTTTCCTTTGCCTCGGGACTATGTGAATGCACTCCGGACCTTTTTGTTATGCAATGGATGTTGTCTCTTATTATCGTCACCAACCGCGATTTGCAGTGATACATTTTTCTTTTTGAACAACTCCAATTATATGAGCCTTTTTTAGTTATTTTCTCTAAATAATAAAAATACCCATCAACACTTAACATTTCCTTGTTTTTATTCGATTTTACAATACTAATACGCGACATCTTTTACAAATATTTTATTAAACCACGATTTTGACAGCAATTAAGCACAAAACAGAAAGTAAATGAAACATTTAAGAACTTTATGTATAACGGTATTGCTAGTTCCAGCAATTCATCAATGAATATGTGTACATATGTACATACATATGTGTGTATGTATGCTCATATGGGTGAAATAATAAAAGAAAAAATTTTGCGTACAGTGTTGTATTTAAATGTAATATAAACAATGTTAAAGTGGACATGTCATTACTTTGAAAAGTGCGCCGAAGTCTAAAAATGCCCGATACCACTTAAGGGTAGTCTTCTTCGACACATGTGAAAATATCTGCCCTTTAAAAGCAGCGAAAGTGGGACCAACCCGCTCAAACATGTGAACGCGCAGTAAGAATTATGACAATTCCCCAGTTATGGGGTGGCTGGCTGAAGTTTTTTTCATGAGAAGAAGCCTCAAATGCCTGATACCACTTAAGGGTTGTCTTCTACGACAAATGTGAAAATATCTGCCTTTAAAGGCAGCCAAAGTGGGACCAACCCGCTCAAACATTTGAACGCGCAGTAAGAATTATGACAATTCCTCAGTTTTGGGGTGTCTGGCTGAAGTTTTTTCCATGAGACGATGCCTAAAAATGCCTGAGACTTCTTACGAGTAGTATTCTGTGATACGTGTGTAAAGATCCGCTATTTAAAAGTAGCTAAAGTTGGGCCACCCTGCTCAAAAATATGAAAGCGCAGTAAGAATTATGAAAATTCCTCAGTTTTAAGGTGTCTGGCTGAAGTTTTTTTCATGAGAAGAACCCTAAAAATGCCTTATACTACTTGCGGTTAGTATTCTGTGACACGTGTGAAGAGGCCTGCCCTTTTAAAGCAGCCAAAGTGGGACCAACCCGCTCAAACATGTGAACGCGCAGTAAAAATGAGGAAAATTCCTCAGTTTTGGGGTGTCTGGCTGAAGTTTTTGTCATGGGGCAAAGTCTAAAAATGACTGATACTAATTAAGGGTAGTGTTGTACGACACATGTGTAACGATCCGCTATTTAAAAGCAGCCAAAGTTGTTTAAACCCGCTTAAACATGTCTAAGCGCATTAAAAATGATAAAAAGTCCCTGTGCTTTGAGGTGTCTGGCTGCAGTTTTTTTCATGGGATGAAGTCTGAAAATGCCTGGTACTACTTTGGGGTAGTGTTTTACGACACATGAGCAAAGATCCGCCATTTTAACATAGCCAAAGTTGAACAAACTCGCTTAAACAAGTGAAATCGATGTAAGAATTACAAAATTTTCCGAGTTTTGAGGTGTCTGGCTGAAGTTTTTGCCATGGGATGAAGTCTAACAATACTTGATATTACTTGAGGGTAGTGTTCTACTAAAAATGGGGAAAAATTGGGTAGTTAAAAGCAGCCAAAGTTGGCCAAATCTGTTAAATTGTTAAAACGGAATTAATTTTCATAGGAAAATCCGCGAACTTGGGGTGTCTGGCTGGAGCATAGACCATGGTACGGATCTAACAACACTTGATACTGACGCGGGTTGGTAATCTACGACAAATATGTGAAATCATCAATCAGAAAATAAGTGAAGTTAGGGCGACTTTGATCACCGATATCTAGGCCCAAGACCTAGGTACAGCTTTGAAATTTTCACATTCGTTCTAGTTTCGGGGAGGACTATCCAGCAGTATTGTTTTCATCCATCAGAAAATAAGTGATGTCTAGCGGCCCTGGGATCTTGCTCTAGCAGAAGTGTTTTACAAAATAAAAAAGCGGTTTAATAAGTTAAGAAAAACATTTTAATAAATAAGTGAATTTAAATCTAAATAAAATCATAAATTTATTAAACTAAAACAAGTGAAATGAGCAGCGGTTATAGCAAAAGGAATTTGAAAAGACAAATCAAGAAGCAAAAAGAAAAAAATCTTGCATTGCTTGATGAATATGCATTGGAAAATGCGAGTGATTCATCATTTAGCAATGAAAATGAAGAACGGGAAACCGGTGACGTTGGAAATCCCAGTTTTGAAGAAGAAACTATAAATATTCCTACAAATAACGTGCAAACGTTCAGAGAAAAAATAAAAAGGTGGTTTTTGGGAAATTCACTGTCCCAGTGTTTGGATGAACTGCTGTTGATTTTAAAAGAATAGAATTTGGACGTTCCTCTTAGTACTGCGACACTAATTGGAAAAACGCCTGATAGAACCATAACGACCATAAACCCTGCAGTTTATTGTCATTTCGGAGTGGAAAATCAAATAATCAATTATAAAATCAAATTATTTTGTTACCAATGCTACATTGCATTATTTAGGAACCAAAAATGCAGAAAAGAAATTTCGCCTTAAACAATTCCGAAAATGCGGAACCAAGAATCAAAAAACTAAAAGTTAACACAGAACCCAGTATCTATAATTTTGCAGAGCTACGTGAAATAATAAAAGCTGAAATGAAAGATGTGAGAGGTAAATATAAATATATATACAAAGTTAATTACATATTTATTTATGTATATTTATTTATATATATCGTTTTAACATCCTAATATTTAATTGATTTCTTTCCGAGGAACAATCGCGTCACAATAGAGCTGCCATGGAGGTGCTGGCTAGTCAAACTATTATGATAAAATCTTTGTCTAGACAAGAAGATCATGAAGTTTTTATTGGAAAATCGTTCCTAATACTAAATGAGGAAGCTTTAACAGAAACTGACAAAGAAATAAGCGAAGAAAACCGATCTACTTTGTAATTGTTAAATGTTTATTTTATAATTTATTTAAACACCTTTTGAGTTGTGGCATATCGCTAACAAATGTCTGTATTGTTATTTACCACGTTACAGGTCAAAGGAATGAAGTTGGTAATGAGAGGGAACCCAAAAAAGAAACTATTGTCAGTAGTTAGCCAGGAAGTCATAATCCAATATAACATAGACGACTCACACGGAAAAAAAGGCTAAAGGATCTTGCTAACTTTTATTCTGCCTTGAAAGGTATCTATTTTTTTTTAAATTACGCTTCAAATTCTTTTCCAACTAATCTTTGAATAAATTTACAGAATCTTTTTGTGTGGACGAAAATGATCCCGAAGACATGATTCGAAAGGCTATGCAAGGTGTAAAAAAACTACATTTTCATTCAGAATGCTTGAAGAGAAAACAATAGACACACTAACCATTTTTATACCCGGCAAAAAAATCGAGCTTTAATTTTAAACCTGTCTAAAGTTTAAATGATTTTTTCCAACCTTTTTTGTACAATACTCCAAACCTTTAAATTGCCTTCAAACCAGAGACGGAAAATAATTATTATTTCTTATTATTTCAACTAAAAAAATCAGAATTTTCTAAACATCGGAAAACAATTTTACAAATACCACCATACTTGTTTAGTTTAGGTATACCCTTTAGCAATCTGCAATGATTTGGTTTCGATTTAACATCACTGAAAATCAATTATTCGTAAAATGTGATAATTTGCATTGTTAAATAAAAAAAAAAAAAAAAACTAATGGCGGCGATATACCAACAGGTTATCATAACCTCTAACGAGATTTTTAGCCGAGCTTCTCTTTCCAACTTGTGGTGTGTTGCTTTTGAGTTTTTCCTACAAGTTGGCGGGACCTACAGTTTTTTGCCGACTCCGAACGGCACTGGAAAAGCAAATGAATTTTTTGCTGAGAAGCTTCTCATGGCAGAAATTCACCCGGAGAGTTTGCCAAACTACTGCCGAGGGGCGACCCCGTTTAGAAAAATTCTTTTTCTAAATAATTTTTGATGTTACTTTTGTCGGGCATCGAACCGCCACGACTTGGTGTAGAAGGCCGAACACTTAACCGCTACACCACGGCGGCCGCCAAATATGTATAAAGCAAATATTCGTAAAATGAACAAATTTTGTATCATGCCACATTTTCGTAGTATGTACGAAAACGATTTTGTTGAATTTACGAAATCGTTCGTGGCTCAAAACAACAAATAATTTCGTTTCAAGTTTTCGTTATATTTACACAGATTTTATTTTGAGTGATCTAGATGAAAATGCAGTCTAAAATTTATTGAAAACGCAGTCTAAAATTTATTGACTAATAAAAGTCACATTAAAACTAACTTGAATTAATGTATTTTTAAAATTTATAAATAAATACTTTTACAATTAGTTGATAAAAAATGTAATAAACTCAACTTAAAATAAATATATTTTTAAGTTGCCTTATTTAAACTAGATGTAAAGTAGTTGAAAATACATGCAGGATAAGACAATTGACTGCTTCCTATGACAACGCCGTGTTAAATAAGTTAGTTCGTTGCAGGGGAAAAAGTCAGAACTTCAATTAGATGTCATTGAAAATAAAGTAGTTTGTAAATCTAATCTAATATCTTTAAACGAGTATCTTTAAACGAGTTAATCTTGTATATTTGTATATTTGTATGTTCGGACTATCTCGAGAACCGCTTGACCGATTGGGATGAAATTTGGCACAAAAATAGTATGATGGATTCTAAGACTACCCAGTTTAGGGTTGCCACTTGGGGAGGTTTACAGGGTTGCCACCTATCCCATTTTTTTTTAATTATGGAGCAAGATATGCCAATATGGGTATCATATGAAAGGTATTTTCGGCGAGATACCAACTAAAATATTTTAAAGTAGAGTTGCCCCCTAGGGTTGCCACCTTACCACAATATATTTGTATATCCGGTACTATCTCGACAATCGCTTGACCGAATTGGCTGAAATTTGGCATGGTGATAGTATGATCGATTTTAAAACTACTCACTTTAGGGTTGCTACTTGGGGCGGTTTACAGGGTTGCCACCTATCCCTTTTTTTTTAATTATGGAGCAAGATATGCCAATATGGGTATCATATGAAAGGTATTTTCGGCGAGATACCAACTAAGATATTTTCAAGTAGGGTTGCCACCTAGGGTTGCCACCTTACCACAATATATTTGTATATCCGTTACTATCTCGAGAATCTCTTGACCGAATTGGCTGAAATTTGGAATGGTGATAGTATGATCGATTTTAAGACTATGCACTTTAGGGTTGCCACTTGAGGCGGTTTACAGGGTTGCCACCTATCCCATTTTTTTTAATTATGGAGCAAGATATGCCAATATGGGTATCATATGAAAGGTACTTTCGGCGAGATACCAACTTAAGTATTTTCAAGTAGGGTTGCGACCTAGGGTTGCCACCTTACCGCAGTACTATCTCGAGAACCGGTTGACCGATTTGGATGAAATTTGGTATGGTGACAGTATGAAGGATTCCAAGGCTATCTACTTTAGGGTTGACATTTCGAGTAGTTTACAGGGTTGCCACATATCCATGGAGCAAGATATGACAATATGGGTATCATATGATAGGTATTTTCGGCGACATATCAACTAAAATACTTCCAAGTAGGTTTGTCAGCTAGGGTTGCCCGCACTATATTTTTATATCCGGTACTATCTCGAGAACCGCTTGACCGATTTGGATGAAATTTGGCACAGTGATATCATGCCTGATTCTAAGACTATCCACTTAGGTGTTGCCACTTGGAGGGCTTTTAAGGGTGGCAACCTATCTCATTTTTTTTTTAATATTGAGTAAAATATGCGAATATCGGTATCAAATTAGAGGTATTTCCGGCGACATATCAACTAAAATATTTCTAAGTACAGTTGCCATCTAGGGTTGTCACCTTATAGCAGTATATTTGTATTACAGGGTTGCCACCTATTTAATTTTTTTATTTATGGAGCTAGATATGCCAATATGGGTATCAAATGAAAGGTATGTTTGCTGACATACCAACTAAAATATTTTCAAGTAGGGTTGTCCGCAAAAAGTCCATTACGGCTACGAAAATTACAAAATTTTAATCATTTGCCCACATATAAAGGACAGTGTAACACATCCTCACAAGTTTGGTAAGTAAAGTTAGCACTAAATTGATAGCACCGAGCAAGCTCGGTCACCCAGGTACTTACTTTTAAAGCAATTCAATTTCCTGCAGGGAAGTAATAAATGTCTATACAAAAATTTAACAGACTAGGAATTTAAATGTGTACTTTGGATAAGGCTTACCAATTCGTGAGCCCTGGCGTGGGTCAGTTTCGACCAAGCTTTTAGGAAAGCGCGGCCCTCCAAATCGCTTTGGCGCATATGAAACGTCTGTTTCCACCTCTCGCATACGTCCTCCCAACAGTCACTGTCCCTATTTAACGATGTCTGTAATGCAACTGCCACCGTCGGATAATATTCAACCAGTTCATTACTAGTCGTACAAGTAGTTGTTTTAGTCTCTAATACCAAATCAAATTTTCGGCGTTTACACGTTTTATTTATTTAATTAAATTAAGTTTTTCAAAATCGAAAAAGGCAGTCTTGCACAGTTTTTAAAGACGAGGAAATTGATCTTTCAATTATCAAAATCGGTTTAGTATATCCCGAGTTATTCAATTTTTAACCAAAAAGGACAAAAAATTTCAATGGGCGATAAAACAGGATACAATTTTCTTCTTTTTTTTTAAAGTAAGGGTAGGCATGTGTTTGTATTGCCAGCAGTTACTCGATAATACCACTATTGACTAAAATTTATTTTTTACAATTTTAAGTGATTCGTTTCAGAAATTCTTACCCTATATATATGTAGATATGTAGATACGCACATACACTTAAAAGAATTAATTATCGTTTGTCATTTAATCATCGGCAAAAATCTTCATGAAATTTTTTTTTGTAATCTATAGGACTAATAATATAAAATGTTTCTATATACATTAGGGCGGGTCGATTTGTATGGACCCAAAAAAATTCACAGGGGCCCATGGCGATTATGGTTATTTGGATCATTACAAGAATTTTTGCCCAGGAAGCTATAGGTCTAACATGAATTTCGAGCTAGAAGTTTTTCGATAAATTTTGGGGGTTTTTGGGGTCGTGGAATCCATTTCCGGTATTTATTTTTTCGTTTGACGTCCGCCAGAGGTCGCTTTCGCTCTTTGTTTGGGGTTCCAAATATTTTTTTTTTTTTTTTTTCGAAAATCGACCATATCGCTCATTTGCTGCAACGTCGTCATAACTCAAAAAACCCAAATTTTGAGTTAACATCACTAATATATCGGAAACAATATTTTTGATCAACTGACAAAGTTTTATATCCGAGGTTTTAACATTTCACGCAGCATCGCGATAGAAGCCTTTGCTTTAATTACATATCCCATATAAATATACATTAATTCAAAAACTAAAAATGCGATTTCTCTGATATCAAATTTTTTGAGTTATGACGACGTTGCAGCAAATGAGCGATATGTTCTAGAAATTTATGAAATTTGACTTTCTTTAAAAGCAATTACAGTTACTAAACAGCTCAGCGTTGAAAATTAAGCGAAGGGGACGTACATTCAAGCAAAACTTGTATCGATATTATATCGTTTATGAAAATTTATTCTATGAATTTTACAAAACAAATTTTATTCATTCAAATTCAAATTTCATTCCATATGTGCATATGAGGGTTTTAGGGTCGAGGAATCAATTTCTGGCATTTCCTTTTTCTTTTGACATCCGCCAGAGGGCGCTTCTGTCCATATTTTGGATTTTAACACCTTTTTTCCGAAAATCATGCAATTACTTTTTTTAACCTTCAAGCGGGCGCGCGGCTTATTGTAACACAAGCAGTCGCGCGTAGTCTTTTCGACGCCTCTTTTAACTGGGGGATTTAAGTGCTGAAACTCATTTCTTTTTAATAATTTTAATTATTATTTAATTAGAAAACAATATTTAGCAACAATTAAAGTTTGTTTTTGTTTTGCTAATCTTAAATCAGGGAAAAACATTGAAAGATAATAACATACATTGAAAACTACATTTCACTATAGTAAGTAATACAGGCAGTCAATTTTGGTCCTTTAGATTTCACATCAGATAAGTTGTCAGAGATATCTGACTGCACAAAGTTTTATCATTTTCATCATCCTCTTCTAATAGGGTTTGCTTTAGTATACTTTCACTTATTCATTTCTTAGCCATATTGAGCAAAAACGGCTTCAGGCGCGCGTAGTCTTTTCGACGACGAGAGGCAACTAAAGAAAATGCTTGCTATAAACAGTCGACAAGCGTAAAAAAGAGGCGGAACTTGTATATCTATTCGATTGATAATAAACTAAGCTCAAGCTACTAGAGCTGCCAAATGTCTGGGTGTTCATACAGCAATATTATGAGCCTCTATTCACCATGGGCGGTCGAAAAGACTACGCGCGACCTCTTGAAGTTGAAGTAGACTAACACCCTGATTCTGCGTTCTTGATGACTTATCAATCTTGATAAAATATCAAGAAAAATATGCTTGTACCCACAAAAAGTGTTTTTGAATTTTTGCGCCAAAAACCTGTTGTATGTTATTGAAATTAGTTTCAAAAATTTTTTTTTTCAAAACCAATCGCGATGTTCACTGCCTGATCCTTAATAGACGGAGAGCTGACAACATAAAATGCAGGTCACTCGGTGTAAGGTTGATTTCCACATATATGGTTTCGACTGTTACTAACTAGAAGTCAGCCCGGAAGCCAGAAGGCCTACTGGAAGACAAAGGCGTGGTAGGGGAAGTCCGCCCCTCTTAAAAAACCTGTGAGTGAACCCAACCACGGTCATTATAAAATGTCTAATGCTATGGATACACACACGGAGATTATCTCCAATAAATCTTCTTTAATCAGATCCAAATTTTACCCTAATACACACAAAATTGAAGATTAGGTTAGGTTCAAGTGGCTGCCGCAGAGGCACACTTAGGCCAGTTTTGAAAGGCCCGTTGTGATACCACCAACACAAGGAAAGTCAGTCCCGGGACCCAGCCAAATGGAAAATCCCTGAGTTGTTGGGATTTTCCACATAGCAGAATCCCGGGACTGACACTCCTAAACCGACACCGTTACTCCTCCTCGAACCACTTAGATGACTTTATGAAGGCCATCAAGTCCTTTATGTCCAGTTCCGCGATCTGGCTTAGGCTATCCAGGAACGGAACTCCCAAAAAGCGCGTTCTCGCGCCGCTTAAAGACGGACAGTTGCAGATGAGGTGTTCCACTGTTTCCTCCTCCTCATCATCTTTGCAACTCCTGCAGCGTCGTCGGTAGGGCACACTTAGCCTTTCTGCATGCCTACCAATGAGACAGTGACCGGTTAATACCCCTATCAATATGCAGATTTCCCTCCTAGTTAGGGCATAAATGCGTCTAGACCTTTTGAGATCCCATTTTGGCCAGGTTTGTTTCGATATCCGACACCCTGGGGATTGCAGCCATCTTTCGTTGGCTTTACGGAGTGTGTGCTCCTTCAGCATTAGTTTGCATGTGGCAAACGGCATACCTAAGCGCGCTTTATCCTGAAGAACCTGCTTGGTCGTGCCCTGCCTGGCAAGCTCGTCTGCCTTACAGTTTCCCTCAATGTCCCAATGTCGCGGGACCCATATGAGGTTTACGCGGTTCTGTTGGGCCATCTCCTGAAGAGATCGACGACAGCTGAGCGTCAGTTAAGAGTTGACCGTGTATGAGCCAAGGGATTTGATGGCCGCTTGGCTATCGCTGAAGATAGCGATAACTTCTCCGATAACACGTTTGCTTAACCAGGCCACGGCGTCCAGGATTGCCGAGACTTCCGCCTGGAAGACACTACAATGATCAGGTAACCTGAAGGAGAGCTCAAGGTCCAAATCCCTTGAATAAACCCCTCCTCCAACTCTGCCGTCCAACTTCGAGCCGTCGGTGTATATGGAAGTGCCACTATTTGTTTCGGGACACCAAACCGTCCTCTCCCAGTCTTCTCTGCTGGGAATGTTTATTTTGAAACAGCTATCACCGACTGTAGTGGTCGCACAACGATCTGTGCTTAGAGGGAGAAAGCTGTAAGATTCCAGAATACTGGAGTGTCCAATAGTACCCTCACCCCAACTGGAGGTTTCTCTTAGGCGCAGAGCTATTGCCGCTGCTGACCGAAACCTGGGAATCCAAGAGTCAGGTCAATCCGGGCGGTGTTGCTATCCTCGTACCGGGTGAAATTGCTTACAAGCAAAAATGGGGTTACACGGTCAACGTTGCGATTGAGTAGAAAGCAAACACACTTATATAATAATGTATACAATGTATTTCAAAAGGAAAATTCACTTTAAATAATGGTTTTTCACAAGCTTATATTTTGCCGGCAACACCAAGAAAAAATACAAAAAAGAATAATAATAAATCAGCCGGTTTGACAGGTAGCGATCCTGCCAGATCGCTACCTTTTGAATGCGGCGAATTCGACTTGGGGGATTTATGCGGGTGGTGTTACCACACGTCCAAACCAAAAATAATCATGAAAGATTATTTTATAAGTCATGACTGATGAACTAAATTACAAAATAATGAATAATTACTAGATAAAAGTGTAATATGAATATTTACAAGATGGAATAATAAATATATACATTGAATGGAATGGAATGGATTTGGACGTGTGGTACCGCGTAAACATCCTGCCCCGCCTAGGCGCACTAAGCGCCTAAGGTATGCTGCAATTCAGTTAAGGCCCGAACTGCTTCCTGGATCAGTATCCGTCCCACCTGGTTTTGGTATACGGCTGTGCGTAAGCCCGTTGCGGTGCATCGGATGCTGCGGTCGCCGATGCTGCGTGGTTGGGTTATTTGGCGTTCCCTTGGAATGCGACCATTAGGTTGCGATTGCGGACGGCGACGCGGAACTGTTGCTCGACGGTGTGACTGTTGGGGGCGTGGTTCCTGACGAACCTCCTGTTCTGGCAGACCGGTGTGCGACGGCTGACGGCCTCGGGGTTCGCGGTGAAGCAGAGTATGGTGGTGTTGCCCGCAAACCCGACAGCTCTCCGATGAGGTGCACTCGTTGGTGCGGTGAGACAGCGCCAAACAGTTGGTACAGTACTGACGTGCTCTAGCAATTAACGCGCGTTGTTGCGGCTGCAGAGCCGAGAAGACAGGGCACATCAGAAGCGCGTGATGACGCATGCACAATCGGCACTTCCGGTAATCTGGTACTGCTTCATTGCGTCGCGGGCGGGCCACGGGCATGACCACTTGCGATGACAACAGCCGACGGGGTGCTGGAACCGGAGGGCGTTGACGATCCATCTGTAGGGAGAAACAAACACATGTATAGGGATTCAGTTGAATGCGTTCGTTTGCGTGAGGCAGGAATATGTTGGAGAGAGAATGTGTAGAGAGATTAGTATTGTGAGCCGGATTTGGGAATGTTTAAAGAATTTTTGGGGTGATTTCGATAGCGCGAGCGCAGCGGACTGTAGTTGTTTCGGAGGATTCAGTGGAGCAATGACAGTCTGAGTCCTGCTCAACCGGTGGAAGAAAACATAATTTTGTGACCGGCCGGGTGAGAACACCATTCTGAGTGCGTACGTCGACCACGCGGATCTGGCCGTCTCGTCCTGGATGTGTGCGCTCAATGCGACCTAGTCGCCATTGTGTTGGGGGTAAATTATCCTCTTTTATTATGACGAGGTCGCCCAATTTAGGAGGGTTTTGGGGGGTTTTCCAGCGGTAACGCTTCTGGAGATCGGTGAGATAGTCAGTTTTCCAGCGTTTGCTGAACTGGTGATGCAAGACTTTTAATCTTTCCCACCGATTTAGCATAGAGAGGTTTTCCTGATTCGGTTCGGGAAGAGATAGAAGGGGTGCGCCACGAAGAAAATGACCCGGGGTAAGGGCGGTGAGGTCATTTGGATCTTGAGAAAGCTGGGAGATAGGGCGAGAGTTTAGTACGGCCTCTATCCTGATCAATAGAGTAGAGAACTCTTCGAAAGTGAAGGTATGAGTTCCGGAGATCTTTTTCAAGTGGGTTTTAAAACTTTTGACAGCGGATTCCCATAATCCGCCCATGTGGGGTGCACCGGGGGGTATAAATTTCCAGTTAATGACTTGCGGGGCATACTTTTGGACAACATCTGATGAGACCTCCTGCAGGAAAGAGATGAATTCCTTCTCGGTAGCACGTTTGGCTCCAATGAAAGTTTTGCCATTGTCGCTTATCATCTGGTTCGGATATCCGCGGCGTCCTACGAAGCGGGCAAAGGCGGCGAGAAATGCTTTACTGGTGAGGTCCGAGCACAATTCTAAATGGACCGCCTTTGTGGTGAAGCACACGAATACAGCTACGTATCCTTTGACAAGCGTGGGAGATCGTAGCAGGGAGGCCTTTATTTGAAAGGGGCCAACGAAGTCGACACCTGTCGTGGTGAAGGGAGGAGCACACGTGCATCGTTCGGGGGGTAAGGCTGCCATGATTTGCGTGCGTGTTTGTTGCCTATGGGTGATGCATACTCTGCAATACATTTTTTGATGAGGGGTTTGAGACGGGCAAATAGAACTCTTGCCTTATAACTTGCTGCATGAGGCGAGCTTCCGCATGCAAAAATAGCTCATGGATGTATTGAATATAGAGCGTAGCGAGGTGAGATTTTTCGGGAATAATGATGGGATGCCGCTCGTTGTAGCTGAGGGCTGCATGTTCTAGTCGACCGTTGACCCGAATGACTCCGCTTTTATCCAGGAAGGGATTAAGTGGTAACAGGGAACTCCGCTTTCCAATGGGGTTTGAATTCTCTAGGCAAACTCTTTCAGGAGCATAGTTACGGGTTTGGGTCATGGTGATTAGTCGATGTTTTGCTCTTTTGAGTTCGGCATGTGATAACGAGGGTTCGACGGGGTCATGGATCCCCACGGCTGAGTCTTTGGCCCGGCGTATAAACCGGAGAACGTACGCTATCACTCTTAAGGCGCGGGCGTAGGAGGAGAACCTAATGAGTAGATCCTCGGTGTCTTCGGTGGCGTGTAATGCCTCTATTCGGGAGGCTCGATGTTTCGGATCATTGGTGGTGGCCAATCTTCGGGGGGTTTGGGGAGCCACTCTGGACCATTCCACCAGAGATGGGAGTTAGCGAGCTCGACGGGCGTACAGCCTCTGGTTCCCATATCTGCGGGGTTATCCTTACTGCGCACGTGTCGCCAGGGAACATTACCTACGAGATCTATGATCTGGGCTGTTCGGTTGGAGACATATGTTTTCCAGGAGTGAGGAGGCTTTTCGAGCCATGCTAACACAATGTCCGAGTCAGACCACATGGTTAATTTCTTTTTACCGAGATTGAGATGGGATAGAACGACTGCGGCTAGTTTGGACAGTAGGAGAGCTCCACAGAGTTCCAGGCGTGGCAGGCTAATTGTTTTGAGAGGAGCCACTTTGCCTTTGGAGACTAGGAGGTGGGAGAAAACTTGAGTGCCGACAGTAGTTCTTAAATAGAGATTCGCGCAATAAGCCTTCTCAGAGGCGTCGCAAAATCCATGGAGCTCGACATGTAGATCGGGGGCGAAATTAATCCATCGGGGTAATTGAATGGCTGAGATGGTCTCGAGGTTTTTGGCGAATTGCGCCCATTTGACAAGGCGTATGGGCTTGACCTGTTCATCCCAGGCGGTTCCGTCTAGCCATAGTTCCTGCATGAGTATTTTCGCTTGTATTATAATGGGCGTTAGCCACCCTGCGGGGTCAAAAAGTTTCGCAATGGAGGAGAGTATTTGTCTCTTGGTAGAGGCTGAGGAGGCGGGATTTGAGTCGACCGTATAGGAGAATGTGTCTGAGAGCGCATTCCATTGAATTCCAAGTGTTTTAGCGGTACTCCTTTTTTCGAATTCTAGAAAGTCTGTTTCAAGTAAGTCCGCTTTAGGAATATTTTGGATAATTTCCGGGTGGTTTGCGGTGATCTTTTTTAATGGGAAGGCAGCAGAGTTCAGAGATTCTATAACTTCATATAGGGCCTGCTCGGCTGATTGAAGATCATGGCTACCCGATAGTATGTCGTCCACATAAGTTTCTGACATAAGTATAGGGGCTGCATTTGGGTGGGATTGGGTTACGTCTTTTGCGAGCTCGTGCAGAGTACGGATAGCCAAGAATGGCGCACAATTGACCCCGAAAGTAACCGTTTTAAAGTCCCTGAGTGGGCCGTTTTCCGGAGTTCGAAATATAATTCTTTGGATGTCTCGGTCATCGGGGTGTAGGACAATTTGGCGGTACATTTTTTCCACATCGCCATTAAACACGTATTTATACGTTCGCCATTTCAGAAGCATGAGTCTGAGATCGGGCTGGAGGGTTGGTCCGGTGCATAGAACGTCATTTAGGGAGTGACCGGAACCGGATTTCTTAGATGCGTTAAATACTACTCGGACTTTTGTCGTTTTCTTCTCGGGTTTAACGACCGCATGGTGGGGGAGATAGAAGGAGTAGTATTTACCCTGAGATTCTATTTCGCTGGGACTACATTCTTCCATATGGCCGAGGGACAGGTATTCTTGGAGAACCCGGTCGTATTGGGGTTTGAGATCGCCCTTTTGTCGGAGGGTGCGTTCCATGCCGACATATTGTCGTAGGGCTGCAGTTCGGGAATGACCTAATCCGATATCGTTCAGGAATGATGGTTTGAATGGGAGACGAACCATATATCGACCGTCAGCAGTTCGGGTGGTTGTGGTTTTGTAAAAATCTTCGCACATTTGATCTTCGGGAGTTTCCAATCGAGGTCTGGGTACCTCTTCGATTTCCCAAAACTGCTTTAGTTGTTCATCAAGCTGGGCATTGTAGATTTCATACGCTTGGGTTGAGTAAGCGGTTACTTTTTCGGGGGTTTGACCACTTACAATCCAGCCAAATATAGTGTTTTGGGCTAGCAGTGTGGGAGAGATTTTCTCAATGCCATTAAGCATTATTTGCGGGATGAGATCGCTGCCTAGTACTAAGTCAATTTGGGATGGGTTCTGACAGTCTTGGTCCGCCAGCTTAAGATGAGACTATTTTTGACTTTGCTCATAGTTCAACTTGAGCGTTGGGAGAAGTCTAGTGAGGCGAGGTAACACTATGGCTTGGGCTTTAATTTTAATTTGACTGTCATCTGAGACGAGTGTTAGGGCACAGAGCTTATTTGAGGTTTGAACGACTCCGCCTCCCATGCCCGATATTTCAAATAGGGAGTGGCTATAGGGAAGGCCTAACTTGCTCTGGTCTTTGGACGATATGAAACTTCTTTCAGACCCTTGGTCCACAAGGGCTCTCAGCTTGAATATTTCTCCTTTGTGTTCCACCGAGACTATTGCTGTAGGAAGGATTGTGGTGCTGTCATTCTCTGAGTGCAGTGACTGTATCTGCTCTGCGTTTGAAATTGAAGGGTTCTCTTCAGGAGATGAGGCGCTGTTGGGGTCCTGTCCACTGTTTCTTCCGATAATTGCCACTCGGGATGCGGTTCTGCTTACTCCGGCTGTGTTATTTGGGGCTGCGTTATCATGCAGGGTGGAGTTATGTCGACCTTGGCAATGGAGACACGTTCTGGGACTGGTGCAATTTTCTAAGAGGTGGGATTGGGATAGACAATTCTCGCATAAATTGTTTTCTCTCACGTATTTTTTACGTTCTGTGATTGAGAGTTTTTTGTACCGCAAACAGCTTTGGAGAGTGTGGGACGACTGTTTGCATAGTTTGCAAGCATACATTTTTTGGTGCTCTGTGACATGAGCATTTGTTCGCGTTAGGGAGTTGTTGCTGTGGTTCGTTTGGGATTGACCTGGCCTGAACTGGGCTTTATTCTGACTTTGGGGCGGCCTGGAGTAGTTTTGGGGTGTTGTAGTGAAACGGGGTTTGGCTGGGCGCCATTGGTCCACCCTCTCCACTATCTCATACCGAGTGGTCAGAAATTGGTCCATTTGGGACCAGTTAGGGAGGTCTCTTCTGGAGCTTAATGATTGCTCCCACAGCGCAACTGTGCTTTCAGGGAGTTTTAAGGTCACTATGTAAATTAATATGGGATCCCAGCTCTCTGTGGAGACGTGTTGAGTTGCTAATATTTGCAGACAGTTATTTACTGAGGACTGCAGTCTTTGGATGTCCTTGTAGGGGTTATTTATACTTTGTATATAATACTTTGATATTTAAAAAATATTCTTATTTGCCTTAGCATTTAAATCAATATTTTGAAAATTGAAAAATTAGAAATTATTATAAATTTTTGAATAGAAAAATAAACATCTCAAAATTACATTAAATAAAAGTTATTTAAATATTTATATGGAATAACTCTATATAATTGGCGATCCTGACTAAAGAACTTATCAAAATATCAAGACTAATAACTGTTATATCAACCATTATACGAAATTCTAAACCAGTACGCAAATTTTCAACAATCAACGGCCGAAAAAGATTGGAATAGCTGCGCAGAAACCAATTGTTTAAATTTTATACCAAAAAAATAGCAATATATCATTTGAAAAATCGCTACTTCCACAACAACCAAATTTTCAAAACTTTTGTTAAAGTTTGTTTTTGAATTTATTTTTACATACATACTAATTTATTACCTATCAATTATGCATATATAGCTTCTAGCTTTTCTCTCCCTCATAGATATAAGTATTAAAATGTGATATATGTTGAATGATTAATTACAACGCAACAACTGTCGACGGCTCGAGGTATTGCAGCTGCAACACCCCCGTCACTTCAGTTTCAATCACAACAACACAAAGCTCAATATATAGCTTTCTTTCAATTTATTATTTCAAATTCAACTTTAGTCCACTTTTATAAAAAAAAAAAGTTCGACTATGCAATTTACTTATATTTATGTAAATCATTTCAACACATTTTCATTTCACATTTTTCTTCAAATGGAGGGGGAGTATATGTAGGGGTTATTTATACTTTGTATATAATACTTTGATATTTAAAAAATATTCTTATTTGCCTTAGCATTTAAATCAATATTTTGAAAATTGAAAAATTAGAAATTATTATAAATTTTTGAATAGAAAAATAAACATCTCAAAATTACATTAAATAAAAGTTATTTAAATATTTATATGGAATAACTCTATAGTCCTCACTGTTTTCCGCTGGAATTGCCTTTAAGTTCATGAGAACGCGGATTTGGTTATCTACTAGAACTCTCTTGTTCTCATATCGGGACTTTTGTGCTTCCCAAGCTAGGGCAAAGTTGTCGTCACTTAAAGGGAATTGTTCCACTATTTGATGTGCCTTTCCTTTAGTCTTGTGTCGGAGGTGATATAGTTTCTGGGCACTGGAGAGTTTCGAGTGGTTGATATAGACCGCAGTGAACATGTCACGGAAAGATGGCCATTCATTATACCCTCCATAAAAAATTTCAGTATCACATGGGAGGACTTTGAGGTTCGTGTTGGACGACTCATGTGCGGGTTGGATTTGTTGTTGGGGCGGGGGGTTGTTCAATTCTTTGAGCTGGAGTTGATCGCCTATTTTTGCTTTTGTGTCCTCATATGATATAAGGCAAGCTCGGTATTTCCCGAAAGCTGCGGACTTAAAGTCATCGGGAAGGTCCTGGTCATCTGATTCTACCACCGTGTCATAGGCACTCTGTACCCTTGCCCAGAATACGTCTATATTTTTATCTTTTATTTTCAGGGCTGCCTCGGTATTATCTTGAATCTGAGTTGCGTCGAACCGAGTACAATAATCCGTGAAGATATCTGTTTCGGATATAAATTTATTTTCGACCGCGGTAGCCATTCTAAAGAGGGACTTGCTTAATTTTATTTTGGAAATCTTAGAAATTTATTAGCTGCTGCTTTATTAGAGAATCACAAAGAAGTTTTTTGACTGGTTCAAAAGGGAGTAGTCAGGGACTAGTTGGCCGAACGAGAAAAATTTACTACTGGGGTATTTCAACTTTTGCTGAACGAGGCAAGTTTACTGCTGGGTTGTCGCAAATCATATAAACGTATGTATATATGTCGCAATTATACCGCAAGGGACACAGGTTTATAAAAGGGCAATGTTTTAGCTTTGTGAGAAAATATATATGTAAATATGTATGTAACTTATGGGATTTGCCTTTAACTTTCTTGATACTTTTGGCGGGAAAAATTATACTTTTGGCGGGAATGAATATATTAAAACTGGGATTTTCAAGAACCTTTTGCGATTTTTAAGGGATTCGCTTTATGTATATTGAGGAGTTTTCCGAATTTAAATACCCTGATTTTGAGGGAAAAGCTAATTTTGTATGGGATTTTAAATAGTGTGATGGTTAGGAGCTAGTTCTTCGAAGGCGAAGAAGGACCAATAGTTGACTCAAGGGATAGGCCGTGGTAGAACTTACTCGAACTCAGGTCAATCCGGGCGGTGTTGCTATCCTCGTACCGGGTGAAATTGCTTACAAGCAAAAATGGGGTTACACGGTCAACGTTGCGATTGAATAGAAAGCAAACACACTTATATAATAATGTATACAATGTATTTCAAAAGGAAAATTCACTTTAAATAATGGTTTTTCACAAGCTTATATTTTGCCGGCAACACCAAGAAAAAATACAAAAAAGAATAATAATGAATCAGCCGGTTTGACAGGTAGCGATCCTGCTAGATCGCTACCTTTTGAATGCGGCGAATTCGACTTGGGGGATTTATGCGGGTGGTGTTACCACACGTCCAAACCAAAAATAATCATGAAAGATTATTTTATAAGTCATGACTGATGAACTAAATTACAAAATAATGAATAATTACTAGATAAAAGCGTAATATGAATATTTACAAGATGGAATAATAAATATATACATTGAATGGAATGGAATGGATTTGGACGTGTGGTACCGCGTAAACACAGATCAAGTGGCAAAATGCCCAGAATGACCTGGAGGGCTTCGTTGGGCGTTGTCCTTAGCGCACCGCTTATACAGATCATATTGGATCTATGGACTTTCCGCAACAGATTCAGGTATGTTGCCTTGCTCAGCGCAGGCCACCATACGACGACTCCATATAGCATGATTGGACGAATGATGGCCGTGTAGATCCAACTGCATACTCTAGGGCTGAGCCCCCATTTTTTGCCAATGGCTCTTTTGCATGTGTAAAGAGCGATGCAAGCTTTCTTCTGGCGCTGAAGAACATTCTCCTTCCAATTCAGTTTCCTGTCCAGAACTATGCCTAGACACTTAGCCTTATCCGACAAGCCCAGGCACGTGCCATCTAGTTCTGGTAGGCTTAGTGGCGGTATTTTGTACCGGTTGGTGAAGAGGACAAGTTCCACTTTCCCCGGGTTGATACTAAGTCCGCAGCGAGAGGACCACGTCGAAACTTTTCGCAGTGCTACTTGCATCAGGTCACACAGAGTTTGTGGGAACTTGCCTCTGAATGCAATAGTTAAATCGTCTGCGTATGCCACTATCTTCCCGCCCCCAGCTTGTGTCACGTAGCAACTAGTTGACTGTGAGGTTCCATAAAAGCGGGGAAAGAACACCACCCTGGGGTGTTCCCCTTGTGACATACCGTGATAACTCAACCGTACCAAGTGAAGAAGCTATTTTCCTTCCCCTTAAAAGTTGGTCCATTAAACCAGTTAGAGATCTATCTACTCCCAGATTAGTTAGAGCGGAGTTGATAGCCTCCGGGCTTATATTGTTGAAAGCCCCCTCAATGTCTAGGAAGGCCACGAGACAGTAGTCCTTTTCACACAGCGATTTCTCAATGACAGATGCTAGGCTGTGCAGAGCGGTTTCTGTTGATTTACCCTTGGTGTATGCATGCTGATAGCTAGAGATGAGGTTGCTATCAAAAGTCGTTGAGAGGTAGTCGCTTAGTATCCTCTCAAAGGTTTTGAGTACAAAGGACGAGAAACTGATCGTTCTGTAGTCTTTTGGCTCGTAGTGAGATGCCTTCCAAGCCTTAGGGATAAACACAACCGTGGCGCTTCTCCAGGAGCCCGGAATGTGGTTGAGAGCCAGGCAGGCTGTGAAGAGAAATACCAGCCATTTAGCTGATGTCTCCAACGTGTTTATAAGTTGCGCGGGGATAATCCCGTCCGGCCCGGCAGCCTTATACGGTTCAAAGCTCTTAACTGCCCACCTTACCCTTTCCTCAGTGATGGGTATTTTTACTGCCAGGTTTGTTGCAGGTACTAGTGTGCGTCATGCAGATTCCCCGGAAAATGTGTATTCAAGAGCAGCTCAAGGGTTTCCTCTTCCGTGCTGGTCCAGGATCCGTCAGTATTTCGCAAATAGCTGATGGCTGTTTGACTTTTCGAGAGGACTCGTCTAAGTCTCGCTGTGTCGTCGACCTTTTCGACGCCAGTACAGAAATTTCTCCACGAAGTTCTCTTCGCCTGTCTCAGAGCTTTTTTGTAGGCCCTAAGTTTAGCTTTATATTCGTGCCAATGAGGCTCAGAGCCGAGGCTCTTGGCCTTGTTAAATTGTTTCCGGCATGATTTGGCACTGGACAAGCCTGTCCTAGAGCATTTGAGAGCGCCGATGTAAATGTAGTAACAAGATCCTCCAGCTCCTCTACTGATGAGGGGGCTTGTGAGGGCAGTACTGGGAGGACTCTGTCTAATATTTCTTTGTGTAACTGCCAATTTGTGTTACGTGGATTGCGCTTAATGATTGGTTGTTCTACAATAAAGTCTAAAACCATTTCTGTGTAACGGTGGTCGGAGAATGAATGTTCTTCCAGAACCCGCCATTTTCTGACCCACCCATAAGCGCCTTCACTACAGATAGTGAGGTCTATGACCTCCCTACGGGTCTTAGTTATAAAAGTAGGCTCATTACCCACGTTGCAAATTACCAGGTTGGTTGTTAAGAGGTAATCAAACAGAGACTCGCCCCTGGCATTGATATCGGAACTCCCCCATTGGACATGGTGAGCATTAGCGTCCGCTCCAATAATAAGATTACCCGTGCAGAAATTTGACACCAGGTCTTTCACCTCCGTTTGTGGTGGGGGTTCTTCGGCGTCGTAGGGCATATAGACCGACGCCTCCGTCAGGCGGGTGCTGTCGACCGTTAGACTGATAGCGGTAATATCACCATTGGTGTAGTTAGGTAGGAGAAAGGAGTTCAACTCAGACTTGACCAAAATACACGTTCGGACTTTGCTCTCCTCGCTGGCTCGTATGAGCTTGAAGCCCTTAGTCCCCAATCCGCAGATTCTTGAGCTATTGACCCAGGGTTCTTGGATGAGGACCACATCCACGTCGCGTTTAGAAAGACGACTACTTAAAGCAGCCGAAGCCACTTTAGATTTGTGCAGATTAATCTGAAGCACCACCAACATGAGAGCGCACAGACTTCCCTGCCGTCCCCATGTCGTCGAGGTTTGCCCCATCCCGGAGGTTGCCTATCAACGACGAGTTGTTCCGATTAACTGCCCGATGTGGCGTTGCCTGTAGCGTTAGATGTTAATCGCTCAGCGTTGGCTGCTACCACCGTGACGTCGAGGACTTCCTCGTCCTGTAGGCTGTCCTCCATCTCCGAGTTGTTTTCACAGCACTATCGGCAAGGGATGTGGCGGATAACATGCTTTGCGCATCGGAATCCTCCGCTTCCTCTTCTGGTAATTCGTTTTCCGGTTCCCCCGGAGCAGCCGAGAAGGCAGTGCGCTGAGCATCACCACGATATACGTGGATAACGATCTGGCCTACACTGTAGTGTACTAGGCCATTGCACCTTTTGAGGGGCTCGATTGACTCTTTATTCATGGTGAACACCACCTGTCTGTCGGGCCCCACCGCATCCCCGACCAGATTGACACTCCAGTCATGCGTTGGGAGGGACGGATTCATTAGCCGTAGCATCCCGAGAATTCTGTCGGGTTCATCTGGGATGGCCGGAATCCACGCCCTTGCCCTTGGACCAGCTGGAATGTCCTTCCAATCGACGACCTCTATCTTTGCGCCCTTGTAGACTTCACCCAGTTTAGCAGCTGCTGCCTTATACAGTGCTACGGTTTTTGCATCCTCGCATGCGAGTAATTTGATCTGACCCTGGTGCCAACCCGCATCCGTTACTCGCGCCGAACTACCCGGAAACTCCGGAGCAACGTTGAGAAGAATGTTGCCGAGTTCATTTCGCACGTAGCGCCACCGGTCCTTGGGGATGGCCAGACGGTCATTGCCTCGGTCAAGGACGCCTGTCCTTGGTTACCTCAGCAAAGCTTAGTTTGCCCGCTCCAGAGGTATTCTGATGCCGCTTGGAGGGGGATTTAACTCCAGGTCCGATCTCTGGCGCTTGAAAGGGTTAACTTTTGACCTCTTTGGCACGTACGAATTTTGGAAATCCGGTATCACAGCTTACGCTAGCTCTACCGATTTACCTCTTCAGGATCTTTGCAGCCAATCTTTTATCGTGGTATGTGAAGCGGCGGGGAGATGTCTCCCGGGAGTGCGGACCCGTAGTTGCCATCGCGGTCGCTCCCCTTGCCGAAATCTCAGTTGAAGCTTCCTTCCCCTTCGAAACTCCGAGGCCAGGTCGTGAGACCGGTGCCACAGACGTAAAGATACTGGTTTTCATATCAGAGGTTGATGGGAGTTTAGCATCCGCCGTTGTCCGCTTAGCTGCGTTGGCAACCGCACTGGTGCTAGCTCCAATCAAGTCAATCTTACTCGATAGAGGGTTGGTTGACCGACTCGTAGTTGCCATCGCTGTCGATCCCACCCTTGATCGTGGAACGGAGGTTGTCCTCCGGCGTTGTTGTTGCTTTCTCGCCTGCTCCTCCATAGCTCTCCTTTGCTGAGGAGTGAAATTTGGCGTTGTTTGTGTTTTGGGTTTTTCGTTTTTATTTGCGTTATTTGCGTTATTTGAATTCATCTTGTTCATACGACCCATCGCCAGACAAGGCCAGCTTAGGGTCAAGGGAAGAGTAGGGGAAAATGTGTCGTCCGCCGCGGCAGAGCCCCGTACCGCGGTAAGGCCATGCTTACTCTCTGAGGCGACCCGGTATCAGAGAGGCTCCGTTCAAATACAGCCACGATTTGCCTCCCGGCTGCAAACGTCCAATGGGCACGTGGTCGCATAACACCCTGGATTGGGAGGGGGAAGATCTTTGTCGTCGCGCCAGAGAGGCTAGGCTGCGCTCGTGATGAATTGCCGTACGGAGCTATGATCACAAGGGCAGCGTAGCCCTGTGGCTATCGACTTAAGCCCTCGTACCGCGGCAAGGTATCCACCCTTCACGAGGGTAAATTGAAGATTAACAGCATTGAGAATTACTACTTTGGTTGTTATTGCACCATATTCTTACCTACCTCAGCGACATCTAGTTGTCGAAGGTCGGATCTTAGAAACCACGCCTATCTGTCAGCTACCTTTAATTTCCTAGTGTTTCTTGGTGTTGTTGTCAATTTATGTACAGAGTGTTGCCAGTGCAAATTTTTAAAAACTGCTCAAATCTTCTCAATTTTTAGGAGTTTATAATGAAGATTATGCTCAAGTTAACTCCCAAAAGCGCAGTTAATTCGGAATTTGCGCTAATGTATCAGCCGTAGAAGAATAGCTAAAGATTATACTTATGAACCTCTGAGAACCCTCATACCCAGAAAATTGGGTTGGTTCACTCATAGCTTTTTTCAGAGAGGGGAGGCAGACTCCCGCCTATTACGCCTTTGTCTTCCAGTAGGAATTTTGGCGGCCGGGCTGACGTCTAGTTGGTAACAGTCGAACCCATAAATGTGGAAATCGACCCTGCACCGAGTGACCCGATTTTTTGCTTTCCACTACAAATATAATACAACTCTGAAATTCTTGAAATTACAACTTCAAGATGCTATAACTTTCTTGTTTATCTTCCGAATTTAATTTTCTTTTCTTTGTTTGAATGATATTTGTTTTGTCTTTCAAACTAGCAAACTGGGTGTAAATCGGCCGAAGAATGACTAATTAATGGTCTATTGTTCCGAAAAAAAAGTAATTTTTTTTCAGACAGTTTCGATTTCTCCACGATTTTATTGGATTATAACGTCAGATATTTAATCTTTATAACAAGCCTCGTAAAATCACCTATCCAAAACAAGAAAGTAAATTAATGTCGGCTTAAAATTAGCTTAGTAATCTATACTATAATAAAACTGTAGAAAAGTCGCGTCTGTACATTGAAAATTTCTTTGAAAAAATGACTGGGGATGACTTGAGGAATGTTATAGAGTCCATCTCAACCATTTTTAGAATTATTGTCTGTCTTTTTGTCTGTTTGTCCGTTTGAACGTAAGGATCTCGGAAACTAAGAAACGGATTTTAATGAGACTTTTTCTGGTGGACAGCTTGAAGCTTAGAAGGAGCCCTAAACTTTATTTTATCAAAATCGCCCAATAAACAAAAAAGATATAGTCATTTTATGAATTTTTTTTTGTTAACAGATTTATATGAAGAAAAATTCACTTTGTTTGTCAAAAAAATAACAAAGCGTGGCTGTCACAAATTTTTGTTTAGCATTTTTTTTCAATTTCAGCTAAATCAAAAATCAATTGCATAGGATACCTTGAAGCTTAGGAAGTTACCTTAACTTTGTTTTATAAAAATCGGATGATTAACAAAAAAGATATACAAATTCTTTGAAAATTTTTTTTTAGATTTATATGGAAAAATTCCCTTATTTTTTTGTTTACTTTTTTTTCAAATGTCAGCTAAAACAAAAATCAACTCCATATGCAGGGTGGCGTACCAAAATATTTGGGAATTACATTTTTTTAAATTCATTCACTTATCTAGTTATATCTATATACTATAATAAAACTGTAGAAAAGTCGTGTCTGTACGTTGAAAATTTCTTTGAAAAAATGACTGGGAATGATTTGGGGAATGTTATAGACTCCATCTCACCCATTTTTAGAATTATTGTCTGTATGTTTGTCTGTTTATCTGTTTGTCCGTTTGAATGTGAGGATCTTGGAAACTAAAAACCGGATTTTTATGAGACTTTCTGGTGGACAGCTTGAAGCTTAGAAGGAGCCCTAAACTTTATTTTATCAAAACCGCCCAATAAACAAAAACGATGTAGTCATTTTAAGTGAGGTACCTATGAATTTTTTTTTTTTTTTGGAAATAGATTTATATGAAGAAAAATTCACTTTGTTTGTCAAAAAAATGACAAAGCGTGCCTCTCATAAATTTTTGTTTAGTATTTCTTTCAATATCAGCTAAATCAAAAATCAATTGCATAGGTACAGTGGCGTACCAAAAAATTTGGGAAATAAAATGTTTAAATCTATTCATCCATTCAGTCATCTATACTGGAATAAAACTCTGGAAAAGTTGTGTCTGCACATTGGAAAACTTTGGCTAAAATTACTGAAAGTGACGTAGGGAATATTATAGAGTTCATCTGAACTACTGTTTTATTTTTTTTTTTTGTCTCTATTTTTATCAATGAGGGTGGGTATCAAAGTAGGAGCAGATAAGGTACTGAGGTTAAGGAGATGTACTTCGGAAAAACTCGACTGGAATTGCCAACAGAGATAGGGCTTAACCCAAACATATGTGACAGAAAGGAATATGACATAGGAAAGAAAGCCGAGGAAAAGAGGTTGATGAAGAGGAATTTTACCCGAGAATAAGGTTGGCAATAGCAAAAATTGTTTCATTAGAAATTAGTACCACCCTAAAATACAGATCCACCCGGACAACGTCGGGGTCCCTGCTAGTACTATAATAAAACTGTAGAAAAGTCGTGTCTGTACATTGAAAATTTCTTTGAAAAAATGACTGGGGATGACTTGAAGAATGTTATAGAGTCCATCTCAACCATTTTTAGAATTATTGTCTGTATGTTTGTCTGTTTATCTGTTTGTCCGTTTGAATGTAAGGATCTTGGAAACTAAAAACCGGATTTTTATGAGACTTTTTCTGGTGGACAGCTTAAAGCTTAGAAGGAGCCCTAAACTTTATTTTTATCAAAACCACCCAAAAAACAAAAACGATGTAGTTATTTTAAGTGAGGTACCTATGAAATTTTGTTTTTTGTAAATAGATTTATATGAAGAAAAGTTCAATTTGAATGTCAAAAAAATAACAAAGCGTGCCTCTCATAAATTTTTGTTTAGTATTTTTTTCAATTTCAGCTAAATGAAAAATCAATTGCATAAGTACAGTGGCGTACCAAAAAATTTGGGAAATAAAATGCTTAAGTCTATTCATCCATTCAGTTATCTATACTGAAATAAAACTCTAGAAAAGTTGTGTCTGCACATTGGAAACCCTTGGTTAAAATTACTGAAAGTGACGTAGGGAATGTTATAGAGTTCATCTGAACTACTGTTTTATTTTTTTTTTGTCTCTATTTTTATCAATGAGGGTGGGTATCAGATAAAGTACTGAGGTTAAGGAGATGTATTTCGGAAAAACTCGACTGGAATTGCCAACAGAGATAGGGGCTTAACCCAAACATATGTGACAGAAAGGAATATGACATAGGAAAGAAAGCCGAGGAAAAGAGGTTGATGAAGAGGAATTGGACCCGAGAATAAGGTTGGCAAAAGCAAAAATTGTTTCATTAGAAATTAGTACCACCCTAAAATACAGATCCACCCGGACAACGTCGGGGTCCCTGCTAGTACTATAATAAAACTGTAGAAAAGTCGTGTCTGTACATTGAAAATTTCTTTGAAAAAATGACTGTGGATGACTTGAGGAATGTTATAGAGTCCATCTCAACCATTTTTAGAATTATTATCTGTCGGTTTGTCCGTTTGAACGTAAGGATCTCGGAAACTAAGAAACGGATTTTAATGAGACTTTCTCTGGTGGACAGCTTGAAGCTTAGAAGGAGCCCTAAACTTTATTTTATCAAAATCGCCCAATAAACCAAAAATATATAGTCATTTGAAGTGAGGTACCCATGAAATTTTTTTTGTAAACAGATTTATATGAAGAAAAATTCACTTTGTTTGTCACAAAAATAAAGGCATAGGTACAGTGGCGTACCAAAAAATTTGGGAAATCAAATTTTTAAATCTATTCATCCATTCACTTATTTATACTATAATAAAACTGTAGAAAAGTCGTGTCTGTACCAGGGATGCTTAACTATTGAAACGTTTCTGTTTCGTTTAGTTAATTCACAAATGAAAACTATCAAAATGATTTCGTTTCGTTGATTATCAAAATAAAAATATCACGATAATTTTGTTTCGTTGATTAACGAAATGAAATTATCAAAATAATTTGGTTTCGGTAATTCACAAAACTAAATTATCAAAGCTAAATTATCGAAATACATCAGCGAAATTTTTTTTTATTGAACTCTACTGGCAATGCCCTTCACAAGAGCATACATACACATATATGAATGAGTACGTTTCTTACGTTTTTTGGTAACATATAAGAACGCGAACTGACGCGAACAGTCATTTTAGCTGTCAAACTAAACACTTGCTTTTGGGCCGCGTTTGCTGGAATCACTTTATTTATTTCTTATATTTTTATGGCAATTTAAAAAAATTAACAAAACAAAAAGAAAATAATTGGAGGCATGGGTAATTTGATGATAATAAAGCGTATATTTGTGAAAAACACCAAAATTACGACAGAATTGAATTTTTTTTCCGAAAAATTTCCTGATACAAAGTTGTACATCAGAAAATTCCTACAAAAGTTATCGTTTTAACACACTCTAGGTGTTCGGGGAAAATCTTGAAAGGTCCATACATGGCATGTATGGTATGCGCATAAAATATGTAGAGCTAATTTCACAATCGCGTTATTTCATTACTGGAGACTCATAGGGAAATTCAAGATCTACAACTTTGTTTGAGGTAATTTTTAGAAAAAACTTACCGTTTTCGAGAAAAATCCAAAAAACTTAAATTTGGACTTTTGACCCGAACAACTTGGATCGATTGGTCCAAAGCGGAGATTTCATTTAACCGTGGGCCTACACCATCTATCACATAACACGCTTATATTACATACAACAATTTGCAAATTGGTTTGCAAATATATACATATTTCACATAAAAATAATTATGTCTTCTGACATGCTTCAACGCGCTTTGGCACTCGGTAGCTGCTGAGATGCTGAAGTTTTCCAATTTCATCGAAAACGAAGCGAATAAACAGTCACAAATGCAAACAAAACACTCAAACACAAACAAACCATCACTATAATGGTTAGGTTCAAGTGGCTGCCGCAGAGGCACACCTAGGCCAGTATTAAATGGCCCGTTGCGATACCACCAACACTAGGAAAGTCAGTTCCGGGACCCTGCCATATCGACACCGACACCGTTACTCCTCCTCGAACCATTTAGATGACTTGATGAAGGCCATCAGGTCCTTTATGTCCAGCTCCGTGACCTGGCGTAGGCTGACCAGGAAGGGAACTCCCAAAAAGCGCATTCTCGCGCCACTTAAAGCCGGGCAGTTGCAGATGAGGTGCTCCACCGTTTCCTCCTCCTCATCATCCTTACAACTCCTACATCATCGTCGGTAGGGCACACCAAGTCTTTCTGCGTGCCTACCAATGAGGCAGTGCCCAGTTAATACGCCTATTAATATGGAGATTTCTCTTCTCCTTAGGGCATACATTTTTCTTGATCTTTTATGATCCCATTTCGGCCAGGTTTCTTTGGATATCCGGCATCCTGGAGATTGCAGCCATCTTTCGTTGGCTTGGCGGAGTGTGTACTCCTTCAGCATAAGCTTGCATGTGGCAAACGGCATACCTAAGCGCTCTTTATCGCGAAGAACCTGCTTGGTCGTGCCCTGCCTCGAAAGTTCGTCTGCCCTACAATTTCCCTCAATGTCCCTATGCCCCGGGACCCATGTGAGGTTAACGCGATTCTGTTGGGCCATCTCTTGCAGAGATCGACGACAGCTGAGCGTAAGTTCAGAGTTGAACGAGTAAGAGCCAAGGGATTTGATGGCCGCCTGGCTGTCGCTGAATATAAAAATGTCCTGTCTGATAGTGTGTTGGCCTATCCAAGCCGCGGCGTCCATGATTGCTGAAACTTCAGCCTGGAAGACACTGCAGTGATCAGGTAGTATGAAGGAGAGCTCAAGGTTCAGATCCTTTGAATAAACACCTCCCCCAACTCTGCAGTCTAACTTCGAGCCATCAGTATAAATGGAAGTGCCGCCATGAGTGACGGGACTCCGATCCATGTTCTCCCATTCTTCCCTGCTGGGAATGTTGATTTTAAAACCGCTATCTCCGCCTGTTGTGGTCGCACAGCGATCTGTGCTCAGCGGAAGAAAGCTATAGGATCCCAAAATACAGTCGTGTCCAGTAGTGCTTGCGCCCCAGCCGGACGTTTCCCTTAGACGCAGAGCCGATGCTGCTGCTACTCGGTGCCCTTCCGGATCGAGTGGCAAAATGCCAAGAATGGCCTGGAGTGCTTCATTGGGCGTTGTTCTTAACGCACCGCTTATACAGATCATGCAAGATCTGTGTACTTTACCTAGTACATTAAGGTTTGTTGCCTTGCTCAGCGCAGGCCACCATACCACAACTCCATAGAGCATGATTGGTCGAATGATGGCAGTTTAGATCCATTTGCATATTTTGGGGCTGAGCCCCCATTTCTTTCCAATGGCTCTTTTACACGTGTATAGTGCAATACACGCTTTCTTCTGGCGCTGAAGAACATTCTCCTTCCAGGTTAGTTTCCTATCCAGAACTGTGCCCAAGAACTTGGCTTTGTCAGCCAAGTTCAGGTGCACGTTATTCAGTTTTGGTAGTATTAGCGGTGGTATTGGTAGTGAGGTTCCATAGAAGCGGGGAGAGAACACCACCCTGAGGCGTTCCCCTTGTGACATAGCGTGATAAGTCAACCGAGCCCAGTGATGAAACTATTCGTCTACCCCTTAGCAGTTGATCAATAAGTCCAATAAGAGACCTGCTTATGCCCAGACTTGTTAAAGCGGTGTTTATAGCATCAGGGCTTATGTTGTTGAAGGCTCCTTCAATATCTAAAAAGGCCACAAGACAGTACTCCTTTTCATACAGCGATTTTTCAATAACAGAAACTAGGCTGTGAAGTGCAGTTTCTGTAGATTTCCCTTTGGTGTATGCATGCTGATAGCTACAGATCAGGTTGCTATCAATAGTAGAGGAGAGGTAGTCATTTATTATCCTCTCGAAGGTCTTGAGCACAAAGGATGAGAGACTGATCGGCCTATAGTCCTTGGGCTCGTAATGAGACGCCTTCCCCGCCTTAGGAATAAACACTACCGTGGCACTTCTCCAGGAGCATGGAATGTAGCCAAGAGACAGGCAGGCTGTATAGAGAAATACCAGCCATTTGGCTGATGTCTCCAGCGTGTTTATGAGTTGTGCGGAAATAATCCCGTCTGGCCTGGCAGCCTTGAACGGTTCGAAGCTTTTAACCGCCCACCTAACCTTTTCCTCCGTGATGGGTATGTGTACAGCCAGGTTTGTTGTAGGTGCTAAGGGTTCCTCGTGCAAGTTCCCTGGGAGGTGCGTATTCAAGAGCAGCTCTAGGGTTTCCCTCTCCGTGCTGGTCCAGAATCCGTCAGGGTTGCGCAAATAGCACGTGGCTGTTTGAGTTTTTGAGAGCACTCGTCTAAGTCTCGCTGTATCGTCGACATTTTCGACCCCAGTGCAGAAATTTCTCCACGATACTCTCTTCGCCTGCCTCAGAGCTTTTATGTAGGCCCTGAGTTTAACTTTATATTCGAGCCATTGAGTCTCCGTGCCAAGGCTCTTGGCCTTATTAAATTGTGTCCTACATGATTTTCGGAGCGAGTCCAGGTCGTAGGACCACCAATACGGCCTATGTTTACCGCGTGGTTTTGGCACTGGGCAAGCCTGCTCTAGGGCATTCGAGAGCGCCGTTGTAAAGGTATTTACCAGATCCTCCAACTCCCCTACTGATGAGGGGACTTGTGGGGGCAGTGCTGGTAAGTCCCTAGATAGTATTTCATTGTGTAGCTAGTGTTAGTGTGTAGTTAGTGTTACGTGGGTTGCGTTTCATAACCGGCTGCTCAACAGAAAAGTCTAGAACTAATTCTACGTACCGATGGTCGGAGAATGAGTGCTCATCGAAAACGCGCCATTTTCTGACCCACTCATAAGCGTCTTCGCTGCAAGTAGTGAGATCTATGACCTCCCTACGGGTTTTAGTAATAAACGTAGGTTCGTTACCCACGTTGCATACTACCAGGTTAGTTGTAAACAAATAGTCAAACAACGACTCTCCTCTAGCATTGACATCGGAGCTTCCCCACTGGACGTGATGAGCATTGGCGTCAGTTCCGATAATAAGATGACCCATGGAAAAACCAGGTCTTTTACCTCCCTCTGTGGCGGAGTAGGGCATATAGACCGACGCCATCGTCAGACTGGTACTGTCGACTGTTAAACTGGCTTCTGTAACGTCACCATTGGTATAGTTGGGCAAGAGAAGGGCATTCAGCGCAGACTTAACCAAAATACAGGCTCTAACCCTGTCCCTCTCGCTGGCTCGAATAAGCTTAAAATCCTTAGTCCCCAAACCGCAAATCCTTGAGCTGTTGACCCAGGGTTCTTGGATGAGCACCACATCTACGTCGCCTTTAGAGAGACGACATGAGAGCGCTCAGACTTCCCTGCCACCGCCGTATCGTCGAGTTCCACCTCGTCTGGAGTCTTTCTTATCTTTCAACGACGATTTGTTCAGACCACGGCTTGGCGTGGCAGAGATCCTACTAACTGTGGCAGTATCAGGACTACCTGCTATCACTGTGACGTTGAGGTCTTCCCCGTCCAGCAGGCTGTCTCCCATCTCCAAGCTGTTCACTGCTAATTCGCCATTTGACGTGGCAGATACCATACTTTCCGAGTCGGACATCTCCGACTCCCCTTCCGTCACTACGATGTCCGAGTCCTCCGGTGCAGCCGAAATAGCAGTGGGGTGGTCCTTATTTGTAGGGACACAGTTTTATTATTAGATTTTTAAAGGCTCAGTCCCTAAATAGATAGTAATATAGCCGAAGATATTACACACACATTTTGATCGCAATTGGAAACAATTAAGGCGAGTTGCACAGGGGTCAAAATTCAGGTTGCCCTACATATGGAGACTCCATAGGGAAATCTGAACTTTAATCCCCGTGCGATACGCCTAAACCATCTCCAATCGGGGTAAAAATGACATATGTGCGACATAGTTGGCCGTGATGCAGCCTATCTAACTTGTGAATAAAGGAAAAACGTGCACTAGATTTTTAAAGTTTTCAAAATACCATGGAGTTATGAGTATTTGAAAATCAACCGTAGAATTGGCCATTAGAATTGGCCATATATAAAAATGCAGGGATTTATGTGTGACGAACAGACTGAACGGATTTTTTACAAGTTTTGACAGTTTATTCTTGGGGCAAGTCTCCTCGACATAGGCAATATTTTCCGCTAGATGGCGCTGGAGCTTTATAAAATATACATACATGTTTAAATATCGAACCGAAACTGAGATTAACACCGAGCTTATTTACTAATTTGTACCATGCTGCTCCTTACTTTATACTATTTTCCTTTATATGTATGTAAGCATTTCAAGGGGAAGCACCTTAAAAACCTAACTCTTTTATACGAATAAGGGCCACTCTTATATGTAAGTTATATAAGTAGTTAAAACTTTCGTAGTTTTTTTTCAAATTTGGTTGCTTTCACATAAAATTGGGTTATGTTGTGGCTGCAATAAAGCCCGTTGTATTTGAAATAATGTTTGCTTATCATAGAGCACACGATAGTAGTTTGATTGTTGCAGATTGAATATAATCCATTTGATTGGTTTGTCGTTGATGAAAGTCATCTTATTACTTTTGTTGGACAAATAAAACCGTGCTGTTAGATTATGAAAATCTGGTTTGGTATCGGTGGCATATGTAATGGGAATGGTGTAGGTTAGCGTGCTCTTGCTGCCATCAACAGAATGCAGCAAAAAACGTTCTTGACTAAGTTTGACTTTGTAATCAGTAGTGAGACCCACATAAAGCACAGGAAACCCGACTTGTTCTGTCCAATCGTAGAAGAATTGATCCAAATCTACTTTTGGTGTTGAGGGCCAGTGACTTTTCAAATGTTTGAATAAATTTTTAGGTACAGTGTTTCTCAAATGGAATTCTTTCAAATAAGCACGAATCGCCTTATCGAAATTGTTAGTGCCCATTAAATTGGCTATCATGCGTAAATGCATGCACCCTTAGCGTAAGCTATTCTACTAAATTTGTAGCCAATTTCAGTTGGTGTTTGTATCTGCGTCATAGGTTTCATTGCTATGTTATTAGCATAATCAAGGCGTATTACTTTAGCCAATGGTCGTAGCTCTGCTAATTTCAGATGTGAAAACCCAAATTTTGAACAGGGCTCTCTGTTATCGAGTGGTGGGAAGTCTTCCATACCATCTTCTTTCATATGTATATAAAGCACAAGGCCAATTAACTCAATTATTTTTGCACTTGCAAGAACACAAATTTTTATGGGATAGTTGCGCTCACGTTCGGGTAGCATATTCAAAAACGCATGTATGCTTGTTGTTTGTATGCCCGTCATATGAGTTCCGTCAAATCGAACGTATTCCATAAATTTATTTTGTGCCTGCCTTGGACTATTTACTAATTGGAGCGTTAGTTTGCTTTTTATTGTTGATGCATTATCGCTGCCACCTCCAGAATCGTCAGTTACATCAACATCTATATCATTATTTTCACCGTTGGTGGTGCGATTTTGAGTTGCGGAATGATTAATAGTTTTCTTTAGAAAAAAAATCACTGCGCTCTGGTGCACATATTTCTGGGTACATTTGAATTTCGAAAGACTGTGTGGTAAGATCCATATCTTCATCATCACTTTGATCAAGTCCCGGATAGCACACAAAGTCCACCTCTTGTAGAGCGGAGTCCAATGCTCGCTGAAATTGTGGTTTTCCACCTAGGGATTTTTTGTTTAAATCTTCAAATTTAATGCAATTCACGCATACAAACATTGATTTTCTTGCAAGCTAATTTTTTTGAAGTTTTCAAAAATATATTTTTTCCTGAATGACAATTGCTTCTCTGCTCTAACTTACTCCATAAAAAAGCTAGAGCAGAAATTTGTGATCTGGATTGCTCTAGTTTTGTTTTGAGCGTACTCATGAAACAAAAGATAGAGCAACCTAGAGCAAGAAAAGTGTTCGTTAAACACAATTTTTTTTAAATATTTTTTTGATAACGTTACTTTCAAAAAAATTTTGTTTATTTTGTTGTGCAGCCTTGCTCTATAGTCCCGTTTACATTGCTCGATTTTTTCATTCAATTTCACGTTGATTTGGAAATTTGACTCTTGTCAACGGATCTTGCAAAATTGCATGCAACAAAGTTGGTAAGGCCTGTTTACATTGTTCAATTTTGGAATCAATTTTCGTCGCATGTGCCGTTGATTCCAAATTGAGTTGACCACCCGTTTAGAATATTTTTCAACAGAATAAATACATAGTTATTTCCCGACTCCTATCGGTTTTTAGCCGCAAGGAGCCTGATAATTCCTCCTCCCCACCATATTCACCACCGCAAACAAACAGGGAGTCATAAGTCTACGTCGATGGAGCCTTGATCCCGAATGGCCGTCGCCCTTGGGGGTAACTTTCGGCAGCATGTATACAAAGCCGCAAAAACCCTGTTGTTGTTATTATAACGACAAAAACTGTACCCAAGGTTTCGCAAGTGTTTGCGAATTAACAACTCTTGGCCGGAAATCAATCCGCTAGGCTCCGGTACTCCCTTGCGGTACGTCCCGACTATCGTAGCGATTTATCACCAGTGAAACTTTATAGGCCATGTTACCTACCCCTGGTAGTAAAAATGAAACCATTTATCCAGACTGAGTCCAAAGGTACCAAACGGTTCCCCGGTAGGCGCCACTTCTCCTCACGACACTAACCACTTATTCAACTGCTCCTCGGAGCTTACTCTTCTTAAGTTAATTTCACTTTTGTTCAACCCTATTGTGACTGCTCGTTTCCTTGTATGGCAACTAAGGACAAAAGCGTTACTTAGAGGCAGGACTAGGCTTCGTTACAATAACAACAACAACGGAAACAGAGGCCTTGTCCAGCAGTTAAAAAAATATTGGGCAACCTTTTCTAGGCAATGCAATGCTTCGAAAAGGAGCGAATAGCTCTTTCGAAAGCGTGCTAATGGGATCGAGCAGTCAGTACTAAGGGAACACTCTAGGTGAGTGAGTGCACTGCGCCGGAAGTCCTAACGGAGCACCTTACGAACTTGTCTTGTTGGATAGTATAGATGCACAGGTTTTGCTCTGCTCTTGCGTAAAAAATCGCCTAAAAAAGAAAAAAATCATTAATAAATATTTAATTTATTACAAAAATTTGTCAAAAAAATCTGTCAAGAATTCACGAATGTCAGTTCGTAAACAAACGTAGAAAAGTTGAATGTTGAGTTGAACAAAAGTCGGCTGGCCTCTTTGTGGAGTGCAGCTTATTGTCTGTGGCAGGTCGGGCTCGCCCATCTGCGTTAGGTTTTCTGGTGTCCTCGTTATGGTTGACGAGTGAATGGGGAAATTTTGGGTGAGGGATTTGGCAAGGTAGGGGTAGCCGGAGTGGAGGGGATTGGATGGTTAAGAGGAGGCATCGGGCCTCGCACCGTCCATCCCATCTGTCGGGAGCAGGATCAGTTTGACCAACGGTCTTCTGACCTGACCCTTCTCGGTTACGAGGTCCACGACACGTACTCGGTTATCTTCGCCGGGGTGTACGTTGGTGACTCGACCGAGCCTCCATTCGTTTGTAGATAAGTTGTCTTCTTTGATGACAACGAGATCCCCTACCTTAATGTTCAGTTTTGACTGCTTCCACTTCACTCGTTTTTGAAGTTCGGTCAAGTATTCAATTTTCCATCGTTTTCAGAAGGTATGATGAAGGGCCTTGAACTTCTGCCATCTGTTGATCATGGAGGCAGAGCTTTCATGTACATTTGGTTCTGGTGGAGCCATAAGATGACTTCCAGTGGGGAAGTGCCAAGGGGTCAGTGGTTCTAAATCTGAAGGGTCATTGGACGCGGGACTTAATGGTCGTGAATTGAGGCAGGCTTCAATCCTACATAGTAACGTATGGAACTCTTCATGAACGTGTTGGCCTAGGCTACTTTCTTGAAATGGCCTTTGAAGCTTTTAACTCCTGCCTCCCAGAGTCCCCCCATGTGTGGAGCCCCTGCTGGAATGAAATGCCATGTCATTACTCATCGGATGAGATTAGGCACGACTTTTCTTGAAAGGAAGCCTTTGTTGTGGGATGTGTTCTTCAAAAGAATCTCATAATGTATGATAATACCCTCAAAGCCGTAGGTAATTCCGAAAACCGATCTAGAGTCTCGATTTCTTGTCGCTTCGATATTGCGAAGGTTTGCGCTCTCTTTTCCTCCACGGATGTATGGAACTCGGTTTCTTGTGCTGGCCACCCTGAATTGTCTTCTTGTAACCAAGAAGGTCCCTGCCACCACAAAGAATTGTTGACCAGATCCGTTGCCGGTATTCCTCTGCTTCCTAAATCTGCGGGATTCGATTCCGAGTTGTCATGACGCCAGCCCTTACTTCCGACCAAGTCGATGATCTTGGTTATCCTGTGTGCGACGAACGTTGACCAGGAACATGGTGGTTTCCGTATCCATGCTGGTACGATGGTGGAATCCGTCCACAGATGTTGTTTTACATGTCCTAATCTTATATTTCGAAAAATGGATTCCAGTATCTCCGCCAGGAGTACAGCTCCTCAGTGTTCCAAGCGCGGTAGTGAAATTGTTTTCACCGGCGCTACTCTGGTTTTGGCTAGAAGAAGATTCACGAAGATCTGGTCATCCCTTTTTACGCGGAAGTAGACGGCTGCATTGGGGTGTGGTTGCTGCGTGACCTTGCCCAATCCCGACTCTTGCGTCCTCGTTCGTACACTCTGGGCAACATGAGCTATTCTAGGCTCGCGGCAGAAAGAGAGGGAGCCCCGGTTGGGCCACTCTGACATACTTGGTTTAAGGGCTCACCGAGATCTTTTGCGCAGCGTCTGTTCACCATGAGGTGCGGCTGCAAGCGGGCGTCTGTCTTGAAGCAAGCGGCTCGCTATATAAATGTGTAAAAATGTTTTCAAAACAAAAAAACCCCGAAACGGGTTATGCGCTGGGTTTGGGACCCGCCACGTAAAAAAATCTAGCCCAATGAAAAAATCGAAAAAGCGTCGGATGAGAACCCCCTTTAATGTCGACGACCCGGCAAACGAAGTAAGGACTATGAGAAGGACAATGAGGGCATGTACGTGGAAAGTCCGGACCCTTTCTAGGGAGCGTACCGCTGCCCGACTGGTTGATGTCCTCGCGCAAAAGCTGACATTACCGCCCAGCAGGAAATGCGATGGACGGGGCAAGGAAAGACGGCCATCGGTCCTTGTGACGTATACTACAGTGGCCAGAAACGCGGCAAAGCGCGTGGTGTAGGATTTGTGATGGGAAAGAGACTTCGCCGCCAAGTACTAGCGTTCACTCCTGTGGACGAGCGTCTCGCTGCGATCCGCATCAATGCGAGGTTTTTCAACATAACATTTATCTGCGCCTATGCGGCGACTGAGGAGACGGACGACGCAGAGAAGGACTCCTTCTACGATAAACTTGAACAAGCCTATGATCGCTGCCCCCTGCATGATATCAAAATCGTGCTCGGCGACTTCAATGCCAAGGTGGGCAAGGAAGGAGTCTTTGGTCCTACAGTTGGAAAATTCAGTCTCCACGATATAACATCCCCCAACGGCACTAGGTTGATTGACTTCGCCGCTTCCCGCAATATGGTCATCAGTAGTACCAGGTTCCAGCATAAGCAAATACACCAAGCTACCTGGCTGTCCCCTGATCAAAGAACAAGAAACCAGATTGATCATGTCATGATCGACGGCACAGCTCCACCGTTCTAGACGTGCGTACCCTACGCGGTCCCAATATCGACTCGGACCATTATCTTGTTGCAGCTAAGATACGCACACGCCTCTGTGCAGCGAAGAAAGTACGCACAGTAACGGAAGGAAAGTTTGACGTCGAGAAGCTGCGTGTGACACAGACAGCTGATAATTTCTCCACTCGACTCTCACACCTGATATCGGAGAGCAATCCTCGACCTAACGATGTAACCGAGCAATGGAAGCATATCTCCCACTCATTACGTACCGCCGCTGAAGCCACTATAGGGTACGATGAGGAATGCACCACAGCCTCGGTGCATGCCTCCAGATTGGAATTTAAGTGTGCTCTGCCCAATCCACAAGAAAGGCGATCCCGCTAACCCCACCAACTACCGCGGAATCAGTCTTCTTAATATCGCATATAAGGTTCTTTCTAGCGTATTGTGTGAAAGACTGAAGCCCATCGTGGACAAACTGATTGGACCTTATCAGTGTGGCTTTAGACCTGGTAAGTCTACCATCGACCAGATTTTCACGATACGCCAAATCTTGGAGAAGACCCATGATAAAAGAATCGATACAAACCACCTCTTTGTCGATTTTAAAGCCGCTTTTGACAGCGCAAAAAGGAGTTGCCTGTATACCGCCATGTCTGAGTTTGACTTCCCTGCAAAGCTTATACGGCTTTGCCAGATGACGCTGAGCAATACCAACAGCTTCGTCAGAATCGGGAAGGACCTCTCTGAGCCATTTGAAACCAAACGAGGCTTCGATTTTAAAGCCGCTTTTGACAGCGCAAAAAGGAGTTGCCTGTATACCGCCATGTCTGAGTTTGACTTCCCTGCAAAGCTTATACGGCTTTGCCAAATGACGCTGAGCAATACCAACAGCTTCGTCAGAATCGGGAAGGACCTCTCTGAGCCATTTGAAACCAAACGAGGCTTCAGACAGGGCGACTCCCTTTCGTGCGATTTCTTCAACCTGATGCTGGAGAAGATAATTGGAGCAGCAGAGCTAAACCGCAATGGCACAATCTTCTACAAGAGCGTGCAATTGCTGGTGTATGCCGATGATATTGATATCATTGGCCTTAACAACCGCGCCGTAAGCGCTGCCTTTTCTGGGCTGGATAAAGAAGCGAAAAAAGTGGGTCTTGCGGTGAACGAGGACAAGACGAAGTACCTGCTGTCATCAAAGAGAGAATCGGCGCACCTGCGCCTTGGCAGCCAAGTCACCGTTGATGGCTACAAGTTTGAAACGGTGAGAGATTTCGTCTATTTGGGAACCAGCATTAACACCGAAAATAATATCAGTCTAAATCCAACGGAGAATCACTCTTGCCAACAAGTGCTACTTTGGACTGAGTAGGCAATTGAGAAGTAAAGTCCTCTCTCGAAGAACAAAGATCACGCTCTATAAGTCTCTCATCATACCAGTCCTGATGTACGGCTCGGAATCATGGACAGTATCCAGAGAAGATGAGATGGTCCTTGGAGTATTTGAGAGAAAAGTTCTCCGTAAGATTTATGGTCCTTCCCGTGATGCCAACGGCGAGTATCGAAGGAAATTTAACGATGAGCTGTACGAGCTTTACGCAGACCTGACCATAGTTCAGCGGATTAAAGCCCAAAGGCTCCGCTGGCTGGGTCATGTTATGCGAATGGAAAAAGAAGCTCCAGCACAGAAAGTTTTACTATCGACGCCCGAATTCGGCAGCATAGGAAGGGGGAGGCCTCGACTGAGATGGAAACAACAGGTGGAGGATGACTTGAACTCCCTTGGGGTTTCCAATTGGCGTCAGTTATCGCTAAAAGGAATGACTGGCGTGCTTTGATACGAAATGGCCAAAATCGCCTAGGCGGTTAAGCGTCATTATGACGCAAGCCAAGATTAGATTAGAGACGGCTGCAGCGTATGCTTTTTCCGACGCGTCACAGAATCCATGGATTTCGACCTCATCTTCTGGTGAAAAATTTACCTATCGGGGTATCCTGATGTTATCGATTTCCTTGTAGTCCCTTTTAAAATTCCCCCATCGTTCCAAAGTGTTGGACGAGACTGGCTCCTCCCAATCGGTGCCCTCCAACCAGATATTCTGCATCAGTATTTTGGCCACAATGACCATTGGTGCAAGCCATCCTAAAGGGTCGAAAAGCTTGGCGATGGCGGATAGTATTGCTCGTTTCGTGAGCTGTTCACATTCGTCCAGTGACCCTGCCTTAAAATAAAAGAGGTCCGAATGAGCATTCTATCTAATGCCCAAAGCCTTAACGGTGCTGGTGTCGTCGAACGCCAGGAAGTCCTCGGTCAGCCGATCCGCTCTTGGGATGTCGTTGAGAATTTCCTCGGAATTCGATGTCCATTTCCGAAGTGGGAATCCAGCGGAGTGTAAGACCTGGCGAATTTCATCTCTCGCATGAATGGCCGATGCGAGTGTATGCCCCCCCGCTAATACATCATCCACGTACATCCTCTCTCTTAGTATATTCGATGCTATTGGGAGTGATGTTTCTACGTCATCGGCTAGTTGCAAAAGGGTTCGTATTGCAAGATACGGTGCGCAATTAACCCCAAACGTGACTGTCTTTAACTCAAAAAGACCTATCGGTTCCTGTGGTGATGTGCGGTAAACTCTCCTTTGAAATTTGGAATGATTTTCGTTCATCCAAATTTGTCTATACATCTTCTCGATGTTACTATTGAAGACTTATCGATATAATCTCCAACGCAGTATTAGAACTGGGAGATCTGCTTGAAGAACTGGCCCTGGTAGGAGAATGTCGTTTAGACTTATACCGTTTGCCGTAGGGCTTGAGGCATTAAAAACGACCCGCACCTTTGTGGTGGTAGACTCCGTCTTTACTACGGCATGATAGGGCAAAAAATAGTTATCTGACGACTCAGCTGATATCATGGCAGTAATTTTTTGCATATGTCCTAATGTCTCGTATTCAGACAGGACCCTGGTATACTCTTTTCCTAATTCTGGGTCCTTTGCTAACCGTGTCTCATCCCTCCTAAGCAGTAGCCGGCAAACAGAGAGGACGCAATATGTGGGAGTATTAGTGTATTACGCTCAAAAATGCTTGTGTGTTGGTGGTATTGCACTGGAAAAAATTTGTATGTTGTATAACTTAACACAAATCTTGACGACGGCCACTAAACTTATATTTAATAAGAAAACATATGTATATATGTATCTTATGTTTTGTGTATACTTGAATTTTTTTTAAGATTTTTGAAGAGTGAATTTTTTTTTTTATTAAATTCAGAAGGTTTTTAACGAAATCAAGCAAACGGGCTTCAAGCACTATGAATTTAACTTCAAAATTTAAAATGTAAATGTTGTATAACCTATCAGATAACTTATATAAAAACAAACAAAAAAACACGATTTGTGTTTATTTGATTTTTCTTTGAAGTTTTTTAAGAATGAATAAGAATTTGTTTTAAAAATTAAAATGCTGGTTTTCATCGAAATAAACGGGTGCTTCAAGCACTATAAATTTATGTAAGTCCTGTAATACGAAAAGTACCTGTACTAGGTATAACTGAACAAATATATTTTGACGACATAACCTAATTAGCAGAATTTTTTTGATCTTTGCATTTTAAAACTTTGCCGCATACAAGACACTCAGCATCATTGAAAATATTTAAGGAAAAAAATCGTTTTGTACCTCCATCTTATTAATAAAATATATTTTGCATTTATGCTCAGTGTACAAAAATAAGCAAGAAATAATAGACGCAATGCGGTATCGACCTGCTTGAATCAATGCTAGCATAAAACTGAATAAAATTTGATTCTTTTCTGCTCTGCTTGTTGACGTTCGTGCTGTGTGCGTGTAATTACGAACTGTGTACGTGAGATGGCCGAACATACTTCGACTCCCAGGAAAATATCTGCCGGCCTTTGCTCCTAAGAGACCCACCTATATTTAGCTTATCTGGGTACTCCTGTCTGAATGGTAGCGAGACTACATATCTCCCATCCTCGTTCCTATGCGTAGTTTCCTTATATAACTTTTCGCAGTATTTATCATCTGCGTTTGGACTCTTTTGTTTAGGCAGATTTTCCAACTCCCAGTACTTAGTAAGTTCTTTGTCCAAAGCGACTTCGCTGTAAAAGGACACTATATTTGTTGTTGGCCTCGGTGACTCACGTCACGAACACTTTTTCTTGGGCCAGAAGTGTATTAAAGACATTCTTCTTCAGCCCTCCTAGTATAATTTGCGGGTACACATCTCCGCCGAGTATAATGTCAACTTCCTCGTTGACATGGTAGGTAGGTAGAAGTGGCTGCCGCAAAGGCACACCTAGGCCAGTAATAAAAGGCCCGTTGTGATACCACCAAACACTAGGAAATTCAGTCCCGGGGCCCGGCCACATGGAAAATCCCAGTGCTGTCGGGACTCTCCATATAGCCGAAACCCGGGACTGACACTCCTAACCGACACCGCTACCCCTCCTCGAACCATTTTGATAACTTGATGAAGGCCGTCAAGTCCTTTATGTCTAGCTCCGCGACCTGGCTTAAGCTAACCAGGAAGGGAACTCCCAGAGAGCGCCTTCTCGCTCCGCTTAAGGCCGGGCAGTTGCAGATGAGGTGCTCCACCGTTTCCTCTTCCTCATCATCTTTGCAACTCCTGCAGCATCGTCGGTAGGGAACGCCTAGCCTTGCTGCGTGCCTACAAATAAGGCAGTGCCCGGTTAAAACACCTATTAATATGGAGATTTCCTTCCTTTTTAGGGCGTATATGTGTATAGATCTTTTAAGATCGCATTTTGGCCAGGTTTGCTTGGATATCCGGCACCCTGGGGCTTGTAGCCATCTTTCGTTGGCTTCGCGGAGTGTATGCTCCTTCAGCATTAGCTTGCACGTGGCAAACGGCATACCTATGCGCTCTTTATCTTGAAGAATCTGCTTGGTCGTGCCCTGCCTGGCAAGTTCGTCTGCCCTACAGTTTCCCTCAATATCCCTGTGTCCCGGGACCCATGTGAGGTTCACGCGGTTCTGTTGGGCCATCTCTTGAAGAGATCGACGACAGCTGAGCGTCAGTTCAGAGTTGAACGAGTAAGAGCCAAGGGATTTGATGGCCGCTTGGCTGTCGCTGAAAATACAGATATCCTGTCCGATGGTGCGTTCACCTATCCAAGTCACGGCGTCCATGATTGCTGAAACTTCAGGCTGGAAGACGCTGCAGTGATCAGGTAGTCTGAAGGAGAGTTCTAGGTCCAAATCCCTTGAGTAAACCCCTCCTCCGACTCTGCCGTCTAACTTCGAGCCGTCGGTGTATATAAAAGTGCCGCCATTAGTAGCGGGACACCGATCTATGTTCTCCCAGTCTTCCCTGCTGGGAATGTTTATTCTAAAACAACAATCTCCGACTGTTGTGGTCGCACACCGATCTGTGCCCAGAGGGAGAAAGCTGTAAGATCTTAGAATACAGGAGTGTCCAATAGTGCTTGCGCCCCAGACGGACGTTTCCCTCAGACGCACAGCCGATGCTGTTGCTGCCCGGTACCCTTCCAGATCGAGTGGCAAAAAGCCAAGAATGGCCTGGAGAGCTTCATTGGGCGTTGTTCTTAACGCCCCGCTTATACAGATCATGCTCGATCTGTGGACTTTCCCTAACAGATTTAGGGTTGTTGCCTTTCTTAGCGCAGGCCACCATACCACGACTCCATACAGCATAATTGGCTGGATTATCGCAGTGTAGATCCATCTGCAAATTTTGGGGCTGAGCCCCCATTTTTTGCCAATGGCTCTTTTACACGTGTAAAGTGCAATGCACGCTTTCCTCTGGCGCTGGATGACATTCTCCTCCCAGTTAAGCTTTCTATCTAGAACTGTGCCTAGGAATTTGGCTTTGTCAGCTAAGTTCAGGCTCACGCCATCTAGTTCTGGTAGGTTCAACTGTGGTATCTTGTACCGCCTGGTATAAAGGACAAGCTCCACCTTTCCCGGGTTGATGCTAAGTCCGTAGCGAGAGGACCATGAAGAAACTTCTCGCAGTGCTACTTGCATCAAGTCACACAGGGTTTGTGGGAATTTGCCCCTATATGCAATAGCTAAATCGTCTGCATATGCCACTATCTTCCCGCCCCCCACCTTGTGTCTCGTAGCAGCGAGTTTACGGTGAGGTTCCATAGGAGCGGGGAGAGAACACCACCCTGAGGCGTTCCTCTTGTGACATAGCGTGAAAGATCAACTGTTCCCAGTGAAGAAACTATTTTCCTTCCCTTTAGTAGTTGATCAATTAGTCCAATAAGAGACCTATTTATGCCCAGGTTTGTTAAAGCAGTGTTAATAGCCTCCGGCCTTATATTGTTGAAAGCCCCTTCGATGTCCAGAAAGGCCACGAGACAGTACTCCTTTTCATACAATGATTTTTCAACAATAGAGACTAGGCTGTGGAGCGCAGTTTCCGTTGATTTACCTTTGGTGTATGCATGTTGATAGCTAGAAATAAGGTTGCTATCAATAGTAGAGGAGAGATAATCGCTAATTATCCTCTCGAAGGTTTTAAGTGCAAAAGACGAGAGACTGATCGGTCTGTAGTCTTTAGGCTCATAGTGTGAGGCCTTCCCAGCCTTTGGAATAAAGACTACCGTGGCGCTTCTCCAGGAGCACGGAATGTAATTAAGAGCCAGGCAGGCTGAATAGAGAACTACCAGCCATTTAGCTGATATTTCCAGCGTGTTTATGAGTTGTGCGGGGAAAATCCCGTCTGGCCCAGCTGCCTTGAACGGCTCAAAGCTTTTGATTGCCCACCTTACCCTTTCCTCCGTAATGGGTATGTTTACCGCCAGGTTTGTTGCAGATGCTACAGGTGCATCATACAAGTTCCCCGGAAAGTGTGTGTTCAGGAGCAGCTCCAGGGTTTCCCCTTCCGTGCTGGTCCAAGATCCGTCAGGCTTCCGTAAATAGCTAATGGCTGTTTGAGTTTTTGATAGCACTCGTCTAAGTCTCGCTGTATCATCGACTTTTTCGACCCCGGTGCAGAAATTTCTCCACGAAGTTCTCTTCGCTTGCCTTAGAGCCTTTTTATAGGCCCTCAGTTTAGCTTTATATTCGAGCCATTCAGGCTCCGTACCGATGCTCTTGGCCTTGTTAAATTGCTTCCTACATGATATACGGAACGAATCCAGGTCGTAAGACCACCAGTGGGGTCTATGTTTGCCGCGTGGTTTTGGTACTGGACAAGCCAGCTCTAGGGCATTTGAGAGCGCCGTTGTAAAGGTCGTTACCAGATCATCCAGTTCTCCCACTGATGAGGGGGCTTGTGGAGGTAATACTGGTAGGTCCCTAGCTAATATTTGGTTATATAGCTGCCAGTTAGTGTTGCGTGGATTTCGTTTCATAACTGGCTGCTCAACAATAAAGTCTAACACAATTTCTATGTACCGATGGTCAGAAAATGAATGCTCATCAAGAACACGCCATTTTCTGACCCACTCATAAGCGCCTTCGCTACAAACAGTGAGGTCTATAACCTCCCTACGAGCTTTAGTTATAAAAGTAGGCTCGTTACCCACGTTACAAACCACCAGGTTAGTTGTTAGTAGGTAGTCAAACAGGGACTCGCCCCTAGCGTTAATATCGGAGCTTCCCCACTGGACGTGATGAGCATTAGCGTCAGCTCCAATAATAAGATGGCCCGTACAGAAATTATCCACCAGATCTTTCACCTCCTTTTGTGGAGGAGGTTCTTCGGCGTCATAGGGCATATCGACCGACGCCATCGTTAGGCTGGTGCTGCCGACTGTTAAGCTGGCAGCTGTAACGTCACCATTTGAGTAGTTGGGTAATAGAAAGGTGTTTAGCTCAGACTTTACCAAAATACAGGTTCTGACCTTGCCCTCATCATTGGCTTGGATGAGCTTGTACCCCTTAGTCCCCAATCCACAGATCCTAGAGCTATTGACCCAGGGCTCTTGGATAAGGACCACGTCTACGTCGCCTTTAGAAAGACGACTGCTTAAAACAGCCGAGGCTGCTTTAGATTTGTGCAGATTTATCTGAAGCACCACCAACATGAGAGAGCTCAGACTTCCCTGCCGCCAGCGTGTCGTCGAGGTCTGGCCTGTTCCGGGGGCTGTCTCTCAACGAGGAGTTGTTCAGAGCACCTGCACGATTTGGCGTGGCGGGAACCCTGCTGTCTGAAGCAGCATCAACGTTAGTGTGCTCAGGTTTAGCCACGATCGTGACGTCGAGGCCTTCTTCGTCAAGCAGGCTTTCTTCTATCGCTGAGTTGTTCGCAGTACCATCGCAATTTGACGTGGCGGATAACATACTTTCCGCGTCGGACTCCTCTGCTTCCCCTTCCGATGCCTCGTTGACATAAAATCGTGTATCCGCCAAGACTAAGTCTGGAAAAGCCTGCATAGTCACAGCGTCGACATGGCAGGATGGCAGATTTCCAGTTAGTTTGGCCAGAATTAACACGGATGTGGTTAGGCTGAAGTCAGGGTCCACTGTTGAACGCAGTTCGATGTTGGATGCCTCCTTGACTTGTGCCGAGACGGCATTCGTTATACCCGATACGCGGGCATTCGTTTTCTTTGCCGGTAAGTTGATTCTGCGTTCTGTCATAAAGGAACATTCTGACCCAGAATCTATCAGTGCTCTCGCTGGGAAGTCTGTACCATTATGACGAATGGTTACTCTAGCTGTCCCTAGCAGCACACCTGCGCTTGACTGTACATGGCAGGATTTTATGTTTTTATCATTCAACTCCCGTCTCCCTTGTGATTGCGTAGAAGTGGAAGCACCATTATCCATTGTGTTGTTTGTTTCCTGGTTCTGCTGCGTTTCTATATGTAGGAGCGTGTTGTGTCGAGAGTGGCACTTGCTGCAGTCGTATGAGCTTGGGCACTTCGTCACGGTATGTCCTGGGGACAGGCAGTTCAAACACCCCTGATTGGTTTTTATAAAACTAACTCGTTCTTCCGGCGTTAATCTCAAAAAACGGGGGCATCCTCGTAGTCTATGACGAGTAGATTTGCATTTGGTGCACATTAATTTTGTGACCTTTACTTGGTACGTACCAAGCTTTTTGCAGGTGGTTCGGTCGCTTTTTTCGTAGTTTGCGGTTTTTGGACTTGCGAACTTGCAGTCCCCACAAACCCAGACACAGTTTCGAGTGTCTGGAAACGATTTGACAAGAATTTGTCCATATCCTCCCATTTGGATATTTCCACCTTATGGTCTATGCTTTGCTCCCATAGACTAAGCGTACTCTCTGGCAACTTAGTCGATCACAGATACGTAATAATTGCGTCCCAATTTGATGTGTCAATTTTATGACTTCTTAGGGACGCCAGGCAATTATTAATTTGCCGTTGCAGGGTTTTTATCGCGCTGCCACACTCACTCTCCACACAGTAAAAAATGAAAGACTACTTTTTTTAAATTTAATACCAAATAGTATTATTTTAAGACCCTGAAAAAGTTCGGAAATTAAATTTGGACTAATGGTTTTAAAATAATACCAAAATAATACTAAATCGCTCTCTTTCTCTCAATTTTGCCAATTAAATTAGTCCAAATGGTCTTAAAATAATACCAAAATAATACTCTTTCTCACAATTAAACGGAAAATGGTATTGATTTAATACTTTTCGGCGTTGTTATATATAAACACCAAATTGGTATTAAATTTAGACTTCTCTTTTTACTGTGCACCTTCTCTAAATTAAACAGTATTTGCAATTGCGTGTTTACTAAGATACGTTTGTTTTCGTATCTCTCGCATAAATTTTTCCACGCTGCATCAAATCCCTCATTCGTGAGGGGACTTTTTTCCACTATATCCGTCGCTTCCCCTTTTGTCTTATTGACGAGATGAAAAAGCTTCTCAACGGGTGTTAGGCGTTTGTTCAAAATATAAATGGCCGTCAACATATCCCTAAATGTAGGCTATGAGAGATAATCGCCTTTGAATACTTCAGTATCGCATGGAGGCAGGCGGATACTGTGTTCCCTTTCAGACTGTTCGGCTGGGCTTTTCACTACCTTCGTGAGTGTTTCTTGGCGTGTAGCCATATTAGTCATGCAACGTAAATAAATTGCATATGCACTTTTGTATTTATTTTTTACTGAGGTAATACCAGCCGCGTCTAACTTACTTGAGCTCATTAGCTCCTCATACGCCCCTTTTGCTTTCCTCCACTGGACTTTTAACTCCTCTTGTGGCGGCCGCCGTGGTGTAGCGGTTAAGTGTTCGGCCTTCTACACCAAGTCGTGGCGGTTCGATGCCCGGCAAAAGTAACATAATTTTTCTAAAACGGGGTCGCCCCTCGGCAGTAGTTTGGCAAACTCTCCGGGTGTATATCTGCCATGGGAAGCTTCTCAGCAAAAAATTCTTTTGCTTTGCAAGTGCCGTTCGGAGAAGGCAAAAAACTGTAGGTCCCGCCAACTTGTAGGAAAAACTCAAAAGCAACACACCACAAGTTGGAAAGAGAAGCTCGGCTAAAAATCTCGTTAGAGGTTATGATAACCTGTTGGTGTTGGTGTTGCAGAGTTAATGTATGGACGGTATGGGTTTCTACATCTGCTTCATTGTAATCGGACTCGAACTCCGTGATATTATCAGCTAATCTGATGAAGTTATCCATTTTATTGGTCTCAACTGAGTGTTGGTTTTAGGCAGACAAGGAAAAGAGGGTGATAGATGAAGGTTGAATGGGTGAGATTGCAGAGATTTCCAAAGGCAACTGAAACGCCAAGAATAACTTCTCCAACACAATTTCAATAACCACCGTCGTTTGAATAATTATTTGTTTATTTATTTTAATATTCCAAACTCTTTATTATTGCCGTCTTGGCCGTATTGTCTGACCCTTTGTTCAAAAAATATGTCGCAACAACAACACTGGCTTACTCGCCACCCACACACGTATATACAGGTTATGTGGAAATTTGATTTTCGCAAAAAAAATTTTTAATTCAAAGTGCGCGGTACACCTAAACGAGCGAGAAAGTGAATTTTTAGTGAAATTCAAGAGATTTAAATCGTGCACTGAACTACTAGCCTTCCATTACACTATTTTGTGCGCGTTAAAACAAAAACACCAAGAATCAAAAGGCTCTGTGAAATGTGAGGTTATGTTACCTCTTGCTTTGCGCTGTGTCTGGAAAACCTTACCGCTGGTGGGGGGATAAACCAGATAGTCGCAAAGCCGAACTTTAACAAATTATGTAGCAAATCACTTTCACTTAAACCGGAATCACTTTCTTCGCACTTACGTTTGGGCGAATCGCGGCACTTTTAAAATTAAAAAAATAATTGGCAAGAAATATGACCAACTTACGTTGCTTTGATGCGGTGAAGTTCAAGTGTGGACAAAATCAGAATATGTTGTGGCTGTAACTTGTGCAATAAATGGCAGAGTTGTGTGGCCAAAAGGCTGCTTATGTTTGTGGCTGTAGCTTTTGCAAATAGTGCACTGTTGAATATAGTGGATAGTTTTTGTGGCAGGCTGTGATTACAAACGGCTTTGTGTTTTTTGGACAGTTTTTTCTTCGCTGTAGTGGTCGAGTAATGGACTGTAGATTCTTTTTGTGCTGGTTCTAAAATTGAACGGCGAGATGGACCATGATTAATTTCGACTTCGGTTCTTGGCAAGCAGCGGTGGTTCAGACACCGCGGTCGAAGTTATGATATGTGGTGCAAGAAATAAAACGTGAAAACGATAATTCCTCGATTAATACACTTACCGTTTATTGTATAGAAATAGTGTCAACAAAATTATTTTGGTTACCTTAATTATGGCGTGGTTGAAATCCTGGGGCTGTACTGTCCGGGCTCGTTGCTGGCTGGCAGAAGAATAGGCAGTTGTCAAGTCGTCGACAACCGTTGAACCGCGAAACCATCCTCCGGTTTTTAAGGGGAGGTGGACCCACACATGCGCACGCACTTGCATGTATATGTGTGCTGACAAAACACGAATAGTCATGCATGCACATACAGGCGGGTGGCTTGGTGTGGGTGATTGGAAATGTACATTAGGGTGGCACATTTTTTCATACTTTAGGCACCGGGCCTAAACACATATCGTAAAAACACATTCTGGGTCTCCCCTGGTCCACATTTTGGTTAATATCTCAGGATTCCAAAAATTTTTTTAACTTTTACTTTTATAAAAACCTTTTCCGGGCAAAAACAAATACAATAAAAGAAAATTAGTGAAATGGGTCCATCCGTTCGGGCTGAATTTGTGCGTTATAATTGACTGCAGCTCGATAGGGATTTGTGCTTCGATGGTACCGATTCCATCGAATCCGTTCGACTTCATTCCGCGTTTCGCGCATGTAACTTTGACTCGTAGCATGGCGAGTTCTGCGGCCTAAGTTCGAACTTCTAATTGGTGGGATTCTTGACATTTAAAATTCAACTGTGAACTGATTAAAACTATTTGTTATTTTCTTTTAAAACGAAGTATAACACATTAGGAAAAAAATTAAAAATGAGGGTGTTTCACAAATGTCAAAATTGTGTGAGGTATCCGCGAAAACCCGGTTTTTTGCATAACTTCCTTGTTCTTTGTTCTTCATCACGAGAGCAGCCAAGCCTCTCTGGCGCGACGACAAAGATCTTCCCCCTCCCAATCCAGGGTGTTATGCGAAACCGTGCCCATTGGACGTTTGCAGCCGGGAGGCAAATCGTGGCTGCATTTGAACGGAGCCTCTCTGATACCGGGTCGCCTCAGAGAGTAAGCATGGCCTTACCACGGTACGAGGCTCTGCCGCGGCGGACGACACATTTTCCGCTGCTCTTCCCTTGACCCTAAGCTGGCCTTGTCCGGCGATGGGTCGTACGAACAAGATGAACTCAAACAACCTAAATAAAAATGAAAACCCTAAAAAACAAACAACGCCAAATTTCACTCCTCAGCAAAGGAGAGCTATGGAGGAGCAGGCGAGAAAGCAACAACACGCCGGAGGACAACCTCCGTTCCACAATCAAGGGGGGGGATCGACGGCGATGGCAACTACGAGTCGGTCAACCAACCCTCTATCGAGTAAGATTGACTTGATGGGAGCTAGCACCAGTGCGGTTGCCAACGCAGCTAAGCGGACAACGGCGGATGCTAAACTCCCATCAACCGCTGATATGAAAACCAGTATCTTTACGTCTGTGGCAGCGGTCTCACGACCTGCTTTTGGAGTTTCGAAGGAGAAGGAAGCTGCAACTGAGTTTTCGGCAAGGAGAGCGACCGCGATGGCAACTACGGGTCCGCACTCCCGGGAGACATCTCCCCGCCGCTTCACATACCACGAGAAAAGATTGCCTGCAAAGATCCTGAAGAGGTATGAAGGGGTACCGCAGGAATCGCTGTCGCCGAATTCTAGTAAATCGGTAGAGCTAGCGAAAGCTGTGATACCGGATTTCCAAAATTCTTACATGCCAAAGAGGGTAAAAGTTAACCCTTTCAAGCGCCAGAGATCGGACCTGGAGTTAAATCCCCCTCCCAAGCGGCATCAGAATACCCCTGGAGCGGGCAAACTAAGCTTTGCTGAGGTCACCAAGGACAGGATTCTTATAGGTGTCCTTGACCGAGGCAATGACCGTCTGGCCGGTGGCGTTACGTGCGAAATGAACTCGGCAACATTCTTCTCAACGTTGCTCCGGAGTTTCCGGGTAGTTCGGCGCGAGTAACGGATGCGGGTTGGCACCAGGGTCAGATTAAATTACTCGCATGCGAGGATGCAAAAACCGTAGCACTGTACAAGGCAGCAGCTGCTAAACTGGGTGAAGTCTACAAGGGCGCAAAGATAGAGGTCGTCGACTGGAAGGACATTCCAGCTCGTCCAAGGGCAAGGGCGTGGATTCCGGCCATCCCTGACGAACCCGACAGAATTCTCGGGATGATACGGCTAATGAATCCGTCTCTCCCAACGCATGACGCTCAGCGCGCTACCTTCTCGGCTGCTCCGGGGGAACCGGAAAACGAATTACCAGAAGAGGAAGCGGAGGATTCCGATGCGGAAAGCATGTTATCCGCCACGTCCCTTGCCGATAGTGCTGTGAACAACTCGGTGATGGAGGACAGCCTACAGGACGAGGAAGTCCTCGACGTCACGGTGGTAGCAGCCAACGCTGAGCGATTAACATCTAACGCTACAAGCAGCAGGACTCCTGCAACGCCATATCGGGCAGTTAATCGGAACAACTCGTCGTTGATAGGCAACCTCCGGGATGGGGCAAACCTCGACGACATGGGGACGGCAGGGAAGTCTGTGCGCTCTCATGTTGGTGGTGCTTCAGATTCATCTGCACAAATCTAAAGTGGCTTCGGCTGCTTTAAGTAGTCGTCTTTCTAAAGGCGACGTGGATGTGGTCCTCATTCAAGAACCCTGGGTCAATAGCTCGAGAATCTGCGGATTGGGGACTAAGGGCTTCAAGCTCATTCGAGCCAGCGAGGAGAGCAAAGTCCGAACGTGTATTTTGGTCAAGTCTGAGTTGAATTCCTTTCTCCTACCTAACTACACCAATGGTGATATTACCGCTATCAGTCTAACGGTCGACAGCACCCGCCTGACGGTGGCGTCGGTCTATATGCCCTACGACGCCGAAGAACCCCCACCACAAACGGAGGTGAAAGACCTGGTGTCAAATTTCTGCACGCGTAATCTTATTATTGGAGCGGACGCTAATGCTCACCATGTCCAATGGGGGAGGTCCGATATCAATGCCAGGGGCGAGTTTGATTTCCTCTTAACAACCAACCTGGTAATTTGCAACGTGGGTATTGAGCCTACTTTTATCACTAAGACCCGCAAGGAGGTCATAGACCTCACTATCTGTAGTGAAGGCGCTTATGAGTGGGTCAGAAAATGGCGGGTTCTGGAAGAACATTCATTCTTCGACCACCGTTACATAGAAATTGTTCTAGACTTTATTGTAGAACAACCAATCATGAAGCGCAATCCACGTAGCACTAATTGGCAGTTACACAATGAAATATTAGACAGAGACCTGCCAGTACTGCCCTCACAAGCCCCCTCATCAGTAGAGGAGCTGGAGGATCTTGTTACTACATTTACATCGGCGCTCTCAAATGCTCTAGGACAGGCTTGTCCAGTGCCAAAACCACGCGGTAAACACAGGCCACATTGGTGGTCCTACGATTTGGACTCGCTCCGCAAATCATGCGGGAAACAATTTAACAAGGCCTCGGCTCTGAGCCTCATTGGCACGAATATAAAGCTAAAACTAAGGGCCTACAAAAAAGCTCTGAGACAGGCGAAGAGAACCTCGTGGAGAAATTTCTGCACTGGCGTCGAAAAGGTCGACGACATAGCGAGACTTAGATGAGTCCTCTCGAAAAGTCAAACAGCCATCAGGTATTTGCGAAAACCTGACGGATCCTGGACCAGCATGGAAGAGGAAACCCTTGAGCTCCTCTTGAATACACATTTTCCGGGGAATCTGCATGACACACCACTAGCACCTGCAACAAACCTGGCAGTAAATATACCCCTCACTGAGGAAAGGGTAAGGTGGGCAGTTAAGAGCTTTGAACCGTATAAGACTGCCGGGCCGGACGGGATTATCCCCGCGCAACTTATAAACACGTTGGAGACATCAGCTAAATGGCTGGTATTTCTCTTCACAGCCTGCCTGGCTCTCAACCACATTCCGGGCTCCTAGAGAAGCGCCATGGTAGGGTTTATCCCTAAGGCTGGGAAGGCATTCAACTACGAGCCAAAAGACTACAGACCGATCAGTCTCTGGTCCTTTGTACTCAAAACCTTTGAGAGGATACTAAGCGACTACCTCTCAACGACTATTGATAGCAACCTTATTTCTAGCTATCTGCATGCATACATCAAGAGTAAATCAACAGAAACTGCTCTGCACAGCCTAGTATCTGTCATTGAGAAATCGCTGTGTGAAAAGGACTACCGTCTCGTGGCTTTCTTAGACATTGAGGGGGCTTTCAACAATATAAGCCCGGAGGCGATCAACTCCGCTGTAACTAATCTGGGCGTAGATAGACCTCTAACTGGTTTAATTGACCAACTTCTAAGAGGAAGGAAAATAGCTTCTTCACTTGGTACGGTTAAGTTATCACGCTATGTCACAAGGGGAACGCCCCAGGGTGGTGTTCTTTCCCCGCTTTTATGGAACCTCACAGTCAACTCGATGCTACGTGACACAAGCTGGGGGAGCGGGAAGATAGTGGCATACGCAGACGATTTAGCTATTGCATTCAGAGGCAAGTTCACACAAACCCTGTGTGACCTGATGCAAGTAGCACTGCGAGAGGTTTCGAGGTGGTCCTCTCGCTGCGGACTTAGTATCAACCCGGGGAAAGTGGAACTTGTCCTCTTCACCAACCGGTACAAAATACCGCCACTAAGTCTACCAGAACTAGATGGCACGCGCCTGGGCTTGTCGGATAAGGCCAAGTTTCTAGGCATAGTTCTGGACAGGAAATTGAATTGGAAGGAGAATGTTCTTCAGCGCCAGAAGAAAGCTTGCATCGCTCTTTACACATGGAAAAGAGCCATTGGCAAAAAATGGGGGATCAGCCCTAGAGTATGCAGTTGGATCTACACGGCCATCATTCGCCCAATCATGCTGTATGGAGTCGTCGTATGGTGGCCTGCGCTGAGCAAGGCAACATACCTGAATCTGTTGCGGAAAGTCCATAGATCCAATATGATCTGTATAAGCCGTGCGCTAAGGACAACGCCCAACGTAGCCCTCCAGGTCATCCTGGGCATTTTGCCACTTGATCTGGAAGGGTTTCGGTCAGCGGTGGCATCAGCTCTGCGCCTAAGAGAAACCTCCAGTTGGGGTGCGGGTACTATTGGCCACTCCAGTATTCTGGAATCTTACAGCTTTCTCCCTCTAAGCACATATCGTTGTGCGACCACTACAGTCGGGGATAGCTGTTTCAAAATGAACATTCCCAGCAGAGAAGACTGGGAGAGGACGGATTGGTGTCCCGAAACAAATGGTGCACTTCCATATACACCGACGGCTCGAAGTTGGACGGCAGAGTTGGAGGAGGGGTTTATTCAAGGGATTTGGACCTTGAGCTCTCCTTCAGACTACCTGATCATTGTAGCTGCGGCCTGGTTAAGCAAACGTGTTATCGGAGAAGATATCGCTATTTTCAGCGATAGCCCAGCGGCAATCAAATCCCTTGGCTCATACACGTTCAACTCTGAACTGACGCTCAGCTGTCGTCGATCTCTTCAGGAGATGGTCCAACAGAACCGCGTAAACCTGATATGGGTTCCGGGACATAGGGACATTGAGGGAAACTGTAAGGCAGACGAGCTTGCCAGGCAGGGCACGACCAAGCAGGTTCTTCAGGATAAAGAGCGCTTAGGTATGCCGTTTGCCACATGCAAACTAATGCTGAAGGAGCACACACTCCGTC
>CAXKVI010000006.1:27337276-27379175 GCA_964058755.1 Campiglossa producta | reverse complement strand
AATGGTATGGTAATGGTATGGTAATGGTATGGTAATGGTATGGTAATGGTATGGTAATGGTATGGTAATGGTATGGTAATGGTATGGTAATGGTATGGTAATGGTATGGTAATGGTATGGTAATGGTATGGTAATGGTATGGTAATGGTATGGTAATGGTATGGTAATGGTATGGTAATGGTATGGTAATGGTATGGTAATGGTATGGTAATGGTATGGTAATGGTATGGTAATGGTATGGTAATGGTATGGTAATGGTATGGTAATGGTATGGTAATGGTATGGTAATGGTATGGTAATGGTATGGTAATGGTATGGTAATGGTATGGTAATGGTATGGTAATGGTATGGTAATGGTATGGTAATGGTATGGTAATGGTATGGTAATGGTATGTATGGTAATGGTATGGTAATGGTATGGTAATGGTATGGTAATGGTATGGTAATGGTATGGTAATGGTATGGTAATGGTATGGTAATGGTATGGTAATGGTATGGTAATGGTATGGTAATGGTATGGTAATGGTATGGTAATGGTATGGTAATGGTATGGTAATGGTATGGTAATGGTATGGTAATGGTATGGTAATGGTATGGTAATGGTATGGTAATGGTATGGTAATGGTATGGTAATGGTATGGTAATGGTATGGTAATGGTATGGTAATGGTATGGTAATGGTATGGTAATGGTATGGTAATGGTATGGTAATGGTATGGTAATGGTATGGTAATGGTATGGTAATGGTATGGTAATGGTATGGTAATGGTATGGTAATGGTATGGTAATGGTATGGTAATGGTATGGTAATGGTATGGTAATGGTATGGTAATGGTATGGTAATGGTATGGTAATGGTATGGTAATGGTATGGTAATGGTATGGTAATGGTATGGTAATGGTATGGTAATGGTATGGTAATGGTATGGTAATGGTATGGTAATGGTATGGTAATGGTATGGTAATGGTATGGTAATGGTATGGTAATGGTATGGTAATGGTATGGTAATGGTATGGTAATGGTATGGTAATGGTATGGTAATGGTATGGTAATGGTATGGTAATGGTATGGTAATGGTATGGTAATGGTATGGTAATGGTATGGTAATGGTATGGTAATGGTATGGTAATGGTATGGTAATGGTATGGTAATGGTATGGTAATGGTATGGTAATGGTATGGTAATGGTATGGTAATGGTATGGTAATGGTATGGTAATGGTATGGTAATGGTATGGTAATGGTATGGTAATGGTATGGTAATGGTATGGTAATGGTATGGTAATGGTATGGTAATGGTATGGTAATGGTATGGTAATATGGTAATGGTATGGTAATGGTATGGTAATGGTATGGTAATGGTATGGTAATGGTATGGTAATGGTATGGTAATGGTATGGTAATGGTATGGTAATGGTATGGTAATGGTATGGTAATGGTATGGTAATGGTATGGTAATGGTATGGTAATGGTATGGTAATGGTATGGTAATGGTATGGTAATGGTATGGTAATGGTATGGTAATGGTATGGTAATGGTATGGTAATGGTATGGTAATGGTATGGTAATGGTATGGTAATGGTATGGTAATGGTATGGTAATGGTATGGTAATGGTATGGTAATGGTATGGTAATGGTATGGTAATGGTATGGTAATGGTATGGTAATGGTATGGTAATGGTATGGTAATGGTATGGTAATGGTATGGTAATGGTATGGTAATGGTATGGTAATGGTATGGTAATGGTATGGTAATGGTATGGTAATGGTATGGTAATGGTATGGTAATGGTATGGTAATGGTATGGTAATGGTATGGTAATGGTATGGTAATGGTATGGTAATGGTATGGTAATGGTATGGTAATGGTATGGTAATGGTATGGTAATGGTATGGTAATGGTATGGTAATGGTATGGTAATGGTATGGTAATGGTATGGTAATGGTATGGTAATGGTATGGTAATGGTATGGTAATGGTATGGTAATGGTATGGTAATGGTATGGTAATGGTATGGTAATGGTATGGTAATGGTATGGTAATGGTATGGTAATGGTATGGTAATGGTATGGTAATGGTATGGTAATGGTATGGTAATGGTATGGTAATGGTATGGTAATGGTATGGTAATGGTATGGTAATGGTATGGTAATGGTATGGTAATGGTATGGTAATGGTATGGTAATGGTATGGTAATGGTATGGTAATGGTATGGTAATGGTATGGTAATGGTATGGTAATGGTATGGTAATGGTATGGTAATGGTATGGTAATGGTATGGTAATGGTATGGTAATGGTATGGTAATGGTATGGTAATGGTATGGTAATGGTATGGTAATGGTATGGTAATGGTATGGTAATGGTATGGTAATGGTATGGTAATGGTATGGTAATGGTATGGTAATGGTATGGTAATGGTATGGTAATGGTATGGTAATGGTATGGTAATGGTATGGTAATGGTATGGTAATGGTATGGTAATGGTATGGTAATGGTATGGTAATGGTATGGTAATGGTATGGTAATGGTATGGTAATGGTATGGTAATGGTATGGTAATGGTATGGTAATGGTATGGTAATGGTATGGTAATGGTATGGTAATGGTATGGTAATGGTATGGTAATGGTATGGTAATGGTATGGTAATGGTATGGTAATGGTATGGTAATGGTATGGTAATGGTATGGTAATGGTATGGTAATGGTATGGTAATGGTATGGTAATGGTATGGTAATGGTATGGTAATGGTATGGTAATGGTATGGTAATGGTATGGTAATGGTATGGTAATGGTATGGTAATGGTATGGTAATGGTATGGTAATGGTATGGTAATGGTATGGTAATGGTATGGTAATGGTATGGTAATGGTATGGTAATGGTATGGTAATGGTATGGTAATGGTATGGTAATGGTATGGTAATGGTATGGTAATGGTATGGTAATGGTATGGTAATGGTATGGTAATGGTATGGTAATGGTATGGTAATGGTATGGTAATGGTATGGTAATGGTATGGTAATGGTATGGTAATGGTATGGTAATGGTATGGTAATGGTATGGTAATGGTATGGTAATGGTATGGTAATGGTATGGTAATGGTATGGTAATGGTATGGTAATGGTATGGTAATGGTATGGTAATGGTATGGTAATGGTATGGTAATGGTATGGTAATGGTATGGTAATGGTATGGTAATGGTATGGTAATGGTATGGTAATGGTATGGTAATGGTATGGTAATGGTATGGTAATGGTATGGTAATGGTATGGTAATGGTATGGTAATGGTATGGTAATGGTATGGTAATGGTATGGTAATGGTATGGTAATGGTATGGTAATGGTATGGTAATGGTATGGTAATGGTATGGTAATGGTATGGTAATGGTATGGTAATGGTATGGTAATGGTATGGTAATGGTATGGTAATGGTATGGTAATGGTATGGTAATGGTATGGTAATGGTATGGTAATGGTATGGTAATGGTATGGTAATGGTATGGTACTGACGTTCCTAAACCGACACCGTTACTCTTCCTCGAACCAGTTAGATGACTTGATTAAGGTCATCAGGCCCTTTATGTCCAGCTCCGTGACCTGACGTAGGCTAACCAGGAAGGACACTCCCAAAAAGCGCATTCTCACGCCACTTAAAGCCGGGCAGTTGCAGATGAGGTGCTCCACCGTTTCCTCCTCCTCATCATCCTTGCAACTCCTACAGCATCGTCGGTAGATAACACCTAGTCTTTCTGCGTGCCTACCAATAAGGCAGTGCCAAATTAATACGCCTATTAATATTGAGATTTCTCTTCTTCTTTTATGATCCAATTTCGGCCAGGTTTCTTTGGATATCCTGCATCCTGGAGATTGCAAACATCTTTTGTTGGCTCTACGGAGTGTGTACTCTTTCAGCATTAGCTTACAAGTGGCAAACGGCATACCTAAGCGCTCTTTATCCCGAAGAACCGGCTTGGTCGTGCCCTGCCTTGCAAGTTCGTCTGCCCTACAATTTCCATCAATGTCCCTATGCCCCGGAACCCATGTGAGGTTCACGCGGGCCATCTCTTGTAGAGATCGACGACAGCTGAGCGTCAGTTCAGAGTTGAATGAGTAAGAGCCAAGGGAATTGATGGCCGCTTGGCTACGCTGAGAATAAAAATATCCTGTTCGGTAGTGTGTTGGCCTATCCAAGCCGCGGCGTCCATGATTGCTGAAACTTCAGCCTGGAAGACACTGCAGTGATCAGGTAGTCTTAAAGAGAGCTCAACGTTCAGATCCTTTGAATAAACCCCTCCTCCAACTCTGCCATCTAACTTCGAGCCATCGGTACAAATGGAAGTGCGCCATGAGTGGCGAGACTCCGATCCGTGCTATCCCATTCTTCCCTGCTGGGAATGTTTATTTTAAAACCGCTATCTCAACCCTGAAAGCTTTTCAAGTTTGTTTTATTTTTATTTTGAAAAATTAATTGTCTATTTGGTAAGATTTTTATGAAAATTTATTAAGTATTTTAACTAAATAATAGCATTTTTCCTGTTCTGCAGCCTTTTGTCAGCATACAAATACGTTACCTCATCGTCTGAAGCTGAATTTAAATCAAGGCAAAAGCTAGTGTGCATTCTTAAAAGAAGCTCACATTTCACCAAAATGCATCATCCATGTCGCATTTAGAAAGCCGAGGATACTTTAGATTTTTGCAGATTTATCTGAAGCACCACCAACATGAGAGCGCTCAGACTTCCCTGACGTACCCATATTGTCGAGGTCTGCCCCATCCCGGAGGCTGTCTCTCAACGACGAGTTGGCGTAACGGGAGCCCTGCTGACTGAAGCATCAGAGGTAATGCGCTCAGGATTGGTTGCTCTGTGTCGAGCCAGCTGTCTTCCATCTCCGAGCTGTTCACGGCACTTTGCGAAAGTTCTGGGGCAGATAACCTGCTTTTCGTGTCGGACTCCTCCGTTTCCTCTTACAGTTCTTCGATATCCGAGTCCCCCGTTGCAGTGGAGATGGCAGCGCGCTTTGCATAGCCACGGTTTACGTGGATAACGATCTGACCTACACTCTAATGCACTAGTCCATTGTAGCTTTTAAGAGCTCAAGTGCCTCCTTATTCATGGTGAAGACCACTTGTGTATCAGGCCCTACCGCTTCCCCGACCAGAGTGACACTCCAGTCCTGCGACGGGAGGGACGGATTCATTATCCGCAGCATCGTGAGAATTCTCTCAGGCTCTGAAGGGATGGCAGGAATCCATGCCCTTGCCCTTGGCCAAGCCGGAACGTCATTCCAGTCGACGACTTCGATTTTTGCACCTTTATAGACTTCACAAAGTCTTGTAGCAACAGTACAGTGCAACAGTTCATGCGTCGTCATATTTTAATCTGTCAAATAAACGTCAATAGGAGCGTTAGCGAGTTCGTTCCGGACGTGTCGGCACTGGTCTTTGGGGATGGCCAAACGGTCGTTGCCTCGGTCAAGAATGCCTATAAGGATCCTGTCCTTAGTTACTTCGGCAAAGCTTGATTTTCCCACTCCGGGGTGACGTTTTAACTCCACGTCCTATCCTTTGCGTTTGGACCCGTTTACCCTCTTTGGCACATAAGTGGTTCGGAAATCCGGTATCAGAGATTGCACCAATTCCACTGACTTCCTGGAACTCGGCGACAGCGTTTCCTGCGAGACTCCCTCATATTTCTTCAGGGTCCTTGCGGCAAATCGTTTTTCCAAGTAAGCAGAGCGTAGGGGAGCAGAGCTTTCTGGGAGTCCGGACCCGTAGTTGCCATCGCTCCCTTTGCTGAAAGCTCAGGTGCAGCTTTTTTCTCCTTTGGATCTCCGAGGCCAGTTCTTGAGACCGCAGCAACACACCTTAAGAGATTGGTTTTCATACCGGCGCTTGATGAAAGTTATTAAAAAAGGTTGAGTTTCCAAAGTACAAGGAACCCTCGGAAATTTGCAATGCCATTTCCATGAATGTGTAGTTCAATCTCTCAAAATTGTGACAGAAAAACGAATGTGCTACACATTCATGTTTTTGGCGCAACAAAAATGTCTAAAAATTGAATTTCCAAATTTTTTTTAATTTAAATTTTCCCAGAAGCATGAATTTATTCCCTCAACATGAGATGCCACGGCGTATACGTAACAATTTTCATTCACATTCGCTTATATGGCACAAAGAAAATTTTAAAAAATTTAGAAATCTAATTTTAGATCTTTTTATTGCGCCAAAAGCACGAATGTGCTTCACATTCATGCTGCTGGCGCAAGAAATATTTTAAAAATTTAGTTTTGAAATTTTAAAAAGATGAATGTGCATTATCTCGACGAATTGAAGGAATATTAAAGTAAAAACTATATCAGGGGAAAGAGTACAACGCGAATATAACTTGCAAAAACATATTTATGTCAAAAACAAAATTTTAAAATTTTGTGAGAGCACTAAACTTTCAAATCCGATTTCCAAAATCCATATCAAAACCACTTTGAAAGCAGTTATGGTAATACTGTAAAGATTACAGTATTTACTGTAAAATTGGCAGTAAAAACATGTGATTTTTGAAAGATATCAATTAACGATATGAGTCCATTTTCAAATTTACAGTAATTCATGTCAATATGATTGTATTCATTTTCAAATTTGCAGTAATTCATGTCAATATAATAGTATATTCGAAGAATGATAGGGGGTCTCTTTCAAAATCGATGTCGATTTTTTTTCAGTGTAATAATTTAAAAATATAAATGTTGAAAAGACAGATTTGCGGAAAAAAATCCGGAAATTTTGTGAACGGCGTTCCTTCCTTTTCTACTACAATTTTCCTAAAGGGGGATTTTTTTTAACCTTTTTTGCATCCTTCGTAAATGCAACTCTAATAAGGAAGCTTTGCCTTGGCAAATGTCAAAATCTGCTTAACCTTATATAAGGTTTGTTTATTGGGCTGCTCTAGCTTACGCCAGATTGAGATATTTCACAAAATTGTGTTTAACGAACAATTTTCTTGCTCTAGGTTGCTCTATCTTTTGTTTCATGAGTACGCTCAAAACAAAACTAGAGAAATCCAGATCACAAATTTCTGCTCTAGCTTTTTTTATGGAGTAAGTTAGAGCAGAGAAGCAATTGTCAGTCAGGAAAAAATAAATTTTTGAAAACTTCAAAAAAATTAGCTTGCAAGAAAACCAATGTTTGTGTAAACGTGAATTTGAATTAATTTTGAAGATTAAAACAAAAAAACCAATTAAAAAGAAACTATCGAGATTCAAGTGTTTCATGGCATTTCTGCTCAGAGTTGCTCTAAGTTGCTCTATTTCTATTTTGACAGCTGCGCTGCTCTGCTCTGCTCTAACCTACTCTGAACTTTTTTTTGGTCAGTAAACAAACCTATAATTTGACAATGATCACCACCATAGATATTGACATGCCGTTCAAATATATTAGTATTCTATCCATAAATATAAAAAATAGTACATCATATCGAAATGGTTGACATGTCATTTTACTTTTTATAGGGAGCAAATAATATTTGATAACTTGTTCATTCTGAATGAATATTGCATCAAACTCGTCGCTATCAATAGTGATATTGTTCAGCTCAGACTTAACCAAAATACAGGCTCTATCCCTGCCGCCATCGCTGGCTCGGATAAGCTTAAAACCCTTAGTGTCCAAACCACAAATTGAGCTGTTGACCCAGGGTTCTTGGATGAGGACCACATCTACGTCGCCTTTAGAAAGACCACTGATTAAAGCAGCCTAGGCTGCTTTAGATTTGTACAGGTTTATCTGAAGCACCACCAACATGAGAGCGCTCAGAATTCTTTGCCGCCGCCGTATCGTCGAGTTCCACCTAGTCTGGGGGCTTCTCTTTCAACGACGAATTGTTCAGACCACGATTTGTCGTGGCGGAAACAATACTAACTGTGGCAGTATCAACATTGGTGCGCTCAGGAATAGCTGCTATCACTGTGACGTTAAGGTCTTCCCCGTCTAGCAGGCTGTCTCCCATCTTCGAGCTGTTCAATGCTCCTTCGCCATTTGACGTGGCAGATACCATACTTTCCGAGTCGGACATCTCCGACTCCTCTTCCGGCACTGCGATAACGCCACGGTATTTGTGGATGACGATCTGATCACTCCGTAATGCACTCGTCCATTGCACCGTTTTAGGGGCTCGAGTGCCTCCTTATTAAAGGTGAAGACCGCTTGCCTGTCAGGCCCTACCGCATGCTCAACAAGATTGACACTCCAGTTCTGCGTCGGGAGAGACGGGTTCATGATCCGCTGCTTTCGTTGCCTCGGTCAATGACGCCTATGAGGATCCTGTCCTTGGTCACTTCAGCAAAGCTGAGTTTACCCACTACGTTGTTCTGCTTCCGCTTCGGATGAGGTTTTAAATCCACGTCCGACCTTTGGCGTTTGAAGGGATTTCCATTAACCTTCTTTGGCGCATAATTTCTTTGGAATTCCGGTAAGAGAGCTTTAGCCATCTCCACCGTCTTTCTGGCATTCGGCAATAGCGTCTCTTTTGAAACTCCCTCGTATTTCTTCAGGATCCTTTCGGCCGCTCTTTTGTCCAAGTACTCAGAGCGAATGGGAGATGTCTTTTGGGGTGAATTTCGACCCGTAGTTGCCATCGCGGTCGTTCCCGTATATGAACCTCTGGGGCCAGCCGCTGTTGGCTTCACTGTTGTTATGTAACTGCCTGTTTCGGGGCGAGAAGGGTGGCTAGTCGGCATGGTTGTAGCCCGGCTGAGGCTCGTCAGCGCTGTGTAGCGGTCCTTGCCACCTTCCTCGACCCACAGTCACAAAAACAAAATTTATTTATATTCATGCCAAAAGGTTTTCAAGGAATGTGTGCTTGATAGAAGAAAAAGGTAGAGATATAGAAAGAAAAAAAAACAACAGTGGAGAAAAAAAGTGGGAGAAAACTGTCCTTGTCAGGTGGAGTCATCCCACCACCCTTGTTCATGTGGCATGCACAACCGTTGAACTCCACTTTGACTCGATTCACCGAGTGGAGTTCCCTTGCCCTGACAAGTGTCCGTTTGTCTGTAGTTTGTTGGGCCTAACTCATTGTCTGTCCGTCTAGTTACAACACCTTACCACATCCCTAGAGTGCCGCAAGGGCAACACCCACACTTACACAAATGGAAGCTTAGTATGCCTGCATTTTTTTCTTTCTCTTAACTAAAGAAATTCAAATAGGCCATTTTTACTTTCTTAAGTATATTTAAACAATTCAAAATTTACTTAGATGACTAGGCTTATATACTATCTTTCTTTTGCAAATTCACTTAATTCTAACTACAACCAAGTAAAAAAGGAAATAAAAAAAATCAAGATACAAAGAAAAAGGATATAAAGAAATTCAAGATCAAGGAAACATGTAACTGATCAACTTGAAAAGTAAAAGAAAAATGATATTTAACAAAAATAAAAAAAGGAAAAAAATTATGACTAAGATTTGATAAGAAAACTAAGAAAAATTCTAATGCAACAAAAGGATGGAAGTAATTGAAAATTCAAGAAATTGATAAAAAAAAGCTTTAAGCAATGTAATAATACAAGAATTAACAAAGTCCCAATTGGACACCCCTTTTACAAAAAAAATTTTACAACGCTAATCGAGCTAACGAAACAATTTCTGACTATCTAAGCTGAAGCTAAATGGTGGGCGGCGAGCAGTTTATTATTATTGTTGTTGTTATATTATATGGTTGAGGGAGTTGGCCGGGGTTGCCGGTTCGAATCAACCAAAGTCTTTTTAATTTTATTTATTTTATTATTTTAATTTTCTATTTAGTTTAGTGGACTTTAAAATCATTTTATAAACTTTATTGTTCTTATTTAATGAGGGTGAGCGCTAGGCCTAACGAGACAGTTAGTAACAAAAGCTGAATGATACTCAGCACTAGGCTCTGAGGCAGTTAGCAGCTTTAGCTGATTGACACTCACTTTCCCCACATTATATTATTTTATAGGTAGTATTTATTTTGGGACGTAGAGATCCCTTCCAAATGTTATTTATATGCATCGTTGTCATTAGGGGCGTAGATCCCCTTCGAAGCGTATGCATAGGAGGCTAGCGTGAGTGCTAAAACCACGATTTGTTGAAGCGGCTATAAGCTATGTATTCAGAAAATTCTATAAACTATCTGCGAATTACATTGGTATGTAATGTTGAAGATATAAAATGAACGAAATAATCATAGCTTATGCCGCTTAAACACTTACATACATATGTTTAAGGATGGGAGAAAAATAGAGATCACCTAAAGTATATGATCTTTCACCTTCTTTTTGTCTGAACCACTACGCTCATTTGTAGACTATGGTACCACAATTTTTTCCAATATCCACATATGTGGTCATGTAAATATGTGCGCACTCGTTTGGCAACTTATCGTCACCATGTGGAACCCTTAGTTCCGGTTTGCGACCATGCCTTTACAAAACGAATTATTTCTTTAATATGTTCATTAGACAACAATTTTAAATATACAAATTAAAAATAGTTAACCAGAATCAAAAGTGAGCCAAAACTTAAAAATGAGTATGGGCTAAGACCGAATAATAAAAAAAAAATAAAAGTTACTCGGTAAAACAAAAGTAACAAAAAAACATAGTTGGTATAGCCTAATACCGTGGGTTGCCCAAGTGATAACCGCCTAGCTTAGGGCTTGTGCGTCTACCCCCCTCGGTATTGGTGCTGTGTAAAAAGTAAAATTTAGTCCAATATTTACGGAAATTGTGGTTTAAAGACGCAAAAAAAAAATCGATTGAAAGAAAAAGCTATGTGTTCCAGCCAAAGAAAAACGCAGTAGCGATGTTGGTCGCTCAAGTAGATTTATTCAAGTAAAAATCAATTACAATTTGCTATGTGCTCTAACTCGATTTTATGCCCAATAATTTGTACATACAAATTAAATAGTCCCGTAATATGGCCTGATCTTAAGTGCAAAGAAAAAGAATAATACAATTTTTTGCCTTTGCAAAAAATATAAACCGTACAATAGTGCTTTGCTGTCTAATATGCTGCGGTAATTTAAATGTATGTACATACATACATACCTACATAATCAGCTGACGACAATATTTGAAACAGGCGAACAGTAGTAGGCTGCTTAGAAATGAAAATATGAGAGCGACAAAAAATGAACAAGTAAATGATTAAGTTAGAGTTACATATGTATGTAGGTATATAATTTTGAATGTTGGCATGGTGAATTGGCACAGTAGGCTGAATCTGGCCAAACATACTCCCCCCCATTGAAATGCTTGCGTTTCAATCAGAAGTTGGTAAGGGAGCTATTTTGCGTATTGCGCGACGAATGATACCCTTTGTAGTTTTGATGTCCACCACTCTAACCTTGCCATCTGATCCTGGTATTGTTTTCACAATTCTTCCAAGTTGCCACCGTTGCGGGGGCAAGTTATCCTCATGAATAATGACCATTTGTCCGACTTCGATATTAGCTTCTGGTTTTAGCCATTTGGACCGCTCTTGTAGGCTGATAATGTAATCACGTGACCAAACTTCCCAAAAGTGCTGTTTTAAGTACGATACCCGCTGCCAATGTGTCAAGGAAGACAAGTAGTTTGCCGCAATATGCTTATCAGGAATAGATAGTTAAGGTTTGCCCATCAGCAGATGACCTGGTGTCAATGGTTCGAGATCATTGGGATCGGTAGATAGTGGAGTTAACGGTCGAGAGTTAAGAATTGCTTCGACTTCGATTATGACGGTTTGCAATTCTTCGTAGGTTAGGTGAGCCTTGGTAATGTTTTTGATCAAAATTGAATTCATCGCCTTTACCGCTGCCTCCCATATACCACCAAAATGCGGTGCGCGGGGTGGAATGAAGCTGAATTCGAAACCAGTGATGTTACTGTAGCTGGTGCTTTCATCAATTACTGCCTTGTTGAAAAATTGGTGTTGTAACTCTTTCAATTTGGCCTGAGGTCCAATGAAATTGGTTGCATTATCACAATAAATACGTTGGAATACCTCGTCGACCTATAAAACGTTTTAAACAAAGTAAAAAATTATTAGTAGATAGGTCAGATACGAGCTCAGCATGAATTGCTTTCGATGCAAAGCAGACGAAAATTGCAATATAAGTTTTATAAGGTGATTTTCCTCGAAGGCGATAAGTTGTAGCGAATGGGCCGCAAAAATCAACCCCACTTATTAGGAAGGGTGTTTGTATTTGTAAACGTTCGGTAGGAAGATCCGGCATTATTTGATTCATAAGCATCGGCTTATAATGGAAGCAATGAACACAGTTACGTACTGTCTTTCTTGCAATGTCCCTACCGTTTATTACCCAAATCTTTTCGCGCATTAAACTTAACAAAACCTGTGGTCCAGCATGTAAATTTTTTCGATGAAAGTATTCAACAAAAAGTGCTGTAAAGCGATGTTCTTTTGGGAGTAGGGCTGGAAATTTGGCATCAAACGGTATTGGTGCCTTTGATAAACGACCGCCAACTCTAAGAATGGGAATTATGCGATCATTGACTTTCATTTCATGTAGAAAAGGAGTTAGTTTTTGTAAAACGGTTTCATCTGCTTTTGTTTGCGAAGACATTCAATTTCTTCCGCGAATTCTATTTGTTGGATTTGAGACACGATCCTCCAGAAAGTTAGCTCGAGTTCAGTATGTGGTACGTGTAGTACTATTGTAGCTCGAAGGTGCGTATCAGCTGCAACTTTGTTGAAAGCACGAAATACATATGATGTTGTGCGAAGCAAGCGATAATATGATGAACTACGATCGATTATTGAATTAATAAGGTGTCCCTCGGTGCTACTACTACTACACTTGAAAGATACTGCCTTTCGACGTTCTAGATCTTGATTGGTCAGGTTGGCTATCCTTTTTGTGTCCGGCCATTCTGTAAACTCCTTCGATAAAAAGTCTGGTCCTCTGAACCAGATTGTTTCCAATAGGTTTACGGCACTTGAACCACGTGGGACGATGTCAGCTGGGTTGTCCTGGCTCGGAACGTGTTTCCAAATGATTTCCTTTGTATTTTCTTGAAGTTCCGAGACTCTATTTGCTACAAAGCAGTTTAAAGTTGACGAGTGGGTTTGCATCCATTGAAGTACTATCTCGGAATCTGGCCAAAAATAAACTTTAGAACAATATTTATTTAAATTATGTACAATTTTTTGCCAAGTTCGACTAAGTAAAAGCGCTGCACATAACTCCAGCCGTGGAAGTGATTGTGCCTTGATGGGAGCTACCTTAGATTTAGTAATGAGCAACCTTGTTTTGTATATGCCGTCTACATTTGATCGGACGTAAATGCAGCATCCATATGCTCGGGTAGAGGCGTCTGCAAAACCATGAAATTCGCTAAGCGAATGAGAGGAAGTGCAAACGTGACGGGGTATTTCTATGTTATTGATAAATTGTAAATCAGATTTTATCTGCAGCCAATTGTTTTGCAAATCTTGTGGAAGAGTTTCATCCCACTGCAATTTTCGAATCCAAATCTCGAAAAGCATCTGTGAATTACAAAAAAAAAAAAGCAAACCAAAAATTTCAATTAATGTTTCCATAGTACCACCCTCGTGAAGGGTGGACACCTTGCCGAGGGCTTAAGTCGATAGCCACAGGGCTACGCTGCCCTTGTGATCATAGCGACACCGGTACTACATCACGAGAGAAGCCAAGCCTCTCTGGCGCGACGACTAATATCTTCCCCCTCCCAATCCAGGGTGTTTTATACGACCACGTGCCCATTGGACGTTTGCAGCCGGGAGGCAAATCGTGGCTGTAATCGGAGAGTAACTATGGCCTTACCGCGGTATGGGGCTCTGCCGCGGCGGACGACACATTCCCCTTACTCTTCCCTTGACCCTAAACTGGCTTTGCCCGGCGGGGGGTCGTACGAACAAGATGATAGAATTGAATAGTAACAAAAACCCTAAAACTAAATATACAACAATGTATACTGCACAGCAGAGGAGGAAAATGCTGGAGCAAGCGAGAACGCAACGTCGGAGGACAAACTCCATTTCTTTATCAGCCGAGAGATCGACAGCGATGGCAACTACGGGTCGTTTAGCTCTGGATAACAAGGGGGCAATCCCCAAAGTAAGTACCGGTACAAACACAGTGAAGCCAACAACGGCTGATGCTAAAGCCCTAGTAAGTGCCGGTACCGAAACCAAGTGTTTAACGTCTGTGGCAGTGGTCTCACGACCTGGCCCCAGAGATCCAAATAAGGGAACGACCGCGATGGCAACTACGGGTCGAAATTTACCCCAAAAGACATCTCCCAGTCGCTCTGAGTACTTGGACAAAAGAGCGGCCGCGAGGATCCTGCACGGAGGGAAATCTATGGATGGAACATCCATAATTATTGATATCACATTAAATAAAAATTGATAATCCTGTCCCATCAATGAATATGGATGTTTCATCAATGCTTTTTTGATAAATCACTATTGAAATGGTATCCATATAAACTATTGATAAATTCTAAATAGTTTAAAAAAACAAAATTTTATATAATTTGACATCTGGTTTCAGTAAGATTCGAACCCTGCTCCTCTGGCACGTTAGCCCAGTATTCTACCATTCGGCTACGGTATTTTATAAAATTTTTAGGAAAATGTTCAATCATAAGAAATTCAAAAAATTTTTAATTAAAAAAACCGCTCCAACAAGTTGTAATATTGTTAGAAAATCCATAGTAAAAATTGTTGAACTATTATGATTATGCGTCCCAGAAAAATTTACATTTCGCCAATATATATTAATGCGATGTCTTTACCATTATTACTATGCAGTAAATATGGATATGGATTTACCGACAATAGAAATTTATATCACGACCATAGATATTTACGTGCCGTTCAAATATATTAGCATTCTATCCATAAATATAGAAAATAGTACATCATATCGAAATGGTTGACATGTCATTTTACTTTTTATTGGGAGCAAATAATATTTGATAACTCGCTCATTCTGAATGAATATTGCATCAAACTCGTCGCTATCAATAGTGATATTGTCACAACATTCAATGCATTTCTCTCAGTGTGAAGAAATACGAGGGTATTTCACAAGAGACGCTATCGCCGAATGCTAGAAAGACGGTGGAGATGGCTGAAGCTATCTTACCGAACTTCCAAAGCGATTACGCGCCAAAGAAGGTTAGTGGAAATCCCTTCAAACGCCAGAGATCGGACGTGGATTTAAAACCTCACCCGAAGCGGCAGAAACACGCCCCCGTAGTGGGGGTCTTAGGCGTCATTGACCGAGGTAACGTAAGCTGGGCCATCCCTAGGGACCAGTGGCGGTACGACCGGAACGCTATCGGTAATGCCCTTCTCGACATTATGGATGAGTCTCCGGGTGCCACGCCGATGGGTTCTGATGCGGGATGGCACCAGGGCCGAATCAAGGTATTCGCTTGCGAGGATGCAAAAACTGTTGCACTGTACAAGGCAGCAGCTGCAAGACTGGGTGAGATCTACCAAGGGGCAAGAATCGAGGTTGTCGACATCCCGGCTCGGCCAAGGGCAAGAGCGTGGATTACTGCTATCCCTGCTGAACCTGAGAGAATTCTCAGGATGCTGATGATCATGAACCCGTCTATCCCGACGCAGGACTGGGGTGTCAATCTGGTCGAGGTTGTGGTAGGGCCTGACAGGCAAGTGGTCTTCACCTTGACTAAGGAAGCACTCGAGCCCCTTAAACGGTGCAATGGACGAGTGCACTACGGCATGGGTCAGATCGTGATCCACGTCTACCGCGGCGATGCACAGCGCGCTGCTATTTCGGCTGCACCGGAGGACTCGGACATCGCAGTGCCGGTAGAGGAGTCGGAGATGTCCGACTCGGAAAGTATGGCATCTGCCACGTCAAATGGTGAAGGAGCAGTGAACAGCTCGCAGATGGGAGACAGCCTGCTGGACGGGGAAGACCTCAACGTCACAGTGATAGCAGCTAGTCCTGAGGGCACCAATGTCAATACTGCCACAGTTAGTAGGATCTCGGCTACGTCAAATCGTGGTCTGAACAAATCGTCGTTGAAAGATAAGCCTCCAGACGAGGTGGAACTCGACGATACGGCGGTGGCAGGGAAGTCTGAGCGCTCTCATGTTGATGGTGATTCAGATAAACCTGCACAAATCTAAAGCAGCCTCGGCTGCTTTAATCAGTCGTATCTTTAAAGGCGACATAGATGTGGTCGTCATCCAAGAACCCTGGGTCAACAGCTCAAGGATTTGCGGTTTGGGGACTAAGGGTTTTAAGCTAATCCAAGCCAGCGAGGGGGGCAGGGTTAGAGCCTGTATTTTGGTTAAGTCTGAGCTGAATGCCCTTCTCTTGCCCAACTATACCAATGGTGACGTTACAGCTGCCAGTTTAACAGTCGACAGTACCAGTCTGACGATGGCGTCGGTTTATATGCCCTACAACGGCGAAGAACCTCCGCCACAGAGGGAGGTAAAAGACCTGGTGGCAAATTTTTCCATGGGTCATCTTATTATCGGAACTGACGCCAATGCTCATCACGTCCAGTGGGGAAGCTCCGATATCAATGCTAGAGGAGAGTCGTTGTTTGATTATTTGTTAACAACTAACCTGGTAGTTTGCAACGTGGGTAACGAACCTACGTTTATTACTAAAACCCGTAGGGAGGTCATAGATCTCACTATTTGCAGAGAAGACGCTTATAAGTGGGTCAGAAAATGGCGCGTTCTCGATGAGCACTTATTCTCCGACCATCGGTACGTAGAATTAGTTCTAGACTTTTCTGTTGAGCAGCCGGTTATGAAACGCAACCCACGTAACACTAACTGGCAGCTACACAATGAAATACTACCTAGGGACTTACCAGCACTGCCCCCACAAGTCCCCTGATCAGTAGGGGAGTTGGAGGATCTGGTAAATTCCTTTACAACGGCGCTCTCGAATGCCCTAGAGAAGGCTTGCCCAGTGCCAAAACCTCGCGGTAAACATAGGCCGCATTGGTGGTCCTACGACCTGGACTCGCTCCGAAAATCATGTAGGACACAATTTAATAAGGCCAAGAGCCTTGGCACGGAGACTCAATGGCTCGAATATAAAGTTAAACTCAGGGCCTACATAAAAGCTCTGAGGCAGGCGAAGAGAGTATCGTGGAGAAATTTCTGCACTGGGGTCGAAAATGTCGACGATACAGCGAGACTTAGATGAGTGCTCTCAAAAACTCAAACAGCCACGAGCTATTTGCGCAAACCTGACGGATCCTGGACCAGCACGGAGAGGGAAACCCTAGAGCTGCTCTTGAATACGCACTTCCCAGGGAACTTGCATGAGGAACCCCTAGCACCTACAACAAACCTGGCTGTACACATACCCATCACGGAGGAAAAGGTTAGGTGGGCGGTTAAAAGCTTCGAACCGTTCAAGGCTGCCGGGCCAGACGGGATTCTTCCCGCACAACTCATAAACACGCTGGAGACATCAGCCAAATGGCTGGTATTTCTCTATACAGCCTGCCTGGCTCTTAGCTACATTCCATGCTCCTGGAGAAGTGCCACGGTAGTGTTTATTCCTAAGGCGGGGAAGGCGTCTCATTACGAGCCCAAGGACTATAGGCCAATCAGTCTCTCATCCTTTGTGCTCAAGACCTTCGAGAGGATAATAAATTACTACCTCTCCTCTACTATTGATAGCAACCTGATATGTAGCTATCAGCATGCATACACCAAAGGGAAATCTACAGAAACTGCGCTTCACAGCCTAGTTTCTGTTATTGAAAAATCGCTGTATGAAAAGGAGTACTGTCTTGTGGCCTTTTTAGATATTGAAGGAGCCTTCAACAACATAAGCCCTGATGCTATAAACACCGCTTTAACAAGTCTGGGCATAAGCAGGTCTCTTATTGGACTTATTGATCAACTGCTAAGGGGTAAACGAATAGTTTCATCATAGGGCTCGGTTGACTTATCACGCTATGTCACAAAGGGAACGCCTCAAGGTGGTTTTCTCTCCCCGTTTCTATGGAACCTCACTGTCAACTCGATGCTGCGAGATACCACCGCTAATACTACCAAAACTGAATAACGTGCACCTGAACTTGGCTGACAAAGCCAAGTTCTTGGGCACAGTTCTGGATAGGAAACTAACCTGGAAGGAGAATGTTCTTCAGCGGCAGAAGAAAAAGTGTATTGCACTCTACACGTGCAAAAGAGCCATTGGGAAGAAATGGGGGCTCAGCCCCAAAATATGCAAATGGATCTACACTGCAATCATTCGACCAATCATGCTCTATGGAGTTGTGGTATGGTGGCCTGCGCTGAGCAAGGCAACAAACCTTAATCTGCTAGGTAAAGTACACAGATCTTGCATGATCTGTATGAGCGGTGCGTTAAGAACAACGCCCAATGAAGCACTCCAGGGCATTCTTGGCAATTTGCCACTCGATCTGGGAGGGCACCGAGTAGCAGCAGCATCTGCTCTGCGTCTAAGGGAAACGTCCGGCTGGGGCGCAAGCATTACTGGACACGCCTGTATTTTGGGATCCTATAGCTTTCTTCCGCTGAGCACAGATCGCTGTGCGACCACAACAGTCGGAGATAGCGGTTTTAAAATCAAGATTCCCAGCAGGGAAGAATGGGAGAGCACGGATCGGAGTCCCGTCACTCATGGCGGCACTTCCATTTATACTGATGGCTCGAAGTTAGACGGCAGAGTTGGGGGAGGGGTTTATTCAAAGGATGTGAACCTTGAGCTCTCCTTCAGACTACCTGATCACTGCAGTGTCTTCCAGGCTGAAGTTTCAGCAATCATGGACGCCGCGGCTTGGATAGGCCAACACACTATCAGACAGGACATTTTTATATTCAGCGACAGCCAGGCGGCCATCAAATCCCTTGGCTCTTACTCGATCAACACTGAACTGACGCTCAGCTGTCGTCGATCTCTCACATGGGTCCCGGGGCCTAGGGACATTGAGGGAAATTGTAAGGCAGACGAACTTGCGTGCGGCAGGGCACGACCAATCAGGTTCCGCAGGATAAAGAGCGCTTAGGTATGCCGTTTGCCACATGCAAGCTTATGCTGAAGGAGTACACACTCCGCCAAGTCAACGAAAGATGGCTGCAATCTCCAGGACGCCGGATATCCAAAGAAACCTGGCCGAAATGGGATCATAAAAGATCAAGACAAATTTATGCCCTAAGGAGAAGAGAAATCTCCATATTAATAGGCGTATTAACTGGGCACTGCCTCATTGGTAGGCACGCAGAAAGACTTGGTGTGCCCTACCGACGATGCTGTAGGAGTTGTAAGGATGATGAGGAGGAGGAAACGGTGGAGCACCTCATCTGCAACTGCCCGGCTTTAAGTGGCCCGAGAATGCGCTTTTTGGGAGTTCCCTTCCTGGTCAGCCTACGCCAGGTCACGGAGCTGGACATAAAGGACCTGATGGCCTTCATCAAGTCATCTAAATGGTTCGAGGAGGAGTAACGGTGTCGGTATAGGAAAGTCAGTCCCGGATTTTCCATATGGCAGGGTCCCGGAACTGACTTTCCTAGTGTTGGTGGTATCACAACGGGCCTTTTAATACTGGCCTTGGTGTGCCTCTGCGGCAGCCACTTGAATCTAACCTAACCTTGCATAGTACCATGTACTACAATAGATCGTACTAATGGTTGCGGTGTAATAAGGCCTTATAATAATAATATAGTATGAAATGGAATTTTTCTAATTAGTATTTTTCTAAAATAGATTAGACTTTTTCTGACTACACCTTTTTCAGTTTATATTCAGAAAGTACCTAACAATTTATATTCAGAAAATTACAATTCATATTCAGAATTTCCATTTGATATTCAGAAAAATACAATTGGCATTCGGAAAATTACAATTGATATTCAGAAAACTTTCTGAATATAAACTGAAAAAGGTGTAGTATGATTTCAACCCGAGATTCATACATACTTGCATACTAGTACGAACCAGGATTTTTCTGACTAGTATGATTTCGCCCAGCAAATTATAATTGTATACTAGTATGTTTTCTGATTAGATTGGCATTGATTGGTTTAAGGGTAATCAGCAAAGAACTAGTATAAAAACATCCATAAAATGTATAGTAAACGAGCTAGGTGTCTGCTTTTTTTAGTTTAGAATTGATTAGTTTGAAGGTAGTCAGAAATTAACTAGTATGAAAATACCACAAAATGTTTAGTCGAAGAACTCTAATATTGCTGAGTAGTTTGCATTGACTGGTTTAAAGCTAATCAGAAATGAACTAGTATGAATACACCACAAAATGTATAGTCAGTGAACTATATTGTTTGCTGAGTAGTTCGACCTTGACTGGTTTGAAGCTAATCAGCAATGAACTATATAAAAGAAATAGTGCTTACCAATTTCTTCAAAGTACTTGGAGGCAAAGGGGTGTATGTGCCGTACATTTTTAAATGGCTGTAATTAACTTAATAGTTTAGATAATCGCACACGGTTTACCGCTTTGGAAACTTCAGAGCCTTCACTTTAAGAATATGTTAAAGTTTTTTGAAAAAAATTTAAAAAATTATGAGAAAAATCATTTTGAAAAAATCCCAATTTTTCCCATAGAAAAGGGAAACAAAAAAAATATGCACCCTTAAGGGTTAAGTTACAGATCTAATTTTTTGCAAGGCTTATTTTCTCATCGATACCTTACTTTTCAGGGGGTAAGACCATGTCGACCTTCCTTTTTAATCACCCCAGTGTGCATCGTATGTAATTTTTGAATTTTTTAAGTTTTTGGGGTTCTGGTGGCACCTGATGACAAAGCGTTAGGAATATGAAATTTGTAGAGGGTAACTAGTATACCAAGGCATAACTTTTGCGCACCCGAACTAGTTATTCAATTTTCGTTTAGATGCAAAGGGGTGTAAGTACTAGCACCTAGTCCTGGTGGCACCTGAAGACAAAGCGTTAGGAATCTGAAGTTTTTAGAGGGTAACTAGTATGCCAAGGCACAACTTTTGCGCACCCGAACTAGTTATTCACAAATTAAGTGGTAAATCATAAAAAAGAAATTTCGTTTAGATGCAAAGGGGTGTAAGTACTAGCACCCCTTCACTTAAACCTCTGAATTTTTTAAATTACAAACTTAAATGCATTAAAATTTATTAAAACAATCTTCTAAAATATATTAGAAATAAAAAATAATAAGTTTGAACATTTTTAAATGCTCCTGATTTTTTTTCCAGAGCTTAAACTTTGAACCTCTTTATCTCAAATTGACAAAAGTGGCACTTATACCCCTTTGCTTCTAACCGCCTCATATTATCTATAAATGAAATTGATCTCAATAACAAAGCGTATTATTTTAGACATTTCCAAACAATTTTTATTTTAGTAGGCTTTTATATATGTATGTATACATATTTTTTTTAATATTTGAAATTTTTTTTTAGGTTTTTGGCTGGGTTGGTATAAGGCCTGAACCGGATCACGAAACGGTTCGAACCACTGAACCGAACCACAGCGATGTTTGGAGTGGTTTTAACCTACTAACCCCTAAGTGGGGACCAAAATTCTTATTTAATTTAGCCAAAATCCTTCAGAAGTCAATGATAGCCCGAGCAAGACCTCTATGGTGACGTTTAAGCTTTAAACATCGGTCAAAGAACACGGTAGGTAGGTTCAAGTGGCTGCCGCAGAGGCACACTTAAGCCAGTTTTGAAAGGCCCGTTGTGATACCACCAACACAAGGAAAGTCAATCCCGGGACCCAGCCATATGGAAAATCCCTGAGTTGTTGGGATTTCCCACATAGCAGAATCCCGGGACTGACACTCCTAAACCGACCCCGTTGCTCCTCCTCGAACCACTTAGATGACTTTATGAAGCGCATCAAGTCCTTTATGTCCAGTTCCGCCATCTGGCTTAGGCTATCCAGAAACGGAACTCCCAAAAAGCGCGTTCTCGCGCCGCTTAAAGCCGGACAGTTGCAGATGAGGTGCTCCACTGTTTCCTCCACCTCATCATCTTTGCAACTCCTGCAGCATCGTCAGTAGGGCACACCTAACACCGGTTAATACCCCTATCAATATGCAAATTTCCCTCCTAGTTAGGGCATAAATGCGTCTAGACCTTTTCAAATCCCATTTTGGCCAGGTTTGTAGCCATCTTTCGTTGGCTTGACGGAGTGTGTGCTCCTTCAGCATTAGTTTGCATGTGGCAAACGGCATACCTAAGCGCTCTTTATCCTGAAGAACCTGCTTGGTCGTGCCCTGCCTGGCAAGCTCGTCTGCCTTACAGTTTCCCTCAATGTCCCTATGTCCCGGAACCCATATCAGGTTTACGCGGTTCTGTTGGACCATCTCCTGAAGAGATCGACGACAGCTGAGCGTCAGTTCAGAGTTGAACGTGTATGAGCCAAGGGATTTGATTGCCGCTGGGCTATCGCTGAAAATAGCGATATCTTCTCCGATAACACGTTTGCTTAACCAGGCCGCAGCTACAATGATCAGGTAGTCTGAAGGAGAGCTCAAGGTCCAAATCCCTTGAATAAACCCCTCCTCCAACTCTGCCGTCCAACTTCGAGCCGTCGGTGTATATGGAAGTGCACCATTTGTTTCGGGACACCAATCCGTCCTCTCCCAGTCTTCTCTGCTGGGAATGTTCATTTTGAAACAGCTATTCCCGACTGTAGTGGTCGCACAACGATATGTGCTTAGAGGGAGAAAGCTGTAAGATTCCAGAATACTGGAGTGGCCAATAGTACCCGCACCCCAACTGGAGGTTTCTCTTAGGCGCAGAGCTGATGCCACCGCTGACCGAAACCCTTCCAGATCAAGTGGCAAAATGCCCAGGATGACCTGGAGGGCTACGTTGGGCGTTGTCCTTAGCGCACGGCTTATACAGATCATATTGGATCTATGGACTTTCCGCAACAGATTCAGGTATGTTGCCTTGCTCAGCGCAGGCCACCATACGACGACTCCATACAGCATGATTGGGCGAATGATGGCCGTGTAGATCCAACTGCATACTCTAGGGCTGATCCCCCATTTTTTGCCAATGGCTCTTTTCCATGTGTAAAGAGCGATGCAAGCTTTCTTCTGGCGCTGAAGAACATTCTCCTTCCAATTCAATTTCCTGTCCAGAACTATGCCTAGAAACTTGGCCTTATCCGACAAGCCCAGGCGCGTGCCATCTAGTTCTGGTAGACTTAGTGGCGGTATTTTGTACCGGTTGGTGAAGAGGACAAGTTCCACTTTCCCCGGGTTGATACTAAGTCCGCAGCGAGAGGACCACCTCGAAACCTCTCGCAGTGCTACTTGCATCAGGTCACACAGGGTTTGTGTGAACTTGCCTCTGAATGCAATAGCTAAATCGTCTGCGTATGCCACTATCTTCCCGCTCCCCCAGCTTGTGTCACGTAGCATCGAGTTGACTGTGAGGTTCCATAAAAGCGGGGAAAGAACACCACCCTGGGGCGTTCCCCTTGTGACATAGCGTGATAACTTAACCGTACCAAGTGAAGAAGCTATTTTCCTTCCTCTTAGAAGTTGGTCAATTAAACCAGTTAGAGGTCTATCTACGCCCAGATTAGTTACAGCGGAGTTGATCGCCTCCGGGCTTATATTGTTGAAAGCCCCCTCAATGTCTAAGAAAGCCACGAGACGGTAGTCCTTTTCACACAGCGATTTCTCAATGACAGATACTAGGCTGTGCAGAGCAGTTTCTGTTGATTTACTCTTGATGTATGCATGCAGATAGCTAGAAATAAGGTTGCTATCAATAGTCGTTGAGAGGTAGTCGCTTAGTATCCTCTCAAAGGTTTTGAGTACAAAGGACCAGAGACTGATCGGTCTGTAGTCTTTTGGCTCGTAGTTGAATGCCTTCCCAGCCTTAGGGATAAACCCTACCATGGCGCTTCTCTAGGAGCCCGGAATGTGGTTGAGAGCCAGGCAGGCTGTGAAGAGAAATACCAGCCATTTAGCTGATGTCTCCAACGTGTTTATAAGTTGCGCGGGGATAATCCCGTCCGGCCCGGCAGTCTTATACGGTTCAAAGCTCTTAACTGCCCACCTTACCCTTTCCTCAGTGAGGGGTATATTTACTGCCAGGTTTGTTGCAGGTGCTAGTGGTGTGTCATGCAGATTCCCCGGAAAATGTGTATTCAAGAGGAGCTCAAGGGTTTCCTCTTCCATGCTGGTCCAGGATCCGTCAGGTTTTCGCAAATACCTGATGGCTGTTTGACTTTTCGAGAGGACTCATCTAAGTCTCGCTATGTCGTCGACCTTTTCGACGCCAGTGCAGAAATTTCTCCACGAGGTTCTCTTCGCCTGTCTCAGAGCTTTTTTGTAGGCCCTTAGTTTTAGCTTTATATTCGTGCCAATGAGGCTCAGAGCCGAGGCCTTGTTAAATTGTTTCCCGCATGATTTGCGGAGCGAGTCCAAATCGTAGGACCACCAATGTGGCCTGTGTTTACCGCGTGGTTTTGGCACTGGACAAGCCTGTCCTAGAGCATTTGAGAGCGCCGATGTAAATGTAGTAACAAGATCCTCCAGCTCCTCTACTGATGAGGGGGCTTGTGAGGGCAGTACTGGCAGGTCTCTGTCTAATATTTCATTGTGTAACTGCCAATTAGTGCTACGTGGATTGCGCTTCATGATTGGTTGTTCTACAATAAAGTCTAGAACAATTTCTATGTAACGGTGGTCGAAGAATGAATGTTCTTCCAGAACCCGCCATTTTCTGACCCACTCATAAGCGCCTTCACTACAGATAGTGAGGTCTATGACCTCCTTGCGGGTCTTAGTGATAAAAGTAGGCTCAATACCCACGTTGCAAATTACCAGGTTGGTTGTTAAGAGGAAATCAAACTCGCCCCTGGCATTGATATCGGACCTCCCCCATTGGACATGGTGAGCATTAGCGTCCGCTCCAATAATAAGATTACCCGTGCAGAAATTTGACACCAGGTCTTTCACCTCCGTTTGTGGTGGGGGTTCTTCGGCGTCGTAGGGCATATAGACCGACGCCACCGTCAGGCGGGTGCTGTCGACCGTTAGACTGATAGCGGTAATATCACCATTGGTGTAGTTAGGTAGGAGAAAGGAATTCAACTCAGACTTGACCAAAATACACGTTCGGACTTTGCTCTCCTCGCTGGCTCGAATGAGCTTGAAGCCCTTAGTCCCCAATCCGCAGATTCTCGAGCTATTGACCCAGGGTTCTTGAATGAGGACCACATCCACGTCGCCTTTAGAAAGACGACTACTTAAAGCAGCCGAAGCCACTTTAGATTTGTGCAGATGAATCTGAAGCACCACCAACATGAGAGCGCACAGACTTCCCTGCCGTCCCCATGTCGTCGAGGTTTGCCCCATCCCGGAGGTTGCCTATCAACGACGAGTTGTTCCGATTAACTGCCCGATATGGCGTTGCAGGAGTCCTGCTGCTTGTAGCGTTAGATGTTAATCGCTCAGCGTTGGCTGCTACCACCGTGACGTCGAGGACTTCCTCGTCCTGTAGGCTGTCCTCCATCACCGAGTTGTTCACAGCACTATCGGCAAGGGACGTGGCGGATAACATGCTTTCCGCATCGGAATCCTCCGCTTCCTCTTCTGGTAATTCGTTTTCCGGTTCCCCCGGAGCAGCCGAGAAGGTAGCGCGCTGAGCGTCATGCGTTGGGAGAGACGGATTCATTAGCCGTAGCATCCCGAGAATTCTGTCGGGTTCGTCAGGGATGGCCGGAATCCACGCCCTTGCCCTTGGACGAGCTGGAATGTCCTTCCAGTCGACGACCTCTATCTTTGCGCCCTTGTAGACTTCACCCAGTTTAGCAGCTGCTGCCTTGTACAGTGCTACGGTTTTTGCATCCTCGCATGCGAGTAATTTAATCTGACCCTGGTGCCAACCCGCATCCGTTACTCGCGCCGAACTACCCGGAAACTCCGGAGCAACGTTGAGAAGAATGTTGCCGAGTTCATTTCGCACGTAACGCCACCGGCCAGACGGTCATTGCCTCGGTCAAGGACACCTATAAGAATCCTGTCCTTGGTGACCTCAGCAAAGCTTAGTTTGCCCGCTCCAGGGGTATTCTGATGCCGCTTGGGAGGGGGATTTAACTCCAGGTCCGATCTCTGGCGCTTGAAAGGGTTAACTTTTACCCTCTTTGGCATGTAAGAATTTTGGAAATCCGGTATCACAGCTTTCGCTAGCTCTACCGATTTACTAGAATTCGGCGACAGCGATTCCTGCGGTACCCCTTCATACCTCTTCAGGATCTTTGCAGGCAATCTTTTCTCGTGGTATGTGAAGCGGCGGGGAGATGTCTCCCGGGAGTGCGGACCCGTAGTTGCCATCGCGGTCGCTCTCCTTGCCGAAAACTCAGTTGCAGCTTCCTTCTCCTTCGAAACTCCAAAAGCAGGTCGTGAGACCGCTGCCACAGACGTAAAGATACTGGTTTTCATATCAGCGGTTGATGGGAGTTTAGCATCCGCCGTTGTCCGCTTAGCTGCGTTGGCAACCGCACTGGTGCTAGCTCCCATCAAGTCAATCTTACTCGATAGAGGGTTGGTTGACCGACTCGTAGTTGCCATCGCCGTCGATCCCCCCCTTGATTGTGGAACGGAGGTTGTCCTCCGGCGTGTTGTTGCTTTCTCGCCTGCTCCTCCATAGCTCTCCTTTGCTGAGGAGTGAAATTTGGCGTTGTTTGTTTTTTAGGGTTTTCATTTTTATTTAGGTTGTTTGAGTTCATCTTGTTCGTACGACCCATCGCCGGACAAGGCCAGCTTAGGGTCAAGGGAAGAGCAGCGGAAAATGTGTCGTCCGCCGCGGCAGAGCCTCGTACCGTGGTAAGGCCATGCTTACTCTCTGAGGCGACCCGGTATCAGAGAGGCTCCGTTCAAATGCAGCCACGATTTGCCTCCCGGCTGCAAACGTCCAATGGGCACGGTTTCGCATAACACCCTGGATTGGGAGGGGGAAGATCTTTGTCGTCGCGCCAGAGAGGCTTGGCTGCTCTCGTGATGAAGAACAAAGAACAAGGAAGTTATGCAAAAAACCGGGTTTTCGCGGATACCTCACACAATTTTGACATTTGTGAAACACCCTCATTTTTAATTTTTTTCCTAATGTGTTATACTTCGTTTTAAAAGAAAATAACAAATAGTTTTAATCAGTTCACAGTTGAATTTTAAATGTCAAGAATCCCACCAATTAGAAGTTCGAACTTAGGCCGCAGAACTCGCCATGCTACGAGTCAAAGTTACATGCGCGAAACGCGGAATGAAGTCGAACGGATTCGATGGAATCGGTACCATCGAAGCACAAATCCCTATCGAGCTGCAGTCAATTATAACGCACAAATTCAGCCCGAACGGATGGACCCATTTCACTAATTTTCTTTTATTGTATTTGTTTTTGCCCGGAAAAGGTTTTTATAAAAGTAAAAGTTAAAAAAATTTTTGGAATCCTGAGATATTAACCAAAATGTGGACCAGGGGAGACCCAGAATGTGTTTTTACGATATGTGTTTAGGCCCGGTGCCTAAAGTATGAAAAAATGTGCCACCCTAATGTACATTTCCAATCACCCACACCAAGCCACCCGCCTGTATGTGCATGCATGACTATTCGTGTTTTGTCAGCACACATATACATGCAAGTGCGTGCGCATGTGTGGGTCCACCTCCCCTTAAAAACCGGAGGATGGTTTCGCGGTTCAACGGTTGTCGACGACTTGACAACTGCCTATTCTTCTGCCAGCCAGCAACGAGCCCGGACAGTACAGCCCCAGGATTTCAACCACGCCATAATTAAGGTAACCAAAATAATTTTGTTGACACTATTTCTATACAATAAACGGTAAGTGTATTAATCGAGGAATTATCGTTTTCACGTTTTATTTCTTGCACCACATATCATAACTTCGACCGCGGTGTCTGAACCACCGCTGCTTGCCAAGAACCGAAGTCGAAATTAATCATGGTCCATCTCGCCGTTCAATTTTAGAACCAGCACAAAAAGAATCTACAGTCCATTACTCGACCACTACAGCGAAGAAAAAACTGTCCAAAAAACACAAAGCCGTTTGTAATCACAGCCTGCCACAAAAACTATCCACTATATTCAACAGTGCACTATTTGCAAAAGCTACAGCCACAAACATAAGCAGCCTTTTGGCCACACAACTCTGCCATTTATTGCACAAGTTACAGCCACAACATATTCTGATTTTGTCCACACTTGAACTTCACCGCATCAAAGCAACGTAAGTTGGTCATATTTCTTGCCAATTATTTTTTTAATTTTAAAAGTGCCGCGATTCGCCCAAACGTAAGTGCGAAGAAAGTGATTCCGGTTTAAGTGAAAGTGATTTGCTACATAATTTGTTAAAGTTCGGCTTTGCGACTATCTGGTTTATCCCCCCACCAGCGGTAAGGTTTTCCAGACACAGCGCAAAGCAAGAGGTAACATAACCTCACATTTCACAGAGCCTTTTGATTCTTGGTGTTTTTGTTTTAACGCGCACAAAATAGTGTAATGGAAGGCTAGTAGTTCAGTGCACGATTTAAATCTCTTGAATTTCACTAAAAATTCACTTTCTCGCTCGTTTAGGTGTACCGCGCACTTTGAATTAAAAATTTTTTTTGCGAAAATCAAATTTCCACATAACCTGTATATACGTGTGTGGGTGGCGAGTAAGCCAGTGTTGTTGTTGCGACATATTTTTTGAACAAAGGGTCAGACAATACGGCCAAGACGGCAATAATAAAGAGTTTGGAATATTAAAATAAATAAACAAATAATTATTCAAACGACGGTGGTTATTGAAATTGTGTTGGAGAAGTTATTCTTGGCGTTTCAGTTGCCTTTGGAAATCTCTGCAATCTCACCCATTCAACCTTCATCTATCACCCTCTTTTCCTTGTCTGCCTAAAACCAACACTCAGTTGAGACCAATAAAATGGATAACTTCATCAGATTAGCTGATAATATCACGGAGTTCGAGTCCGATTACAATGAAGCAGATGTAGAAACCCATACCGTCCATACATTAACTCTGCAACACCAACACCAACAGGTTATCATAACCTCTAACGAGATTTTTAGCCGAGCTTCTCTTTCCAACTTGTGGTGTGTTGCTTTTGAGTTTTTCCTACAAGTTGGCGGGACCTACAGTTTTTTGCCTTCTCCGAACGGCACTTGCAAAGCAAAAGAATTTTTTGCTGAGAAGCTTCCCATGGCAGATATACACCCGGAGAGTTTGCCAAACTACTGCCGAGGGGCGACTCCGTTTTAGAAAAATTATGTTACTTTTGCCGGGCATCGAACCGCCACGACTTGGTGTAGAAGGCCGAACACTTAACCGCTACACCACGGCGGCCGCCACAAGAGGAGTTAAAAGTCCAGTGGAGGAAAGCAAAAGGGGCGTATGAGGAGCTAATGAGCTCAAGTAAGTTAGACGCGGCTGGTATTACCTCAGTAAAAAATAAATACAAAAGTGCATATGCAATTTATTTACGTTGCATGACTAATATGGCTACACGCCAAGAAACACTCACGAAGGTAGTGAAAAGCCCAGCCGAACAGTCTGAAAGGGAACACAGTATCCGCCTGCCTCCATGCGATACTGAAGTATTCAAAGGCGATTATCTCTCATAGCCTACATTTAGGGATATGTTGACGGCCATTTATATTTTGAACAAACGCCTAACACCCGTTGAGAAGCTTTTTCATCTCGTCAATAAGACAAAAGGGGAAGCGACGGATATAGTGGAAAAAAGTCCCCTCACGAATGAGGGATTTGATGCAGCGTGGAAAAATTTATGCGAGAGATACGAAAACAAACGTATCTTAGTAAACACGCAATTGCAAATACTGTTTAATTTAGAGAAGGTGCACAGTAAAAAGAGAAGTCTAAATTTAATACCAATTTGGTGTTTATATATAACAACGCCGAAAAGTATTAAATCAATACCATTTTCCGTTTAATTGTGAGAAAGAGTATTATTTTGGTATTATTTTAAGACCATTTGGACTAATTTAATTGGCAAAATTGAGAGAAAGAGAGCGATTTAGTATTATTTTGGTATTATTTTAAAACCATTAGTCCAAATTTAATTTCCGAACTTTTTCAGGGTCTTAAAATAATACTATTTGGTATTAAATTTAAAAAAAGTAGTCTTTCATTTTTTACTGTGTGGAGAGTGAGTGTGGCAGCGCGATAAAAACCCTGCAACGGCAAATTAATAATTGCCTGGCGTCCCTAAGAAGTCATAAAATTGACACATCAAATTGGGACGCAATTATTACGTATCTGTGATCGACTAAGTTGCCAGAGAGTACGCTTAGTCTATGGGAGCAAAGCATAGACCATAAGGTGGAAATATCCAAATGGGAGGATATGGACAAATTCTTGTCAAATCGTTTCCAGACACTCGAAACTGTGTCTGGGTTTGTGGGGACTGCAAGTTCGCAAGTCCAAAAACCGCAAACTACGAAAAAAGCGACCGAACCACCTGCAAAAAGCTTGGTACGTACCAAGTAAAGGTCACAAAATTAATGTGCACCAAATGCAAATCTACTCGTCATAGACTACGAGGATGCCCCCGTTTTTTGAGATTAACGCCGGAAGAACGAGTTAGTTTTATAAAAACCAATCAGGGGTGTTTGAACTGCCTGTCCCCAGGACATACCGTGACGAAGTGCCCAAGCTCATACGACTGCAGCAAGTGCCACTCTCGACACAACACGCTCCTACATATAGAAACGCAGCAGAACCAGGAAACAAACAACACAATGGATAATGGTGCTTCCACTTCTACGCAATCACAAGGGAGACGGGAGTTGAATGATAAAAACATAAAATCCTGCCATGTACAGTCAAGCGCAGGTGTGCTGCTAGGGACAGCTAGAGTAACCATTCGTCATAATGGTACAGACTTCCCAGCGAGAGCACTGATAGATTCTGGGTCAGAATGTTCCTTTATGACAGAACGCAGAATCAACTTACCGGCAAAGAAAACGAATGCCCGCGTATCGGGTATAACGAATGCCGTCTCGGCACAAGTCAAGGAGGCATCCAACATCGAACTGCGTTCAACAGTGGACCCTGACTTCAGCCTAACCACATCCGTGTTAATTCTGGCCAAACTAACTGGAAATCTGCCATCCTGCCATGTCGACGCTGTGACTATGCAGGCTTTTCCAGACTTAGTCTTGGCGGATACACGATTTTATGTCAACGAGGCATCGGAAGGGGAAGCAGAGGAGTCCGACGCGGAAAGTATGTTATCCGCCACGTCAAATTGCGATGGTACTGCGAACAACTCAGCGATAGAAGAAAGCCTGCTTGACGAAGAAGGCCTCGACGTCACGATCGTGGCTAAACCTGAGCACACTAACGTTGATGCTGCTTCAGACAGCAGGGTTCCCGCCACGCCAAATCGTGCAGGTGCTCTGAACAACTCCTCGTTGAGAGACAGCCCCCGGAACAGGCCAGACCTCGACGACACGCTGGCGGCAGGGAAGTCTGAGCTCTCTCATGTTGGTGGTGCTTCAGATAAATCTGCACAAATCTAAAGCAGCCTCGGCTGTTTTAAGCAGTCGTCTTTCTAAAGGCGACGTAGACGTGGTCCTTATCCAAGAGCCCTGGGTCAATAGCTCTAGGATCTGTGGATTGGGGACTAAGGGGTACAAGCTCATCCAAGCCAATGATGAGGGCAAGGTCAGAACCTGTATTTTGGTAAAGTCTGAGCTAAACACCTTTCTATTACCCAACTACTCAAATGGTGACGTTACAGCTGCCAGCTTAACAGTCGGCAGCACCAGCCTAACGATGGCGTCGGTCGATATGCCCTATGACGCCGAAGAACCTCCTCCACAAAAGGAGGTGAAAGATCTGGTGGATAATTTCTGTACGGGCCATCTTATTATTGGAGCTGACGCTAATGCTCATCACGTCCAGTGGGGAAGCTCCGATATTAACGCTAGGGGCGAGTCCCTGTTTGACTACCTACTAACAACTAACCTGGTGGTTTGTAACGTGGGTAACGAGCCTACTTTTATAACTAAAGCTCGTAGGGAGGTTATAGACCTCACTGTTTGTAGCGAAGGCGCTTATGAGTGGGTCAGAAAATGGCGTGTTCTTGATGAGCATTCATTTTCTGACCATCGGTACATAGAAATTGTGTTAGACTTTATTGTTGAGCAGCCAGTTATGAAACGAAATCCACGCAACACTAACTGGCAGCTATATAACCAAATATTAGCTAGGGACCTACCAGTATTACCTCCACAAGCCCCCTCATCAGTGGGAGAACTGGATGATCTGGTAACGACCTTTACAACGGCGCTCTCAAATGCCCTAGAGCTGGCTTGTCCAGTACCAAAACCACGCGGCAAACATAGACCCCACTGGTGGTCTTACGACCTGGATTCGTTCCGTATATCATGTAGGAAGCAATTTAACAAGGCCAAGAGCATCGGTACGGAGCCTGAATGGCTCGAATATAAAGCTAAACTGAGGGCCTATAAAAAGGCTCTAAGGCAAGCGAAGAGAACTTCGTGGAGAAATTTCTGCACCGGGGTCGAAAAAGTCGATGATACAGCGAGACTTAGACGAGTGCTATCAAAAACTCAAACAGCCATTAGCTATTTACGGAAGCCTGACGGATCTTGGACCAGCACGGAAGGGGAAACCCTGGAGCTGCTCCTGAACACACACTTTCCGGGGAACTTGTATGATGCACCTGTAGCATCTGCAACAAACCTGGCGGTAAACATACCCATTACGGAGGAAAGGGTAAGGTGGGCAATCAAAAGCTTTGAGCCGTTCAAGGCAGCTGGGCCAGACGGGATTTTCCCCGCACAACTTATAAACACGCTGGAAATATCAGCTAAATGGCTGGTAGTTCTCTATTCAGCCTGCCTGGCTCTTAATTACATTCCGTGCTCCTGGAGAAGCACCACGGTAGTCTTTATTCCAAAGGCTGGGAAGGCCTCACACTATGAGCCTAAAGACTACAGACCGATCAGTCTCTCGTCTTTTGCACTTAAAACCTTCGAGAGGATAATTAGCGATTATCTCTCCTCTACTATTGATAGCAACCTTATTTCTAGCTATCAACATGCCTACACCAAAGGTAAATCAACGGAAACTGCGCTCCACAGCCTAGTCTCTATTGTTGAAAAATCACTGCACGAAAAGGAGTACTGTCTCGTGGCCTTTCTGGACATCGAAGGGGCTTTCAACAATATAAGGCCGGAGGCTATTAACACTGCTTTAACAAACCTGGGCATAGATAGGTCTCTTATTGGACTAATTGATCAACTACTAAAGGGAAGGAAAATAGTTTCTTCACTGGGAACAGTTGATCTTTCACGCTATGTCACAAGAGGAACGCCTCAGGGTGGTGTTCTCTCCCCGCTCCTATGGAAACTCACCGTAAACTCGCTGCTACGAGACACAAGGTGGGGGGGCGGAAAGATAGTGGCATATGCAGACGATTTAGCTATTGCATATAGGGGAAAATTCCCACAAACCCTGTGTGACTTGATGCAAGTAGCACTGCGAGAAGTTTCTTCATGGTCCTCTCGCTGCGGACTTAGCATCAACCCGGGAAAGGTGGAGCTTGTCCTTTATACCAGGCGGTACAAGATACCACCGCTGAACCTACCAGAACTAGATGGCGTGCGCCTGAACTTAGCTGACAAAGCCAAATTCCTAGGCACAGTTCTAGATAGAAAGCTTAACTGGAAGGAGAATGTCATCCAGCGCCAGAGGAAAGCGTGCATTGCACTTTACACGTGTAAAAGAGCCATTGGCGAAAAATGGGGGCTCAGCCCCAAAATTTGCAGATGGATCTACACTGCGATAATCCAGCCAATTATGCTGTATGGAGTCGTGGTATGGTGGCCTGCGCTAGGAAAGGCAACAAACCTAAATCTGTTAGGAAAAGTCCACAGATCGAGCATGATCTGTATAAGCGGGGCGTTAAGAACAACGCCCAATGAAGCTCTCCAGGCCATTCTTGGCTTTTTGCCACTCGATCTGGAAGGGTACCGGGCAGCAGCAGCATCGGCTGTGCGTCTAAGGGAAACGTCCGTCTGGGGCGCAAGCACTATTGGACACTCCTGTATTCTAAGATCTTACAGCTTTCTCCCTCTGAGCACAGATCGGTGTGCGACCACAACAGTCGGAGATTGTTGTTTTAGAATAAACATTCCCAGCAGGGAAGACTGGGAGAACATAGATCGGTGTCCCGCTACTAATGGCGGCACTTGTATATACACCGACGGCTCGAAGTTAGACGGCAGAGTCGGAGGAGGGGTTTACTCAAGGGATTTGGACCTAGAACTCTCCTTTAGACTACCTGATCACTGCAGCGTCTTCCAGGCTGAAGTTTCTGCAATCATGGACGCCGTGACTTGGATAGGTGAACGTACCATCGGACAGGATATCTGTATTTTCAGCGACAGCCAAGCGGCCATCAAATCCCTTGGCTCTTACTCGTTCAACTCTGAACTGACGCTCAGCTGTCGTCGATCTCTTCAAGAGATGGCCCAACAGAACCGCGTGAACCTCACATGGGTCCCGGGACACAGGGACATTGAGGGAAACTGTAGGGCAGACGAACTTGCCAGGCAGGGCACGACCAAGCAGATTCTTCAAGATAAAGAGCGCATAGGTATGCCGTTTGCCACGTGCAAGCTAATGCTGAAGGAGCATACACTCCGCGAAGCCAACGAAAGATGGCTACAAGCCCCAGGGTGCCGGATATCCAAGTAAACCTGGCCAAAATGCGATCTTAAAAGATCTAGACACATATGCGCCCTAAAAAGGAAGGAAATCTCCATATTAATAGGTGTTTTAACCGGGCACTGCCTTATTGGTAGGCACGCAGCAAGGCTAGGCGTTCCCTACCGACGATGCTGCAGGAGTTGCAATGATGATGAGGAAGAGGAAACGGTGGAGCACCTCATCTGCAACTGCCCGGCCTTAAGCGGAGCGAGAAGGCGCTCTCTGGGAGTTCCCTTCCTGGTTAGCTTAAGCCAGGTCGCGGAGCTAGACATAAAGGACTTGATGGCATTCATCAAGTTATCAAAATGGTTCGAGGAGGGGTAGCGGTGTCGGTTAGGAGTGTCAGTCCCGGGTTTCGGCTATATGGAGAGTCCCGACAGCACTGGGATTTTCCATATGGCCGGGCCCCGGGATTGACTTTCCTAGTGTTTGGTGGTATCACAACGGGCCTTTTATTACTGGCCTAGGTGTGCCTTTGCGGCAGCCACTTCTACCTACCTACCTATTGCTTAAGAAAAAACTCCCAAGAACAGATTTAAGTAACGTATTTGCGTTGTAAACAAAAGAAAATTGATTTAAATCAAATTTTTGATACAAATAGGGTAAGTTAAAATACATTTTATAAATGTCGGACATATAATCCCAATAAGCTTTTGACGTGGGATTATTTGTCCCAATATGCTCTTAGATGGCGAAACGCAAGTTAAACTTGCTGACGCTGTAACAATGCACTCTGCTACAAATGTTTTGGACCCTTCCATAAATAATTTATTAATTACATTATATATAACCATTTTCAAAATAAAATACAGTGAATTATTCTCTAAATACACCTTTTACTCAATTTCTTTTGTGAACTTATAAAGCCTATTGGGATCATATATCCCACAGAAAATACTTATTGGGATTTTATATCCCACCCAAAAGGCTTATTGGGATTATATGTCCCAGGATAAAAGGACGATTTCCGGATTTTTGAGTATGCACAACATAATTTTTCAGCTCAATTTATAGGTATGTATAACCATAATGTTTGGTACAGGATATACCCATTTCCCTAATAAAACTCCGTCCCGAAAGGGTTAAGGCATTTGTGGCAATAAGGTAAAAGAAACCAAAGTCTTTTTTTAATATTTTAGTTGTGCGTTTCTAATTAAAAATATGTACACCTTTCCAATTGTACTTTCGAAAGCATCAATTTGATTTTAGAAAGCATCAAATGTACTTTAGAATAGTCAAATATTCTTTAGAAAGCGTCAAATGTACTTTAGAATTATCAAATGTACCTTAGAAGTAATCATTTTGATCTTAGAAAGTATAAAATGTACTTTATAAAGCGTCAAATGTACTTTAGAATTTTCTAAAGTACATTTGATACATTTGACGGCACATGACAAACCATCTCTCGCACAGGCTGTGCGGAGACTTTTCGAGCAATGCAATGAACACGTCATTGCAGGGGGCGATGCTAACTCACACAACCCTGCCTGGGGCAGTAGTTTCACAAACGAAAGAGGTGAGTCCCTTTTTGATTTTATATTAGAGCATAATATCTTTATATGTAATCGGGGCGCGGAGACCACTTAAAGGCTAGGGGTAAGCAAAAACCACCCTGGTGGAACCCTGAGCTAGACGAAATGGGAAAATTATAAGGAACACCTTAGAGAGTACAAAAGGGAACTCAGAAAATCAAAAAGAATCTCCTGGAGAGACTTCTGTAGCTGAATAGAATCGGCTCTAAGCTAAGTAAGATTCTATCGAAATCACCTCGTATCGGGCCGGGATGTCTGAAAAGGCGGGATGAGTCTTGGACAAACACGGGGGAGGAGACGTTGAATCCTCTCCTAAATACCCACTTTACAGACGCGGAAAATGACTATAGGTACCAGCCTGACAGGGGTCAGGAAGAACATGACCCAGGGCAGTACCTCACTAACGAACGTGTAGAATTGGCCATTGGGTCCTTTAAGCCGTTCAAAGCACCGGGGCTAGATGGTATAGCATCCATACAACTTCAGCAATCCATGGAACTTAGCGTCCTTTGGCTGCAGGCTATATATAGGGGAGTGCTTACTTTTTGTTACATTCCTAACCCCTGGAAAAACTCCAAGGTAACTTGTATACCTAAGTCAGGTAAAACATCTCATGTTGGACCAAAAGACTTCAGACCAATCAGTCTGGCGTCCTTCCAAGTCAAGGTACTGGGGGGGCTCATAGATCCACACCTTAGAGAGAAGCTAGAGAGCAAAATCGTATCATCGCAGCATGCATATATGAAAGGTAGATTGTCAGAGACAGCGTTACATGACATCTTTACACATATCGAAAAATCTTTAGGGAATAAAGACTTTACATTAATAGCCTTCTTGGATATTGAGGGGGCCTTCAACAACGTCACACCGGAAGCGATCACGGCGGCTCTGATTGCCTTGGGCATCGAACCTTGGCTGGTGTCTTTTGTAAACCAACTCCTGAGCAGGAGGGTGCACGCGGACCTAGCCGGGGTGTCGGTGGACAAGGTCGTCAATAGAAGCGCGCCGGGATCCTCTCCTCTTCTGTGGGTAGCCACTGTCAACGGACTTCTGGAAACCTTGGAGAGGGAGGCGGGTCTAAAGTCATAGCGTATGCGGACGACCTTGCGGTGGTAGTGAGTGGTAAATACCCACAAACGCTTTATGACATTATGCAGAGAAACCTTAGATTAGTTGAAAGGTGGACAGGTAACAAAGTTCTAGGTGTTAACCCGGCCAAAACAGAACTGGTCCCTTTTACTAGGAAATACAAAATTCCGGTGCTACAGCTACCAGCAATAGGTGACACCATCCTCGAACTGAGTGACTCCGCTAAGTACCAGGGGGTACACACTTTGGCTCTATACTGCTGTGGTTAGACCAATCCTGTTGTATGGAGTCCTAGTCTGGTGTACGGGTCTGGAAAATGTGTACAACAGCAACAGATGCACTAAATGCAATCTTTAACATTCTACCGATTGACTTATGTGGCATGCTCCGCTTTGCGACTTAGGAATCTACCAGGATGGGGCTCCCTTCGGGAAGGTCACGCTTCCATCCTAAAAAATCTCCCCGCGTACAGTTCGGACTACTGTACACCGAAGCACTATTTCGAGAATAAATTTCAAATCACAATTCCGGAAAGAGAATATTGGGACACTGTACCTTTTCCAGATAACGGTTCTATCTATATGTACACAGACGGCTCGAAACTTGATGACAGGATTGGAGGGGGGTGTACGCTCCCCAGCTGAGTCTTAATCTTAGTTTTAGGTTGCCTGACTATTGTAGCGTCTTTCAGGCTGAAGTGGCTGCTATACAGGAAGCTGTAGAATTTCTGAAGACAGTAGACATCAATAATGGTGATGTTTACATCTTCTCTGATAGTCAAACAGCTATTAGCCTCGTAAACTTATCAGTTAGTTACGTTCGCTTAACGCAAAATTAGTAATAAGTTTGGCTGTGAAGCGTTCGTTAATACATGTCACCATACAGTTGTCGGCCAAAACTTTTTGCTCACTGCTTTTTCAACGAACAGTTCTATGCTGTTGTGTTTGCAAGGTTGCATTTTTTTACAGCATTGAGTTTACGAGCATTTACGCACCAAAATCAGTGGATAAATTTACGAAGTTTGTGTAAACTTCGCTCCATACAAATTTTGACAGGTCATTTACGTTTTGGTAAACTTACGAGCATTACGCGCTGTATACACGATAACATGAGTAGCCTTAATATAGTATGAAATGGAATTTTTCTAATTAGTATTTTTTCTAAAAAGATTAGAGGTGTAGTGAACCTTTTTCATATTCAGAAAAAGCATCTGCGATATTTAGAAAAATACAAATGACATTCAGAAAATTAAAATTGATACCTATTCAGAAAACTTTCTGAATATAAACTGAAAAAGGTGTAGTATGATTTCAACCCGAGATTTATACATACTTGCATACTAGTACGAACCAGGATTTTCTGACTAGTATGATTTCGCCCAGCAAATTATAGTTGTAGACTAGTATGTTTTCTGATTAGATTGGCATTGATTGGTTTAAGGGTAATAAGCAATGAACTAGTATAAAAACAACCATAAAATGTATAGTAAACGAGCTAGGTGTCTGCTGAGTAGTTTGGAATTGATTAGTTTGAAGTTAGTCAGAAATTAACTAGTATGAATACACCACAAAGTGTATAGTCGAAGAACTATAACGTTGCTGAGTAGCTTGGCATTGACTGGTTTAAAGCTAATCATAAATGAACTAGTATGAATACACCAAAAAATGTACAGTCAATGAACTAGAATTTTCGCTGAGTAGTTTGGCACTGAATGGTTTAAAACCAATCAACAATGAATTGGTATGCATATGCCACAAAATGTTTAGTCAATGAACTAGTATGTTTGCTGAGTAGTTCGGAATTTGACTACAGGGTAACCATTTGGCTGATGTCTCCAGCGTGTTAATGAGTTGCGCGGGGATAATCCCGTCCGGTCCGGCAGCCTTAAACGGTTCAAAGCTCTGAACTGCCCGCCTTACCCTTTCCTCCGTGATGGGTATATTTACTGCCAGGCTTGTTGCAGGTGCTGACGGTGCATTATGCAATGTTTGTTCAAGAGCAGCTCGAGGGTTTCCCCTTCCGTGCTGGTCCAGGATCCGTCAGGCTTCTGCAAATAGCTAATGGCTGTTTGAGTTTTCGAGAGAACTCGTCTAAGTCTCGCTGTGTCGTCGACCTTTTCGACCCCAGTGCAGAAATTCCTCCACGAATTTCTCTTTGCCAGTCTCAGGGCTTTTTTTAGGGCCTTAGTTTAACTTTGTATTCGATCCATTGAGGCTCCGTGTCGAGGTTTTTAGCCTTATTAAATTGCAATGATGCCTATGTTTACCGCGTGGGTTTGGCACTGGACAATCTTGTTCTAGGGTATTTGAGAGCACCGTGGTGTATGTCGCTACCAGGTCCTCCAGCTCCTCATCCGATGAGGGGGCTTGTGGGGGTAGTACTGGTAGGTCTCTGTCTAAAATTTCATTGTGTAGCTGCCAGATGGTATTGCGTGGATTGCGCTTCATAATAGGTTGCTCTACACGAAAGTCCAAAACTATATCTATATATCGGTGGTCGGAGAATGATTGTTCTTCAAAAACACGCCATTTTCTGACCCACTCATAAGCGCCTTCTCTACAAATAGTGAGATCTATGACCTCCCTACGGGTTTTAGTGATGAAAGTGGGCTCGCTAACCACGTTGCAAACTACCAGGAGGTTGGTTGTTAATATGTAGTCAAACAGAGACTAGCCCCTGGCATTGATATCGGAGCTTCCCCATTGGACGTGATGAGCATTAGCGTCCGCTCCTATAATAAGATGACCCGTTCACAAATTTGACACCAGATCTCTCACCTCCCTTTGTGGTGGAGGTTCTTCGGCATCGTAGGGCATATAGACCGACGCCATCGTCAGGTTGGTGCTGCCGACTGTTAAATGAGGTCAGACTTAACCAAAATACAGGTTCTGACTTTGCCCTCCTCGCTGGCTCGAATGAGCTTGAAGCCCTTAGTCCCCAATCCGCAGATTCTCGAGCTATTGACCCAGGGTTCTTGGATGAGGACCACATCCACGTCGCCTTTAGAAAGACGACTACTTAAAGCAGCCGAGGCTACTTTAGATTTGTGCAGGTTTATCTGAAGGACCACCAACATGAGAGCAATCGCACTTCCCTGCCGTCGCCATATCGTCAAGGTATGCCCTGTCCCGAAGGCTGTCTCCTCTCAACGACGAATTCAGAGAAACTGCGCTATTTGACGTAGCGGGAGCCCTGCTGTCTGAAGCATCAGAGATATTGCGCTAAGGATGGGCAGCTACCACCGTGATGTCAAGGCCTTCCCCGTCCACCAGGCTGTCTTCCATCTCCGAGTTGGCGGATAACATGCTTTCCGCTTCGGAATCCTCGGTTTCCTCTTGCTGTACTTCGATTTCCACTAGGCCATTACACTTTTTAAGGGGCTCGAGTGCCTCCTTATTCATGGTGAAGACCACTTGTCTATCAGGCCCTACCGCGTCCCCGACCAGAGTGCAACTCCAGTCCTGCGTCGGGAGGGACGGATTCATTATCCGCAGCATCGTGAGAATTGTCTCAGGCTCTGCAGGGATGGCAGGAATCAATGCCCTTCCCCTTGGCCGAGCCGGAATGTCCCTCCAGTCGACGACCTCGATTTTTGCACCTTCGTAGACTTTACCCAGTCTTGCAGCTGCTGCCTTGTACAGTGCAACAGTTCTTGCGTCATCGCACGCTACAATTCTGATCTGTCCGCTGGTGTCAGCCCGTATCCGTGACCGCCGCCGAGCCACTTGGAGACGCCAAATAAACGTCGATGATAGCGTTTCCGAGTGCGTTTCGGACGTGCCGCCACTGGTCCTTGGGGATGTTCAAACGGTTGTTGCCTCGGTCAAAAATGCCTATAAGGATCCTGTCCTTGGTTACATCAGCAAAGCTTGGTTTGCCCACTCCGGGGGTGTTTTAAAGCCGCTTGGGATGGGGTTTTAACTCCACGCCCGATCTCTGGCGTTTGAAAGGGTTTACGTTTGCCCTCTTTGGCACATAGCTGCTTTGGAAATCCGGTATCAGAGATTGTGCTAACTCCACACACTTTCTAGAACTCGGCGACAGCATTTCCTGCGGAACTCTCTCATATTTCTTCAGGATCCTAGCGGCCAATCGTTTTTCCAGGTACGCAGAGCGGCGGGGAGATGTCTCTTGGGAGTCCGGACCCGTAGTTTCCATCGCGGTCGCTCCCTGTGTTGACAGCCCATTTACTGCTTTGCTTTCTTTTGGATCCCTGAGGCCAGGTCGTGAGACCATTGCCACAGGCAGTGTTGCCAGGTCGTGAAGAAAAACTAAGCTAGATTGGCAAAAAAAAGTTAGAAAAGGCTGAACCTAAAAAAAAGAAGCTAAAAAAATTCAGCATTTTTTTTAAGAAATTCATTCAAATTTTATTTATTTAAGTTTTGTTCATTTGTATAAACTATAAACATTACTTAAAGGAACTATTCATGTATGAACACATATCAGACACATTTTCTTGACTAGTACATGACTTTGTTTTTTAAATAAATACTTATATGTACATAAATAGAACA